>CM024762.1:71682136-72082136 GCA_014218235.1 Colocasia esculenta | reverse complement strand
ACTTTGGGACTTGTACTAGACTTGCACGTTGTGTTAGACTTCTTCTTGCACTAGTTGGTACATCTTTAGTACGTTTGTCGTTACTTACTTTCCGTCACATATCTCGTTAGACCGATCCGTTAGCCCTTCCGGGTTTCCGGACCCGTGGGCGGCGGTGCCGACGGTCGGATCCATGGTGGGAGCCGGGGACCCGGGCGCCGGGGCCGTTACAGTGGTATCAAAGCCAGGGGTCTATCAAGACTTGTGGTGGAAATGAGTAATGGAGTAAAGTCCCTTAGGAAGTATAAGTGAACACTGCTAGCCGTCGGAATCTTAAGTGTCAATAACTAAATCTGGGTGTTTTGCAGATCATGCCTCCACGCACTCGCAGGCAGACTCATAACTTGGTGGAGCGTCAAGAGACTGAGACGGACAGTTCGGTTACTGCCGAGCAGGTGCCGTTCGGTGCTCAGCCCCAGCAGTTCGAGCGGCCTGACGACCCGTTGCCGCTGGGAGTACCGCAGCAGCAGTAGTGGTGTCCACCTGCGCCCCCGTCGGCCGTCATGGAGCAGTGGTGGAGAGCGATGCTTCAGGGTCTGTGGCAGTACCCGCAGCAGCAGTACTAGCTGTACCAGCAGATGCCAGCAGGAGGTCAGCAGTTTGCAGAGATGGCAGCAGAGGAGCAGCCACCACCGACCCCGCAGGCAGTACCAGTTCAGCCAGAGGTACCACCCGTAGTTCGGCAGCAGACTCCAGCAGCAGTAGCAGCACCTGAGGACCGCACCGTGCTTCTGGAGAGGTTCCTTCGTCTTCAACCTCCTACGTTTGTAGGCGACCGCGATCCGGAGAGAGCAGAGAGTTGGGTCCATGAGCTCGAGCGCACCTTCGAGACCATGGACTGTGCAGAGTTGGATCAGGTTCGTTTGGAAGTATATCAGCTGAATGGGTCAGCCCATGAGTGGTGGCGAGAAGTGAGGCTGACCAGGTTTCAGGGCAGGAGGTTGGAGCAGATCTCTTGGCAGCAGTTTCTCGATGCCTTCCTCGGCGAGTACCTTCCCGACTATGTCTGCCGGGAGAGGAAGGACCTGTTCCACGAGTTAGTCCAGGGAGACTTAACCACTGGACAGTACCATCAGAGGTTTCTGCAGCTACTTCGACACGTTCCCCACGTGGCAGCTAGTGAGCAGGCTCGTACCGAGCGGTTCATTAGCGGGCTACGCCCCGACTTGAGGTGGGCCATGGCTGGTCACCTATGCGACACCTTGTCAGTAGCAGTGGCGAGAGCTACGGCCCTGGAGCGGGAGTGTTGGTTTCAGCCGCAGTAGAGTGGAGGTTCAGGGAGATCTTCTCCGTACCAGCGCCCTGCAGGCAGTCGGGGAAGTGTGTCTTCTTCTTCCTCTTCGGGAACAGGCGGTGCTGGCCTGACCACGAAGTTGAAGAAGTTGTTCACTCATGGAGGCAGGCGTCACTCGCAGCAGCAGAGACGTCAGACCTTGCAGTTTCCAGCGGAGCAGTCCGTCCAGCAGGGAGCAGAGCAGAGCCAGCAGGGTACGGGTTGTTACCACTGCGGGCAGGAGGCGCACTTCAGGCGAGAGTGTCCGTTGAGACAGCAGCAGGAGTAGCACCAGCAGGCACCCCAGGCGCAGTACCGTCCACCCCAGCCACCTCAGCGCCAGCAGCAGCAGCAGCGTCCGCAGCAGCCTCAGCGAGGTCGTGGTCGCGGTCGGGTGATGAACATCACCAGAGAGGAGGCGGAGGCCTCTAATTTGGTCGTCGGTACGATTCCCATCCTTGGTAGAGCTGCTAGAGTTTTGATTAATCGGGGTGCTACGCACTGTTTTGCTTCAGAGGAGTTCTTTGCTACTTTGACCGAGTTTGCTCTGGAGCGGACTGTTGGGTTCACATTCTATAACATATAAGTCTCAAATGCAACATGTTTTTTGCTGATGATCAATGATGAACAAAGTAAACAAGTGAACAATGTGAGTTAAGTTTAGAATTGCAATGCAATAGCTTGTCATTATGTGTTGATAGGATATTAAGCTTTAAATTACTAAAATGTCTCACTAACTATGTTCATAATCTTAGGTGAGATGTTGAGCAAGAGTTGTACGAAGCACAAAGCCAAAATGATGAAGATCTGTACATAAAGCAAGCATCTGTCGACAACAGGCAGTGTCCCTGTCGACAAGCAGGCAGTGTCCCTGTCGACAAGCAAACTCAAGCCAAAGGCAAAACTGCAGAACAGATGAGCCTGTCGACAGCAACCCAGTTGCCTGTCGACAGGAAGAGGTTTCCAGAACTATGAATTCTTCTGTCTGCCTGTGCCTGTCGACAGCACCCAGTCGCCTGTCGACAGCAACTGCCTTCCAGAAGCCTTGTATGTCCTGCTAGCTTGCGCCTGTCGACAGGAGCACCCAGTGCTGTTGACAGACGGGCAGAGTCCTCAAATACGGGAAGTCTTCAAGTTGCCATAGATGGTGTTTCCACAAACCACGGTTCTCCATAAGTAAACACCTCTATTTAAGCATCGTTTTGAGGGCAATCACGAACACAGGCAGCCTCCAAGCAAGAACCGTAAAAGTCTCTAAAGAAGAGTCTTGCCCTGCTGCTCTGCTTCTACCTGCTGCCCAGATTCAACAAGAGAAGTCCTTCGTGCAGCGGTGAAGTCTGGACGTCGTGGATTCAAGCCTTTCCATCAACTTCTAATCATCAAGACGAAGCTTGAAGTCTACTCAGACGTTCATGAGAAAGAGTTTTTCAATTGGATTTGATTCTCAACTCTTAAACTCTTCTCTGTTTTACTATTGTCTATACGTGTGTGTGTGTGGTGTGTTTCAAGCAGTCCTCGTGCTTGATACACGTGTGAGTGTTGTTCTGATCGTGGCTATACATCAGAGAACACGTGTGTGTGAGTTGTAGTTCCTGAACTAGCTCATAAGCAGATTGTTCTGCGTGTGTGTGTGGCCCGTGGATGTAGGATACACAAGTTGTGTACTCCGAACCACGTAAATTGTTGTGTCTCGTGGTTTGAACGTTTCTACGTTAGATGTTTGGTAGGCACGGCGCATTTACACACGTCTAATCATCTATTTAATATTTATCATTGAATCACACACATCCACACCAAGTTTAGTCATTGCCATAACTTCTAGTTATTTGTGTTCTATCAAAAAGAAGGCAACAAGTGTTTTTAACAGACAGTAATCTATTCAACCCCCCTTCTAGATTACCATATAGGGAATTCCGCTACACTTCAATTGGTATCAGAGAGAGGTTTCTCCGTTAACTGTCACATTTACTTGATCTTATGATCAGGAGATCTTTGATCTTATGGATTCTAGTAAGGGGTATATGGCCGAGGGACATTCAGTCACTAGGCCACCCTTCTTTGATGGCTCTGACTATCCCTATTGGAAAAACCGCATGCAGGTGTTTCTACGAGCACAAAACTATGAATTGTGGAAGATAGTCAGAACAGGACCATATCAATTGCCTCAAGACGAAGATACATGGACGAAGGACCAGATTGCCAAAGGGACTCTCAATTGGAGCACCCTCAACATGATGCAGTGCGCAGTCCATCCAAAAGAATACTCGAGGGTCTCCACATGCACTTCAGCTAAGGAGATGTGGGACAAGCTCGAGTTGATATATGAAGGTACGTCTGAGGTGAGAGAATCTAAAGTAAGCATGTTAGTCTCAAAATATGAAATGTTTAAGATGAATCATGATGAGATAATATCTGACATGTTTGCGAGATTCATGGTTCTGATAAATGGACTAAAAGGTCTTAAGAAGGAATACTCAGACAGTGAGTTGGTGAGGAAGATACTTCGGTCTCTTCCATCCTCCTGGAACACCAAAGTCACTGTCATTGAGGATTCTAAGAATCTTTCAACCATGAAGGTTGATGAGTTGATTGGTTCACTTATGACCTATGAGTTGAATCTGAAAAGGAAGGAAACTGAAGAGAACCCAAGGAAGTCCATTGCCTTGAAAGCTTCCAAGAAAGTCTCTTTAGATTCCAAAAGAAGCACTCAACCGGAAGGTATTGAGTCTGAATCCTTCAGTGATAGTGAGAATGACGAGATGGCCATGCTCACTAGACAATTTAAGAAGTTTCTCAAATTCAAGAAAAGAGGTTCAGGAAACTCAAAACTGTTCCAAAAGAGTACGAACAGATTTGATTCTAGTAACAAAAAATCGGATGTGGTTTGTTATGAGTGCAAGAAGCAGGGACACATGAGAGGAGAATGCCCCGAGCTAAAGAAGAAATTGAAGAAAGATAAATTCACGTTCAAGAAAGCCAAAGCAATGTTGGCTTCATGGAGTGATGAAGATGAGGACAGTCAGGGCACCTCGGAAGATGAAGAGATTCAGTGTCTCATGGCAAAGAGTGACGATTCAACCGAGGTAAACTCTTCCTTTGAGAATGTTTCTATTGATGAATGGGAAGAGGCTTATACTGTGCTATTTGAAAAGTTTTGTGAATTCAAATCTGAAAACAAAGCACTCAAAAAGAAAATGAATTTCCTTGTTCATGAATCAAACAACAATGAAGAAATTGAGTCTCTGAACAAGGTAATTGAATTGATGAAAATTGATGAACAAACCCACATGGATGACTTGGATAGCATGAAACTTAAGTATCAAGAAGTTCAAAAGGAAAGAGATGAACTAATAAACTGTCTTGAAATTCTTAAAATGAACATGCTAATCTGCAAAAGAAATTTGAGAAAACTGAAACAGAACTACAAGGTAAATCAAAAGATCTATCAAATTTTGTAAAGAGCAAACAAAACCTGGATGCAATCTTAGGTTCAAATGTGTTTGTTGCAAGACATGGGATTGGATTTCAAAATCCAAAGCCAAAGGTAATTGGCAAAAATCTGATGGCTGATTTCACATATCTGACCCCATGTTCTAGCAAACCAAACCCTTCAAAGAAAAGGAAAAATCAAAACAAGGGTAAAAACCAGGAACCTAAAGTCACCAAATTTGTTCTAGTCAACTTGAGAAACTTGCTAAAAGCTCTAAAAGAGCTGTCCACAAGAAAAACAGCAAGTCCCTAAAGCTAGACTAACAAGGGAACAAAAAGGTAAGATGCCTATGGATGCCTCCAAAAATGTCAAATCCAATGTTGTTCTTAAATCATCATCATGCAATATCTGTCAAAAAATTGGACATACTGGAAAGCAGTGCTGGAATAACACAAATCATATGAAAATCAAACAAGTTTGGATTCCCAAGCATCTCTTATTTTGCATGAATGATACAATGGGACCCAAAGTAATTTGGGTACCAAAACCTCTTGTCTGAACCACATGCGCAGGAATGCCTAGCAGCTCACAATCAAAACAAGTGGTACCTGGACAGTGGCTGCTCGAGGCATATGACGGGCGACAAAGCTAAATTCAGTTTGCTCGTAAAAAAAGACGGAGGTCAAGTGATATTCGGAGGTAACAACAAAGGCCAGATCATCGGCTCAGGTAAAGTCGGTAAGTTTGCCTCTAATTCAATAGACATGTGCTACTAGTTGATGGCCTTCATCACAATTTGCTCAGCATAAGTCAATTGTGTGATAAAGGTCATAAAATTGTTTTTGAATCCAATTCATGCCACATTCTGGATAAGGAAACAGGGAGCCTAAAATTTTATGGAAAAAGGATGAATAACATTTATTTGGTAGACTTAGACGATCCAGAAAATAACGATTTGTGTCTTGTAGCGAACAAACAGGACGAGCTTACATTGTGGCATCGTAGGCTCGGTCATGCTAGTTACAATGTTTTGCACAAGATAATGAGGCTTAAGCTGGTAAGTGGCCTCCCTGAAATATCCTTTAACAAAAATGAAAATTTTGTGATGCGTGTGCACAGGGAAAACAAACCCGAAAATCCTTCAAATCAAAGGCACCGGTAAGTACTTCCAAAGCCTATGAACTCTTGCACATGGACTTATTTGGACCTACAAGAACACTCAGTCTCAATGGCAAGCGTTATGGCTTTGTCATTGTGGATGATTTCTCTAGGTTCACATGGGTAAAATTCCTGGCTCACAAGAATGAAGCAGTAAATGTTTTTGAAGATTTCTTCAACAAAATTGAGCATGGGAATGTCCATAAAATCTGTTCAATCCGCACTGATCACGGGGGAGAATTTGACAATAATTCCTTCTCCGATTTTGCAGGAACCAAGGCATAGACCATCAGTTTTCCTCCCCAAGAACTCCCGAGCAAAATGGAGTTGTGGAGAGAAAAAATAGAACCTTGGTGGAAATGGCTCGTACGCTTCTGGTCGAGAATCAATTAGCACGCACCTTTTGGGCAGAAGCAGTAAACACATCATGTTACATTCTCAACCGAGCCATGGTAAGACCAGTATTCAAGAAAACTCCTTACGAACTTCTGAAAGGTAAGAAACCCACCATTGGGTACTTTAAAGTTTTTGGTTCCAAGGTGTTTATTCATAACAATGACAAAAATGACTTGGACAAGTTTGAAGCCAAAAGCGATCAAGGTATTTTTCTTGGATACTCTGAACATTCTAGAGCTTATAGAGTGTTCAATCTAAAAACCAGAAAGGTGGAAGAAACTCCACACGTTGTTTTTGATGAATCTCAAATCACAACTAATAATTCTACTCCTTACAGGTTTGATGAAACAACACTTGAAGATCTACAAAGCAAAACAAATGCAATCTCTAAGTCAGTTCCTAAAGCTAAACGTGGATATCTTCGCAGGTACGATGATGAAGATGATAGTCACTTAAAACTCAGGAAGAGACACCTGCACAAGACCCACAACAAGAGGATGAACCCCAACAAACTCCTCCAGCAACCCCTCCTCCGGAACATCATCTTCAAATGCAAGATCAACCAGGTCCTTCAACAATCACCAATGTGAGGTACTCTAAAGCTCATCCACTTGAGAATGTCATAGGTGACATAAATGATTCAATTCAAACTAGGTCACAAGTTACTCAAATAGTTGAACATGATCATTTAGCCTTTGTCTCTCAAGTGGAGCCTAAAAATGTTGAAGAAGCATTAAAAGAAAGTTCATGGATTGATGCTATGCATGAGGAGCTAGGTCAATTTCAAAGAAATAATGTCTAGAGTTTGGTTCCTAAAACCCCTGAAATTTCAGTTATAGGAACAAGATGGGTCTTTAGGAATAAACTTAATGAAGAAGGTAAAGTGGTGAGAAACAAGGCAAGACTGGTTGCAAAGGGCTACAATCAGGAATTTGGTGTGGATTTTGAAGAATCCTTTGCACCTGTAGCTAGGTTAGAAGCAGTTAGGATCTTGCTAGCATTTGCATGCTCTAACAAGTTCAAACTATATCAAATGGATGTTAAGACTGCTTTCTTAAATGGCTACATCAAAGAGGAAGTCTACATTTCTCAACCACCCAGCTTTGAGAATCATGATAAACCAAACCATGTATTTAAATTGCACAAAGCTCTCTATGGTTTGAAACAGGCACCCCGAGCTTGGTACGACAGGCTGAGCACCTTCTTGGTAAGTAAAAACTACTCAAGAGGTAAGGTGGACCAAACTCTTTTTACAAGGAAAGTTCACAATCACATAATTGTTGTTCAAGTTTATGTGGACGATATTATCTTTGGTTCCACTAATCCCACACTGTGTGAAGAATTCTCACAACACATGCACAGTGAATTTGAGATGAGCTTAATGGGGGAGCTTCAATTTTTTCTTGGTTTGCAGGTCAAGCAGCAAGAAGATGGATTCTTTATAAGCCAAGAAAAGTATGTGAAAGAACTGCTCCAAAGGTTTCAGTTCACACAAGCCAAGCCCGCCTCAACACCGATGAGCACAAGCATTAAGCTAGAAACTGATGAGAAAGGTAACCCGGTAGATGCCAAACAATTTCGAGGTATGATTGGCTCACTCCTTTATCTTACTGCAAGTAGACCGGACATACAATTCAGTGTTTGCCTTTGTGCTAGATACCAATCTAGTCCAAAGGAAAGTCATCTAATTGCAGTAAAGAGAATCTTCAGGTATCTCTCAGGTACGCATGCCTTGGGTCTTTGGTATCCAGCAGGTAGTAGTTTTGAGTTGATTTCCTATTCTGATGCAGACTACGCTGGTTGTAAAATAGATAGGAAAAGCACTAGTGGCTATTGTCAAATGCTTGGTGGTTGCATGGTTTCGTGGGCATCCAAGAAGCAACACTCGGTTGCACTCTCCACTGCAGAAGCAGAATATGTTGCTGCAGGGAGTTGTGCAACACAAGTGTTGTGGATAAAAAGTCAGTTGTGTGATTACAACATTGATATTGGATGCACACCTATCCTGTGTGACAACACTAGTGCAATCAATCTATCAAAGAACCCCATTCAACATTCCAGGACGAAACACATAGAAATTCGTCATCATTTCTTGAGAGATGAAGTGGCCAATAGATCCTTCGAAATCAGTTTCATACCCACGGAGAAACAGTTGGCAGACATCTTTACCAAACCTCTAGCTGAAGATAGATTCACCACATTACGAAGAGAGATGGGGTTGTGCAAATTACAATGAAACTTAACTCAAATATCAAGTATATGCTCCTTGTGTCCATTATCTATGCGGTATATCAAATGGTGATGTGTGGAAGAACAAGTCAAGCTTGTTTGGAAACTCTCAGTATCCATGGATATGTGACATACAAGGGACATGTACTGCATCTTTGGACTTAGTTTCTTTATAACTTGCTTATTCACACTCTCTTTAATTTCAGTTACATATCATTGGTGTGTCTCTCTACATGCTTTGTGTTATTGAATGCGCGGTCAATTGTCTGCAAATATGTCCTCATGAACTTGAGTCCTTTGTTACAAATGTCACACTTTATGGGGGAGCAACTTAAGTTTCTATGAATTCAAAATGTGGAGGGAATCATTCAACTTTGTCTCTCTCAATTCCCTCACATTAGTTGTTCACGTCTGCTCTTCATTCTTCCACCAAATCTGATCTGACCAAGTCCCTGTCGACAGGCTAAAAAGGCTCTGTCGACAGCCAAGCCCAGACAGAACACTGGTTCATCTGTCTATGTCCCCCCTGTCGACAGGCCCTCCTTTCCTGTCAACAGGTACTCTGATATATGACTGCTAATGATAATTTCTTCACCCAGTTTGTGATCTTCTTCCTGATTAATAACTAAGGTGTCTATAAGGTGTAAATGTATGATTGACCCTACCACATACACATGATAGTTAAGCTATTTTCCATTTCCCTATGATTTTTTACATACTATTCATGTAGAGTTTAGGCTACATCATTTCCAAAACATCTCACAACTCTAAGGGACATCCACCTTACTCCTTTATAGTAATACTCAGTGAGCCAACATAGTTTCAATTTAGTTCATAAGTCTTTTGGTCATGAAAGTGCATATCTAGTATTGATTGGTAATCATATCACCACCTTGATTTTGTCATTACGACAATACTTGGAGAAAAGCTACCTATTTCCACAAAAAAAAAAAAAAATCAAATAACAAATAATGCCAATCACCGTGAAGTTTGGGATGAATATAGAGCAATGTTGGGTTATGCTAAGTAACCGGGGAGATGGGCATCACAACTGTCTGCCCTCGCGTCAAAAGGACAACTCATCAACTCTGTACAACGGTATGTTGGAAACTTCCACCAATTGACTGGGGGTATGGGCACGGGTAATGTCTATCCTCACTTCAAAAGGTGTGACGTCTTCTTAAGTACCATTTCCTCCCATTGAACTTCCAAATTAAATCCTTGGGAATAGTGCGAAGCCTCCACTGAGTCATACTTACAAAGGTCATTGGTCTTGTGATTGTCTTCACATCTAGATATCATCTCATGCATCATCTGACTATTCTCAAAATGGGGATTGTGTTGTCTTACAGTGTATTTATACAACAACGGGTAGGCGTGCAATGTTCTTCATTTAAGTGGGTGTTTTCTTAATGTTTTAACCTTAAATTCCGTAGATATTATGTTAAAACCATTGGAGAATTGGTATTGTTTTTTATATCCTTGTATATGGTAGGTTAACATACTTGATTCATCTCTTATTCACCTTAATTTATCACCTGGAAGAAAGTGCTTACAGCTTAAGTTCCAATAATTCACAAACTGGCCATTTTCTACAAGTGCCTGTCGACAGGCACCAGGGACCCTGTCGACAGCCGGCGGCAGATGTGTTTTTGGGAAGTCCAACGGGCTAATCCAAATCCGGCTTTCGTGGAATCCGACTCTTCATCTATCCTCACCCCTTCTATAAGAGGACCCCACACCCCTTTCCCTCTTTCTTCACTTCCAAAAACCCTTCCTTCCCTCTATCTCTTCAAATCCCTTCTCCAGGGCACCAGGAACGCACCTCTGCCTCCCTAGTGTTTTCTCCTCTGTTCTCCGTCTCCTTCTTTCTGCCACAAGTCTCCAACTCAAGCAGCTCGATATCATGGCCCCTCCTGCCAAGAAGATGGCCTCTCGTCGTCGTCCTCGCTCTCCTCGCGCTGGACAAGGTTCCAGGGTTCCCCGTAACGTCGCTCAAAGCACCGAGAGGATCGTCTGCCGGTGTCACGCCCCAACGCGGAATATCGGAGCGCGAAGGCAGTTGCAAGAAAAGGTATAGAGCAAGTACTAGACATCAAACCATTGCACATTGAATAATGCTAAAGTAAATCTTTCTCATTAATAACTTTTCTGTGTCTAGTTACAACCACTAATATCAGAGCCATTCTACAGGGCCCAATTACATTGCAATAAAAGAAAATAACTAACTAGAACTCTAAGATAACATAATGACTCAAGGGTACTCCTGGCTTCACTCTTGGTCATTCCCTTCCTCGTGAGTGTATGTGTCATCCTCGGTCTCACCTGAGAACACAACATCAAATAACGTAGGGTGAGCGATAACGCCCAGTAGGACTTAAATCTCAGGCTCAAGCAGGCTTTAAATAATTAACGCATTTAATGGCAGAGTGTCTAGAGATAGCAGGTACAAGAGAGTCAAATATAGTAAGAGATAGCACAACAGGTAACAAGATAGCACAATAGCACGAGATCGCGTATAGTTTCCAAAATAGCACAAGTACCGAGTATAGCACGAATAGCAGAATGGCCATAGCACAACTAGCACAAGTATAGTAATAGCACGACGAATATAGCACTTGTTTGTCATTCTAGACATCGAGAGAGTATAGCACGTTTGTGTTTTTGATTGTCATATAGATAGTCGAGATAGATAGCACTTGAGTGTAATGCCAAACACTCTGATCATTTAACTCCCATGGGCACTAGCACTTTCGGGCGCACATCCCAGGACCAGATCGGGCCCTTTATTTATTGCCAGGCATTGGTTATATTGTTTATCTTTAGACAATCAGTCAATGGCCAGTATAGAGTACCAAGAAATAGATAAGAGCACTAGATGAATAGACGAGATAGTGGAGTGAACGTGAATAGGTGAGCGAGTAGAGTATAGATGAGAGATAATGGACATTGCACGTAATACGTCGAGTAATCAGGCGATAGTAACAGTTGCACAACACGCGCACTTGGTGTTGGCAGTCAGGTGGAACTCACGACCCTACCACTGGCCTTGTTATGCACAGGTCCAGAGGTCCGGCGTGATTTAAGACGAGAGTGAATCTCTAATAGCCGTTTGGATCATATAGATCCCTAAAGGGTATCGTAGGTATTAGGGTACAACCGGCTCGTCGACCATGTGGGAATCCATGATCAGAGGAGACTTATGGAGGTCTTGTGCAAGAGTTCACTAGTCCGGCGAAAGGAATATCCGACGGAGAGTTCACCACAAGCCAAGAAAAGTGTGTATATAAAACAGGTGCTCGACGTTCTAGAGGAATTCTAGGACAGTGGAGCGTCGATATCGGTATATAAACAACGCAAGAAACGAATACAAGTCCTTTAAAATGGGGCAATTACTATACTTTATTTCGGTAATTTACCAGATACATTATGAGATATTTTCTGCAAGATTTCAGCCATAAATGGATGGTTCAAGTGTGTGCAAGTGCAAGAGAAATCATAGATAGAAATAAGTCGTGAACATGTATTTTAAATCATTCAATATAGCACCATTTTTAAGTAGGGTTTTTACTGGGGGTTACACAGAAACTCTGAGAAGGCGACATAGGCCTGTATAGAAGGCGACAGGAGCAGAGCAGATCGCGACAGGGGGTTACACAGAAGGCGACAGAGCTGTCTTGCTCAGGCGGCCAGAACGGGACGGGTGTCCTGTCGCGTTGAGAACGCGACAAGAAGGGCGTCGCGACGGGCTTGAGAAGGCGACGTGTCGGGCAGTCGCTTTCTCAGGTCCGTGGCCTGGGTCTGACAGAGTTCTGCTCTGTCTTGGATTGCGGTCCAGAAGCTTGCCTTTTTGACATAGGGTAGTTCAGAAAATCATAACTAATTGTATACATGATGAAAAATCATGAAATCAGGGGCAAATGAAACTAGACATGCGAGAGTACTTCCAGTAAATAGGAATTCGAGAGAGAGCATGGTTTGAACATGGTTTGAGGACGAACAAGAACAAGTAACATAGAACATGCTACAGGGAGTAAGATCGATTTAATTCGAGTAACATGCTCAACAGAATTTAGGGCTTTTAGGGGCAAAAGATGCCTATCATGCATCAGTATCTCCCATAAAAATATGGTGGCATGAGATAGAGTATGCAAGGAGATATGAATTAAGCATGAAGGTTCGGGGTCATAAGAGTTGCAGAACATGAAAAATCAAGAACTAAAGATATACTTGATGGAAAATTATGAAACTTGAGGGTTTCGTTCCTGATAGATGATACATCCTACAAAAAAGTTTCATGGTTTATGCTTGTGAGAATGCCTACCTTTGACTCAATTTATCTTCTAGGGCTAGAACTTGAAGAACGGGGTTGAGAGCTTGAAAGCTTCTTCTTCCCACGAAATCTCCTCCTCCTTGGCCTCTCCTCCTGGTCCAGGAATCCTTTGGCACGAGCTTGGGTCGGCCATGAGGGTTTTAGGAGAGTATTTAAGCTTCTCCTCTTTCTATTTCCTAATAGGACTCTAACTCCTATTAAATTCCGAATTTCCTCTTTCCTAACCTCCTTCCAAGCTTTCCAATCCCTATTTAGACTTGGAAGAGATCCAAATTCGTGCTAATCCATATGGGGTAGGTTTAGGAATCCAACTCCTACTCAAACTTCCTATTTAATGCATTAAACACCTCTTTTCTATTTAGGTAATAATTTAGTTACGAATTTAGGGTATTTTCCTATTATTCTCTTTTATAAATTCTTATTTTTGACCCAATAATTTCTAGAAGATCCATTAAGCAAAGCCATTACTCTTTTCCATCTAATGGGTTTTATTTAATGCTCTGTTTAAATATCCATTTAGCCAGGTTTTAAATTCTTTATTTAAATTTTTATTTTTCGTAAAAATTCAGGTTGCTACAGCCGGAGCTGCTCATCCCTCCAAATCTTCAATTCAAAGTCACCCATGCCACTTTCACGAAGATCACGCAGCCTCGCTACGTGGACTTCATCTCCCTCCAGGACCTATTTCCAGGTCTTTTGCCTCTATTTGACACACAGGGTTGGTCACCCTTCTGCTATAGCCACAAAAAATTCTCCGCCTCTGCTGTCACGGATTTCTACCACAATCTTAGGGAGTCTACAACCGGTGATCTATATACCCGTGTCAAGGGAAATTCTTTCCGCATTTCCCCCAATCTCTTATCCGTCTCTCTGCAAATCCCAAACACAGGGGTAGACATCTTTGCTCATCACCCTACTCCAGAGGAATACCATGCCCTCATCACTTCCAGGCCTTACGACCCCACGGATCATAAGCCAATGAATGCTAACTCCTTTCCTCCGCTTCATTGTCTCATCCACCACATCTTTACCACTCTTATTGTCCCGAAGGATGGCAGTAGGGAACTCGTTACATCTGTTCACAAGTCCCTCCTTCATAAGTTTTTACGTTGTGAACAAATCAATCTGCCTCAACTCATGTGCTCCGTCCTTCGCCTATGCCTTGGCAATGCTAAGGGGTCCATGCCTTACGCATGTCAGCTCACCTCCCTCTTCCTGTTTCTTGGCATTCTTATTCCAGAAGGGGAGATGACCCACTTGCCGGGACGTAGCTCCTACGATCTGACTGCTGCAGAGCGGATGGGCTACAAGCTTGTGGATGGTGTAGTCACACGGGATCTTAAGGGCAAGGGTCCAGCTGTCCAAGTGGATGAAGAAGAAGCTGATGAGGCAGCTGATGAAGATGATGCTGACAATGAAGATGACGAAGACGAGGCTCTGGGAGAAGAATAAAGTCAACCTATGGATGGAATTGCCACTGAGCCCTCTATCCGTGAACTCTTGGCTCAGTTGCAAGTGCATATGACAAATGGTTTTGCAACTATCAATGCACGCTTGGACAAGGTTGATAACAGTTTGGAAGCATTGGCTGATAATCAAGTCCGGCTCACTCACCGGCTCAACAGGCTGACTCCTCAGGCCCCAACAACACCGGGTCCTGATGATGATTCTAGAGTCTAGGTGTCCCGGGTCTTGTATTCAGTTTTATGTTGGTCATGCAATGTCTTTCCCTTTTACTAGTTCTGTTCAACAAATGTTCTGTATGCCTCAATGATATATCAATGAAAGAACTTGTCTTTTTGCCTACTACCTTGGTCTGTGGTGTATGCTTTTTAGATATTGCCAAAAGGGGGAGAAAACTCAATTGTGCAACTTGCTTACACTTGCTTAATTGGTTAATTTTGTCATCATAAAAAAGGGGGAGAATGTTGGGTTCACATTCTATAACATATAAGTCTCAAATGCAACATGTTTTTTGCTGATGATCAATGATGAACAAAGTAAACAAGTGAACAATGTGAGTTAAGTTTAGAATTGCAATGCAATAACTTGTCATTATGTGTTGATAGGATATTAAGCTTTAAATGACTAAAATGTCTCACTAAATATGTTCATAATCTTAGGTGAGATGTTGAGGAAGAGTTGTACGAAGCACAAAGCCAAAATGATGAAGATCTGTACATAAAGCAAGCATCTGTCGACAGCAGGCAGTGTCCCTGTCGACAAGCGAACTCAAGCCAGAAGGCAAAACTGCAGAACAGATGAGCCTGTCGACAGAAACTTAGCTGTCTGTCGACGTGAAGAGGTTTCCAAAACTATGAATTCTTCTGTCTGCCTGTGCCTGTCGACAGCAACTGCCTTCCAGAAGCCTTGTATGTCCTGCTAGCTTGCGCCTGTCGACAGGAGCACCCAGTGCTGTCGACAGACAGGCAGAGTCCTCAAATACGGGAAGTCTTCAAGTTGCCATAGATGGTGTTTCCACAAACCACGGTTCTCCATAAGTAAACACCTCTATTTAAGCATTCTTTTGAGGGCAATCACGAACACAAGCAGCCTCCAAGCAAGAACCCTAAAAGTCTCTAAAGAAGAGTCTTGCCCTGCTGCTCTGCTTCTACCTGCTGCCCAGATTCAACAAGAGAAGTCCTTCGTGCAGCGGTGAAGTCTGGACGTCGTGGATTCAAGCCTTTCCATCAACTTCTAATCATCAAGACGAAGCTTGAAGTCTACTCAGACGTTCATGAGAAAGAGTTTTTCAATTGGATTTGATTCTCAACTCTTAAACTCTTCTCTGTTTTACTATTGTCTATACGTGTGTGTGTGTGGTGTGTTTCAAGCAGTTCTTGTGCTTGATACACGTGTGAGTGTTGTTCTGATCGTGGCTATACATCAGAGAACACATGTGTGTGAGTTGTAGTTCCTGAACTAGCTCATAAGCAGATTGTTCTGCGTGTGTGTGTGGCCCGTGGATGTAGGATATACAAGTTGTGTACTCCGAACCACGTAAATCGTTGTGTCTCGTGGTTTGAACGTTTGTACGTTAGATGTTTGGTAGGCACGGCGCATTTACACACGTCTAATCATTTGTTTAATATTTATCATTGAATCACACACATCCACACCAAGTTTAGTCCTTGCCATAACTTCTAGTTATTTGTGTTCTATCAAAAAGAAGGCAACAAGTGTTTTTAACAGACAGTAATCTATTCAACCCCCCTTCTAGATTACCATATAGGGAATTCCGCTACACTTCACGGACCTGCGACCTAGCCGTTGAGCTTCCGACGGGTGACTTCATTCGTACCCTTGGTTACTTGGAGGGTGTCACCGTCGAGGTGCAGGGCCACCAGCTACCAGCCAGACTGTTTGCCTTGTAGCTCCATGACTTTGATGCCATTTTGGGCATGGACTGGTTAGAGGCACACTCTGCTTTGGTAGATTGTCAGCGGAAGACCGTGTAGTTCGAGTTACCTGGTGCACCTGTGCTTTGATTCCGAGGTACCCGGTCTGTCCGCCGACCCTTTGTTTCTTTTTGTAGAGCTCGGCATCTTATCCGATACGGTTGTGTTTCTTTTCTGGCTTCCGTTTGTGCCTCGGATTCGGGTGAGTTGGTTGTTTCTGACGTGTCGGTTGTTTGTGAGTTTGCTGACGTGTTTCCTAAGGAACTACCTGGGTTGCCGCCTGAGCGGGAGGTAGATTTCTCCATTGAGTTGCTTCTGGGGATGATGCCTGCATCCAAGGCACCGTACCGAATGGCGTCGGCGGAGCTGCGGGAGTTGAAGCGCCAACTAGAGGAGTTGCTTGCGTTGGGCTTCATTCGTCCTAGCCGCTCGCCGTGGGGAGCGCCTGTGTTGTTTGTGAGGAAGAAGGATGGTAGCCTGAGAATGTGTATTGATTATCGTCAGCTGAATCAAGTTACAGTGAAGAATAAGTATCCTTTGCCCAGGATCGATGACTTGTTTGACCAGTTGCAGACAGCTTCAGTGTTCTCGAAGATCGACTTGAGGTCGGGTTACTACTAGTTGCGGATTCGGGAGTCAGATGTTCCGAGATCAGCCATTCGCACCCGCTACGGCCACTTCGAGTTTGTCGTGATGCCTTTTGGGCTCACGAATGCCCCAGCAGCGTTCATGGAGATGATGAACAGTGTTTTCAGTGAGTACCTGGGCCGGTTCGTGGTGGTGTTCGTCGACGACATCCTGGTGTACTCAGCGACGGCGGAGGAGCACGAGGTTCACTTGAGGCTGGTGTTGCAAACTTTGAGGAGTCACCGACTTTATGCCAAGTTCAGCAAGTGTGAGTTTTGGCTAAAGGAGGTGCACTTCCTTGGGCACGTTGTTTCTGGTGCAGGTGTGGCGGTCGATCCCGCCATGGTTGAGGCCGTTGTTTCTTGGGGCCAGCCCACTTCAGTTGCCGAGGTTCGCAGTTTCCTGGGGCTGGCAGGCTACTATAGGAGGTTCGTGCAGGACTTCGCCAGAGTTGCACCTTTGACCCGTTTGACCAGGCGGGAGACCCAGTTTGTGTGGACGACAGAGTGCGAGCAGAGTTTCCAGGAGCTGAAGAGTCGGCTGACTCCAACTCCGATCCTTGTTGTTCCTTCTGGCATTGGCGGCTTTGTTGTCTACACAGACGCTTCGGGTACTAGTTTGGGTGCTGTGTTGATGCAGCACGGTCGAGTAGTCGCCTATGCTTCTCGTCAGCTGAAGAAGCATGAGCAGAACTACCCAACGCACGACCTGGAGCTTGCAGCGGTCGTGTTTGCCTTGAGGTTGTGGAGGCACTACTTGTACGGTGAGGTGTTCGAGGTCTTCACCGACCACCGCAGCTTACAGTATGTCTTCACGTAGAGGGATCTCAACCTTAGGCAGCGCAGGTGGCTCGAATACTTGAAGGACTATGACTTTAGTCATTCCTATCACCAAGGGAAGGCTAATGTCGTGGCAGATGCTTTGAGTAGGAGAGCCCACCTGAGTTCTTTGTTGGTTAGACACTAGAGACTCCTGGAGGACGCCGCTCAGAGTGTGTTTGTACCGTCGAGCCTCCGAGAGAGGGCAGTGGCAGCCGTCCTGACCGTTCATCCGTGGATTTTTTAGCAGGTACTTGAGGCTCAGAGTGTAGACGAGGACTTGGCAGACGTGTTGTGGTTGCCCGAGGTAGCATTGGAGGAGGACAACGAGGTTCGTTTCCGAGGCAGACTCTACGTTCTAGAGGACGCCAGGGAGGAGGTACTGTCCGAGGCTCACCGGTCACGATACTCTATTCATCCAGGCTCTACCAAGATGTACCATGACTTGAGGGTACTCTTTTGGTGGCCGAGGATGAAGAGAGATATCGCTGAGTTTGTTTCGCGCTGCCTTACCTGCCAACAGGTGAAGGCAGAGCACCACGTCCTGGTGGTGAGTTGCAGTCGCTTCCCATTCCAGTGTGGAAGTGGGAGCATATCACCATGGACTTTGTTTCTGGCTTACCTCGTACCTCTCAAGGGCACGACAGTGTTTGGGTCATCGTTGACAGGTTGACGAAGACCGCTCGCTTTCTTCCAGTCAGAGCAGCTTGATCAGTTGACAGACTTGCTCAGTTGTTTGTGGACAGAGTGGTATCTTTGCACGGAACCCCGGTCTCTATTGTCTCAGATAGAGATCCGAGGTTCACCTCTCGTTTCTGGCGCAGCTTTCAGTGGGCACTTGGCACTGAGCTGAGGCTGAGTTCGGCGTACCACCCACAGACAGACGGGCAGTCTGAGCGGACTATACAGACCCTCGAGGACTTGTTGAGAGCGTCTTGCCTAGACTGGGGCGGCACGAGGGAGTCGCACCTTCCCATGGTGGAGTTTTCTTATAATAATAGCTTTCACTCCAGCATCGGGATGGCGCCCGACGAGGCTCTGTATGGTCGGCCGTGCAGGACACCGTTCCACTGGCACGAGGTTGGTGAGAGGCAGTTGCTGGGTCCGGAGCTAGTTCAGCATTGTGCAGACACAGTGAGGCTGATCCGGCAGAGGTTGCAGACAGCGTAGTGCAGACAGAAGAGCTATGCCGACGTCCGCAGGAGACCGCTTCAGTTCGAGGTTGGCGACAGAGTGTTCCTTTGGATCTCACCTACCAAAGGCGTTCTCATGTTTGGGAAGAAGGGCAAGCTCAGCCCGAGGTTTGTTGGCCCTTTTTCCATCCGGGAGCGTGTGGGCGAGGTCGCTTATCGGTTAGCCCTTCCATCTGAGTTGGCAAGTGTTCACGACGTCTTCCATGTTTCGCAGCTGAGGAAGTACATGCCAGATCCGTCGCATGTGCTCGACTACTCGCAGCTTGAGGTCGCCCCCGACTAGTCCGTGCCGGAGTACCCAGCCAGCGTGGTGGACCGTAGAGTGCAGCAGCTTCGCAGGAGGAGTATCCCACTCGTCAAGGTGGTTTGGGAGCACCGCGCTGGTGGCGAGGCCACTTGGGAGAGTGAGGACGAGATGCGGGAGTAGTTTACTTACTTGTTCGAGTGACAGGTACGCTGTTTTACTCTTTTTGTTCCCCTAGTTTCGCCCTGAATTTCGAGGACGAAATTATTTTTTTTGTTGGTTAGATTGTAACATCCCATGTTACCCTGACCAGTCGCCCTCCTTCAAGGATGGCGACATAGGGTATGTCGCCTTCTAGTTGGGAAGGCGACGGGCCCTATGTCGCCTTCTGTCTGTGCTGCCAGCCGCATGCACTTTGTCGTTTTGCTGTCTGAAGAGAGGTGACAGGTGTCAGCATCTGCAAGTAAGGAGGCAACAGGCCCTATGTCGCCTTCTAGTGTCAGGCCTGTATGGCTGACAAGTGGCGACGTTGCAGGCCGACTTGACCGTTGAGCCTGGGAAAGCGACATGTCCTATGTCGCCTTCAGGTTTACTGAAGGCGACGGGGCCCATGTCGCCTTCTCAGTTTCAACGGGTTAAGTGCCCAAGCCGTGAGCACAAGCCCCAGTTCGTCCCTTTTCATGGTGAGACCTTCTTCTCCGGCGAACTGAGGCTTGGGAGCTCCGTGGAGGCTTGGGAGGAGGTGGTTGACCATCTTGCAAGGTAGGTTGATGTGGTCTGTTTGCTCTTGAGTGTTCTCCATTGCTTGTTCCCTCTCTCACTGTTCTTCTCTCTTTGGCATGCATGGATGCTCTTCAAGGGAGAGGAGTTGCCCGGCTCATGGGAGGAGGTTCGTGGATCGCCGGAGCTCGGAGGTGGAGGTTGCTAGCCTACGAGAAGGGCCCTTGAGGTTGGATCTTCATCTCGAGGTAGGGAACCCAAACCCTCCCCCTAGATCCACTTGCTAGGATCCTCACCCCCTTCCAAGCCTAGATCTACCATGCTAGGTTGTTGATGTGCATCGTGTGATCGGTGTGGTTTGTGTGATCCTTGGAATGCATGCAATGGTTGCTTGGGTTTGAGGGTTGTTCATATGAGTGAGATGCATGTGAGTGTAGGTTATTGTGCATGCTTGTTGGGGTTTCTAGAGGGTGGTTTGAGCTCTTTAGAACCATGTTTAATAGCCTACATGATCCCCTCCCCTCGATGTGTTTGTGGTGTGGTTGAGGCCCTGAAGAAGGGAGCCTCGGTGTGTTGCACCTGATAATGCGACACCTTGGGTGTCGCTACCTAGGTGGTGACACATCGATGCGTCGCCTTCAGGAACTCCTGAAGGCGACAGCACCTATGTCGCCTTCTTGGTGGCGACGTGGAGGCCGTCGCCTTTTGCCTGTTTTTCCCATTCCGGTTCCAGGGTCCGTTCTGGAGCACTGACCTGGTTACGACATGGCCTATGTCGCAACCAGATCAGTAGGGTTGCGCCGTCCTTGGTGTCGCCTTCCTGAAGGCGACACCAGGCCTGTCGCCTTCTCAGTCAGAGAAGGGACTTGGCAACCTGCTCAGCGTCTTGCTTCCGCTGCGACTCGGTTTTCTCGGCCCCTGTGCTGTTTCCTAGTACAGTGCTACTGCTAGTCTCTCTTCGCCCGGTGCTAGGCTCTTGAGGGCTTGTCCGCGAGACAGGTTGTTACCGTTACCTGGGACCCCCGGTTCCCGCGTGTCTGTGTCAGAGGGTGTTGCTCCAGACGGCGGGGTTTGCTCGAGTCGTTGACTTTGGTAGCAGTAGGGGAAAACGGTGGGACAGCGACGTGGTCGTTTGTGGAGCTCTCTTAGCTGAGACTGGGACGCCAGTAGTGTGTGACTCGTACGGCACAGTTCAGCTAGTCCGTTCTCACTGCCTCACTCTACGTGGTTCCGGTACCACCTAGAGGTGTCAGGTGTGGGACCGTAGTCCGGCCAGACTACGGCAGTTTGTGGTTACTTGTGGTTCCTCGTCTCACTCCGACGGGAGGTGTCAGACATGGACCGTTGGTTGAGGATAAGACGCGTGGCGCTCCTGACCAGCTGACTAGAGTAGTGTAATGTAGCTAGTGTGCTTGTCCAGGTAGTTCACTTTCTGTGTTTACAACTGGGTTCTTGTGGTGCCTTGGTTTACACGGGTTTTCCGGTCCTGCCGAGTGGCTTAGACCGACGACTGTGTAGTTCTTTCACGCTTCCGCACTTTACTCTGTTTAGTAGATTAGACCTTACTGCTTTATTTAATTATTGCCTAGTCTAGTCTATATGCTTGTGGAACCAGTGGGAGATTGGTAGTCCCTACTGGGCTTCTTCGTGAAGCTCACTCCCTGTTTTGCAGGTGAGACTTCACAGCAGTTCCCTCCGCGGCGTAGCGAGGAGACGGGCCCGCAGTAGTCGGCGTCTCTAGTGGCAGTGTTTCCCCCAGTTCTGTACTTCACCCTCGGGTATGCCCCTAAGGGACGTGTTATTCCTTTTCCGTTCTGCACTTGTACTTTTACTACTTTGGGACTTGTACTAGACTTGCACGTTGTGTTAGACTTCTTCTTGCACTAGTTGGTACATGTTTAGTACGTTTGTCGTTACTTACTTTCCGTCACATATCTCGTTAGACCGATCCGTTAGCCGGCTTGCCGACGGTCGGATCCTTGGTGGGAGCCGGGGACCCGGGCGCCGGGGCCGTTACAGTGGTATCAAGCAAGGGGTCTATCAAGACTTGTGGTGGAAATGAGTAATGACGTAAAGTCCCTTAGGAAGTATAAGTGAACACTGCTAGCCGTCGGAGTCTTAAGTGTCAATAACTAAATCTGGCTGTTTTGCAGATCATGCCTCCACGCACTCGCAGGCAAACTCATAACTTGGTGGAGAGTCAAGAGACTGAGTCGGACAGTTCGGTTGCTACCGAGCAGGTGCCGTTCGTGCTCAGCCCCAGTAGTTCGAGCAGCCTGACGACCCATTGCCGCAGGGAGTACCGCAAAAGTACCAGGAGCAGCAGCAGTGGTATCCACCTGCGCCCCCGTCGGCCGTCATGGAGCAGTGGTGGAGAGCGATGCTTCAGGGTCCGTGGCAGTACCCGCAGCAGCAGTACCAGCCGTACCAGCAGATGCCAGCAGGAGGTCAGCAGTTTGCAGAGATGGCAGCAGAGGAGCAGCCACCACCGACCCCGCAGGCAGCACCGTTCAGCCAGAGGTACCACCCGTAGTTCGGCAGCAGACTCCAGCAGCAGAGCAGCACCTGAGGACCGCACCGTGCTTCTGGAGAGGTTCCTTCGTCTTCGACCTCCTACGTTTGTAGGCGACCGCGATCCGGATAGAGCAGAGAGTTGGGTCCATGAGCTCGAGCGCACCTTCGAGACCATGGACTGTGCAGAGTTGGATCAGGTTCGTTTGGCAGTATATCAGCTGAAGGGGTCAGCCCATGAGTGGTGGCGAGCAGTGAGGCTGACCAGGTTTCAGGGCAGGAGGTTGGAGCAGATCTCTTGGCAGCAGTTTCTCGAGGCCTTCCTCGGCGAGTACCTTCCCGACTATGTCTGCCGGGAGAGGAGGGACTTGTTCCACGAGTTAGTCCAGGGAGACTTAACCGTGGGACAGTACCATCAGAGGTTTCTGCAGCTACTTCGACACGTTCCCCACGTGGCAGCTAGTGAGCAGGCTCGTACCGAGCGGTTCATTAGCGGGCTACGTCCCGACTTGAGGTGGGCCATGGCTGGTCACCTCTGCGACACCTTGTCAGTAGCAGTGGCGAGAGCTACGGCCCTGGAGCGGGAGTGTCGGTTTCAGCCGCAGCAGAGTGGAGGTTCAGGGAGATCTTCTCCGTACCAGCGCCCCGCAGGCAGTCGGGGGAGTGTGTCTTCTTCTTCCTCTTCGGGAACAGGCGGTGCTGGCCTGACCACGAAGTTGAAGAAGTTGTTCACTCGTGGAGGCAGGCGTCACTCGCAGCAGCAGAGGCGTCAGACCTTGCAGTTTCCAGCGGAGCAGTCCGTCCAGCAGGGAGCAGAGCAGAGCCAGCAGGGTACGGGTTGTTACCACTGCGGGCAGGAGGGGCACTTCAGGCGAGAGTGTCCGTTGAGGCAGCAGCAGGAGCAGCACCAGCAGGCACCTCAGGCGCAGTACCGTCCACCCCAGCCACCTCAGCGCCAGCAGCAGTACCAGGGTCAGCAGCAGCAGCAGCGTCCGCAGCAAAAGCAGCAGCATCAGCAGCAGCAGCCTCAGCGAGGTCGTGGACGCGGTCGGGTGATGAACATCACCAGAGAGGAGGCGGAGGCCTCTAATCTGGTCGTCGGTACGATTCCCATCCTTGGTAGAGCTGCTAGAGTTTTGATTGATCCGGGTGCTACGCACTGTTTTGCTTCAGAGGAGTTCTTTGCTACTTTGACCGAGTTTGCTCCGGAGCGGACCTGCGACCTAGCTGTTGAGCTTCCGACGGGTGACTTCGTTCGTACCCTTGGTTACTTGGAGGGTGTCACCGTCGAGGTGCAGGGCCACCAGCTACCAGCCAGACTGTTTGCCTTGCAGCTCCACGACTTCGATGCCATTTTGGGCATGGACTGGTTAGAGGCACACTCTGCTTTGGTAGATTGTCAGCGGAAGACCGTGCGGTTCGAGTTACCTGGAGCACCTGTGCTTTGCTTCCGAGGTACCCGGTCTGTCCGCCGACCCTTTGTTTCTTTCTGTAGAGCTCGGCGTCTTATCCGAGACGGTTGTGTTGCTTTCCTGGCTTCCGTTTGTGCCTCGGATTCGGGTGAGTTGGCTGTTTCTGACGTGCCGGTTGTTTGTGAGTTTGCTGACGTGTTTCCGGAGGATCTACCTGGGTTGCCGCCTGAGCGGGAGGTAGATTTCTCCATTGAGTTGCTTCCGGGGACGATGCCTGCGTCCAAGGCACCGTACCGGATGGCGCCGGCGGAGCTGCGGGAGTTGAAGCGCCAACTAGAGGAGTTGCTTGCGTTGGGCTTCATTCGTCCTAGCCGCTCGCCGTGGGGAGCGCCTGTGTTGTTTGTGAGGAAGAAGGATGGTAGCCTGAGAATGTGTATTGATTATCGTCAGCTGAATCAGGTTACCGTGAAGAATAAGTATCCTTTGCCCAGGATCGATGACTTGTTTGACCAGTTGCAGACAGCTTCAGTGTTCTCGAAGATCGACTTGAGGTCGGGTTACTACCAGTTGCGGATTCGGGAGTCAGACGTTCCGAGATCAGCCTTTCGCACCCGCTACGGCCACTTCGAGTTTGTCGTGATGCCTTTTGGGCTCACGAATGCCCCAGCAGCGTTCATGGAGATGATGAACAGTGTTTTCAGCGAGTACCTGGACCGGTTCGTGGTGGTGTTCGTCGACGACATCCTGGTGTACTCAGCGACGGCGGAGGAGCACGAGGTTCACTTGAGGCTGGTTTTGCAAACTTTGAGGAGTCACCGACTTTATGCCAAGTTCAGCAAGTGTGAGTTTTGGCTAAAGGAGGTGCACTTCCTTGGGCACGTTGTTTCTGGTGCAGGTGTGGCGGTCGATCCCGCCAAGGTTGAGGCCGTTGTTTCTTGGGGCCAGCCCACTTCAGTTGCTGAGGTTCGCAGTTTCCTGGGGCTGGCAGGCTACTATAGGAGGTTCGTGCAGGACTTCGCCAGAGTTGCAGAGCCTTTGACCCGTTTGACCAGGCGGGAGACCCGGTTTGTGTGGACGACAGAGTGCGAGCAGAGTTTCCAGGAGCTGAAGAGTCGGCTGACTTCAGCTCCGATCCTTGTTGTTCCTTCTGGCACTGGCGGCTTTGTTGTCTACACAGACGCTTCGGGTACTGGTTTGGGTGCTGTGTTGATGCAGCACGGTCGAGTAGTTGCCTATGCTTCTCGTCAGCTGAAGAAGCATGAGCAGAACTACCCGACGCACGACCTGGAGCTTGCAGCGGTCGTGTTTGCCTTGAGGTTGTGGAGGCACTACTTGTACGGTGAGGTGTTCGAGGTCTTCACCGACCACCGCAGCTTACAGTATGTCTTCACGCAGAGGGATCTCAACCTCAGGCAGCGCAGGTGGCTCGAATACTTGAAGGACTATGACTTTAGTCTTTCCTATCACCCAGGGAAGGCTAATGTCGTGGCAGATGCTTTGAGTAGGAGAGCCCACCTGAGTTCTTTGTTGGTTAGACACTGGAGACTCCTGGAGGACGCCGCTCAGAGTGTGTTTGTACCGTCGAGCCTCCGGGAGAGGGCAGTGGCAGCCGTCCTGACCGTTCGTCCGTGGATTTTTCAGCAGGTACTTGAGGCTCAGAGTGCAGACGAGGACTTGGCAGACGTGTTGCGGTTGCCCGAGGTAGCACTGGACGAGGACAACGAGGTTCGTTTCCGAGGCAGACTCTACGTTCCAGAGGACGCCAGGGAGGAGGTACTGTCCGAGGCTCACCGGTCGCGATACTCTATTCATCCAGGCTCTACCAAGATGTACCATGACTTGAGGGTACTCTTTTGGTGGCCGGGGATGAAGAGAGATATCGCTGAGTTTGTTTCGCGCTGCCTTACCTGCCAACAGGTGAAGGCAGAGCACCAGCGTCCTGGTGGTGAGTTGCAGTCGCTTCCCATTCCAGTGTGGAAGTGGGAGCATATCACCACGGACTTTGTTTCTGGCTTACCTCGTACCTCTCAGGGGCACGACAGTGTTTGGGTCATCGTTGACAGGTTGACGAAGACCGCTCGCTTTCTTCCAGTCAGAGCAGCTTGGTCAGTTGACAGACTTGCTCGGTTGTTTGTGGACAGAGTGGTACCTTTGCACGGAACCCCGGTCTCTATTGTCTCAGATAGAGATCCGAGGTTCACCTCTCGTTTCTGGCGCAGCTTTCAGCGTGCACTTGGCACTGAGCTGAGGCTGAGTTCGGCGTACCACCCACAGACAGACGGGCAGTCTGAGCGGACTATACAGACCCTCGAGGACTTGTTGAGAGCGTGTTGCCTAGACTGGGGCGGCACGTGGGAGTCGCACCTTCCCATGGTGGAGTTTTCTTATAATAATAGCTTTCACTCCAGCATCGGGATGGCGCCCTACGAGGCTCTGTATGGTCGGCCGTGCAGGACACCGTTGCACTGGCACGAGGTTGGTGAGAGGCAGTTGCTGGGTCCGGAGCTAGTTCAGCAGTGTGCAGACACAGTGAGGCTGATCCGGCAGAGGTTGCAGACAGCGCAGAGCAGACAGAAGAGCTACGCCGACGTCCGCAGGAGACCGCTTCAGTTCGAGGTTGGCGACAGAGTGTTCCTTCGGATCTCGCCTACCAAAGGCGTTCTCAGGTTTGGGAAGAAGGGCAAGCTCAGCCCGAGGTTTGTTGGCCCTTTTTCCATCCTGGAGCGTGTGGGCGAGGTCGCTTACCGGTTAGCCCTTCCGTCTGAGTTGGCAGGTGTTCACGACGTCTTCCACGTTTCGCAGCTGAGGAAGTACATGCCAGATCCGTCGCATGTGCTCGACTACTCGCAGCTTGAGGTCGCCCCCGACTTGTCCGTGCCGGAGTACCCAGTCAGCGTGGTGGACCGCAGAGTGCAGCAGCTTCGCAGGAGGAGTATCCCACTCGTCAAGGTGGTTTGGGAGCACCGCGCTGGTGGCGAGGCCACTTGGGAGCGTGAGGACGAGATGCGGGAGCAGTTTCCTTACTTGTTCGAGTGACAGGTACGCTGTTTTACTTTTGTTCCCTAGTTTCGCCCTGAATTTCGAGGACGAAATTATTTTTTTTGTTGGTTAGATTGTAACATCCCATGTTACCCTGACCAGTCGCCCTCCTCAAGGTGGCGACATAGGGTATGTCGCCTTCTAGTTGGGAAGGCGACGGGCCCTATGTCGCCTTCTGTCTGTGCTGCCAGCCGCATGCACTTTGTCGTTTTGCTGTCTGAAGAGAGGTGACAGGTGTCAACATCTGGCAGTAAGGAGGCGACAGGTCCTATGTCGCCTTCTGGTGTCAGGCCTGCATGGCTGACACGTGGCGATGTCGCAGGCCGACTTGACCGTTGAGCAGGGGAAAGCGACATGTCCTATGTCGCCTTCAGGTTTACTGAAGGCGACGGGCCCATGTCGCCTTCTCAGTTTCAAAGGTTAAGTGCCCAAGCCATGAGCACAAGCCCAGTTCGTCCCTTTTATGGTGAGACCTTCTTCTCCGGCGAACTGAGGCTTGGGAGCTCCGTGGAGGCTTGGGAGGAGGTGGTGACCATCTTGCAAGGTAGTTATGTGTTTGTTTGCTCTTGTGTTCTCCATTGCTTGTTCTTCTCTCACTGTTCTTCTCTCTTTGGCATGCATGGATGCTCTTCAAGGGAGAGGAGTTGCCCGGCTTCGTGAGGAGGTTCGTGGATCGCGGAGCTCGGAGGTGGAGGGTTGCTAGCCTACGAGAAGGGCCCTTGAGGTTGGATCTTCATCTCGAGGTAGGGAACCAAACCCTCCCCCTAGATCCACTTGCTAGGATCCTCACCCCCTTCCAAGCCAAGATCTACCATGCTAGGTTGTTGTGTGCATCGTGTGATTGTGTGGTTTGTGTGATCCTTGGAATGCATGCAATGGTTGCTTGGGGTTTGAGGGTTGTTCATATGTTGAGTGAGATGCATGTGAGTGTAGGTTATTGTGCATGCTTGTTGGGGTTTCTAGAGGGTGGTTTGAGCTCTTTAGAACATGTTTAATAGCCTACATGATCCCCTCCCCTCGGTGTGTTTGTGGTGTGGTTGAGGCCCTGAAGAAGGGAGCCTCGGTGTGTTGCCCTGATAATGCGACACCTTTGTGTCGCCATCCAGTGGGGCGACACATCGATGCGTCGCCTTCAGGATTCCTGAAGGCGACAGCACCTATGTCGCCTTCTTGGTGGCGACTGGAGGCCGTCGCCTTCTGCCTGTTTTTCCCATTCCAGTTCCAGGGTGTGTTCTGGAGCACTGACCTGGTTGCGACATGGCCTATGTTGCAACCAGATCAGTAGGGTTGCGCCGGCCTAGGTGTTGCCTTCCTGAAGGCGACACCAGGCCTGTCGCCTTCTCAGTTAGAGAAGGGACTTGGCAACCTGCTCAGCGTCTTGCTTCCGCTGCGACTCGGTTTTCTCGGCACCTGTGCTGTTTCCTAGTACAGTGCTAGTACTGCTCTCTCTTCGCCCGGTGCTAGGCACTTGAGGGCTTGTCCGCGAGACAGGTTGTTACCGTTACCTGGGACCCCCGGTTCCCGCGCGTCTGTGTCAGAGGGTGTTGCTCCAGACGGCGGGGTTTGCTCGAGTCGTTGACTTTGGTAGCAGTAGGGGAAAACGGTGGGACAACGACGTGGTCGTTTGTGGAGCTCTCTTAGCTGAGACTGGACGCCGTAGTGTGTGACTCGTACGGCGCAGTTCAGCTAGTCCGTTTCTCACTGCCTCACTCTACGTGGTTTTGGTACCACCTAGAGGTGTCAGGCGTGGACCGTAGTCCGGCCAGACTACGGCAGTTGTGGTTACTTGTGGTTCCGCGTCTCACTCCGACGGGAGGGTCAGACATGGACCGTTGGTTGAGGGTAAGACGCGTGGCGCTCCTGACCAGCTGACTAGAGTAGTGTACTGTAGCTAGTGTGCTTGTCCAGGCAGTTCGCTGTCTGTGTTTACAGCTGGGTTCTTGTGGTGCCTTGGTTTACACGGGTTTTCCGGTCCCGCCGAGTGGCTTAGACCGACGACTGTGTAGTTCTTTCACGCTTCCGCACTTTACTCTGTTTAGTAGATTAGACCTTATTGCTTTATTTAATTATTGCTCTAGTCTAGTCTATATTTATGCTTGTGAACCAGTGGGAGATTGGTAGTCCCTACTGGGCTTCTTCGTGAAGCTCACTCCCTGTTTTGCAGGTGAGACTTCACAGCAGTTCCCTCGCGCGTAGCGAGGAGACGGGCCCGCAGTAGTCGGCGTCTCTAGTAGCAGTGTTTCCCCAGTTCTGTACTTCACCCTCGGGGTATGCCCCTAAGGGACGTGTTATCCCTTTTTCCTTTCTGCACTTGTACTTTTACTACTTTGGGACTTGTACTAGACTTGCACGTTGTGTTAGACTTCTTCTTGCACTAGTTGGTACATCTTTAGTACGTTTGTCGTTACTTACTTTCTGTCACATATCTCGTTAGACCGATCCGTTAGCCCTTCCGGGTCTCCGGACCCGTGGGCGGCGGTGCCAACAGTCGGATCCTTGGCCGTTACAAAAAAGTCTCCAACTTGAAACTGTACTGGTCTGCGTCAGGTGTCTGCCTAGCTCTTCTGCCGACTTTGAGCTGTCTGCAACGTTTCCTTAATAAATCTGACCATCTCTGTAGTGTGCTGAATCAATTCAGGACCCATTACTTGTCTCTATCCAACTTCATGCCAGTTCAACGCTGTTCTACATGGCCTGCCATACAAAGCTTCATAAGGTGCCATTCCAATGCTGGTGTGATAACTGTTATTGTAAGAAAATTCTACCATCCTCAGATGGTGCTCCCAACTGCCTCTCCACACTAAACAGCAAGCTCGTAATTAACATGTCTTCAATTGTCTGAATGGTTCTTTCTGTCTGACCATTAGTTTGTGGGTGATAGGCTGAACCATACCTCAATTTGGTGCCAACAACTCTGTGTAGACTTCTCCAGAAACAAGAAGTAAATCTTGGATCCCTGTCAGAAACAATTGTCTTCGGAATTGTCACGTCTTGAGAATTACGCAGCGGATACTAATAATACGGAATATAATTCGAGACGCTATCCCGAGACATGAACAGTCGGAAAATAAGCCTCTAGCTAACACGCACTAAATGTATAACAACATACATCATCATAGGGCCCAAATATTGAACTCAAACTAATCTTGTATTCAAATCTCAACTCATTGTATTCCATAGAAAACTATTACAGGACTAAGACTCAATAAAAAGGAAAAGTACATTTTATTCCTCACTTCCTACTACATGAATCTAACACTCAAAGCAAACTACTTTAACTAGACTCGTATTTGGAATGCTCATCACTTGGACACATTCCCATCCTCGACTTGCTCCTCCTATTGCACTTCATAGTCAGCTAGATTGGGTAAGTAGTAGGATGACCAACTAGCCCAGTAGGATTTATCTCAATGTGCGGGTATGATATAAGTGATTAGCAATTTGAACTAGGTAAGCAAGATGAATGTCATGATATGTATGTATGAATAAACTCATTAAAACATGATACATGAAACAAGCTAGATAGAGAGATCATGATAGAACAAGATCTAGAACGATATAATGAGATGAAACTAACAATAGATCACTTTGTACTAGCACGCAAGATTTCACTTAATGTCATAGCTTTCAAGAATGCAAGATATCAATATTGCAGGATGGCCATATCACGCAAGCAAGCAAGCATGCACTAGCACGATAATGTAACACTAATCAGGCACGTAGACACTAATGTACACCAAGAAAAGATCCATCAAGAATGTACACCAGGACACGTGTATGTGGTTATTGTATCCATCATTCAACACGACATGCACAACTCCCAGCGCAGATGCAACGCCAGTAATCATTATACCCCATGGTTAATAGTATATTTATGACTCTCCGTCATTGGGGCTAGACTAGAGCCCTTGGACACTCGCCGTGCCGGGTCAGCATCTCACTTAAATTTTAAATGTAGATACCCACAGTCATTAATAATGGCCAATGAGAGTTTTAGTAAGTAAGCTTGTGTAATGTCAGTTTCATGATGATGTTGAGAACAAGTAATAAGTAAATTGAACATGATTTCATGATAACAATGGTCAGAGATAAATTTGGCAGCATAACCAGATTTTATACTTTAGTTCAATCTTTACATTAATTGCTTTAGTCTAGATTGTCAACCACACTCACGAGAACAAGAAGAGAGAGGAAGTGCACGCTATCTCGGAGGAACTGTAATGGTACAACCAACTCGGCCTCCATGTGGGAATCTACGGAGAGCGGACATTTACGGAGGTCTTAGAGAAAAGGTCACTAGTCTACTGATTTGGAATGACCGATAGAGAGCTTCCAATCCCCAAGAAAGGGTTACCTAGAAGTGCAAGTGTGTAGTGATGTACGCGTCTCAATTCACAATCTATCGGTCTCAAACTCGCGGAAAGCACTTAACAAGATGACATGCAATGAACAATGCATTTAACTACACATGAGTTTGCTAGATTTTAGATGACAATTATCATTTTAAACATGGCAGAATAATAGGAAGATTAAATCACAAGTTGCATGAATGGATCATAACATTTAAGGAGCAATTAGAATAACATTTATGTAATTAAAGTTTTAAATGGGTTAACCACTTTTACGCCATTAAATAACCATCATGTATTGACCAGACCCAGATATGCAATTTACAGCTCAAACACCATGTTGAACAGACCTCGGTATAGCGGTAAGTTTTTCAAAGAAATAAGTGGGGCTTTCACCAAAATTCTGAGAACGCGACGCGCCCTAGTAAGGGTCGCGACGGGGTAGGGACAGAACGCGACAAGGGTATGTACAGAACGCGACAAGGCAGTCAGATCAGGTAGAGAGAGAGCGACGGCACGCTCGTCGCATTCATAACACGACGGGTTTGCTGTCGCGACAAGATCTCAGAACGCGGCTTACCGGGCCGTCGCGTTCACAGGGTGTGCACCAGAATCCGACAGAGAAAAGACATGTTCTTGGATTACGGTCCAGGACTGCCTTATATTGACACAGGGTGCTTCGAAAATAGAGAACAAATTGTACAGTGCATGAAAATAAAAAAACTAGTTTCAAACCAACCTAGACTGCAAGGGTGCTTCCAGTAATTGGAATTAGAAACACTGATGGTTTTTATAGGCTTTAATCAAGTCTAACATGAGGTATAGAAGACTGAGAACAGTCAAATGCAAGATTTACTTTGCAAGGTATGATGCTGAAATAATTAGGGCTTTTATGACAAAAGTCTAATCATGAAAGTTGTTGGAAACATGGAATAGATGAAGATTATGATTTTTAAATAATTTTAAATGACCTCAAGATGCATGATAATTCAACACAAACGTAAAATCCAAGTGCAACCCGAAAACACAGTATCATGCAATGACCCTCTTACCATGATTATAACTCTCTAACTGTTGACCTTTAGACAAAATGTTCAACACAAAACATGACTAGAACAACAAATATAAAAACTTTTGTGTTTTGTGTTTGCTCTAATTCGGTCATGAATCGCATGCAACATATAAAGAATGGGAAAAGCCCTAACAGTGCGCGACTTGGAGAAAATGCTTATAATTCAAAATCTACTCATTGAAATTCGATGAAACCAGTGGGAAACGAAAGTTCACTTGATGCTCTATATATTGGTATAGGATATTTTTGGGTTTGGCCCGAGAAAACCTACCTTCTGGGTTTAAGAAGTTCCATTGTTCTAGAAAACCCGTGTTCAGACCACTTTTTGAAGAACGCTTAATACTCCGTGTATAGTGCATGGCATTTGGGCATTCCACTTGGTTTAGAACGTAGACTTGACCCTCTTTCCAGGGGTATAAGCCTTGCAAGGTTTTTTTATAGTTTGACTCACCATTGCTCGACTCCAAGATGACTATCTGTGCAGGTCGTAGCAGACACAACGGGGAAGAAGAATGGCTTGGTGTGGACGATCTCCTGCTCCCCAGCCACCAAGAACTCCTGCACACGACTCTAACAAGATGTAAACTCATCCCCAAGGGTTTGGTGGAGAGTATTTAAGCATCTATGGGTTTTAGGAGTCCTATTTTGACAAGGAAAGAAGAGTTGCGGTTTTGACATATTAGTTTCCTATTCTGAGGATTTCTTCCTCTATTAGAGTGTGTGAGGCTTTAGGAAACCTCCCTCCATAGTTATGCATGAATTTGGGTTGCCAAGAATGCATGTTCTCATCCCAATTCAACTCTAATTGCCTCTTTCTAATTTCAGCCTATTTATGGTTACGAATTTCCATATATTTTCTAGCTTCATTTGATTGTTGGGTCATATTGTGCCATTGGCACAATTATGATATTGGGTCATTAATATATAATGTTGGAAGTCTCTCCAACATTTTTATTTAATTTTGGTTGCGTCGTATTTCCGTGTTAACGGTTTTCCGACTTGTTTCCTAATTTGGATAATCAGTCACAATAATTATTAAACCAAGCCCAAATAATTTTTATTGACCCAAATTCCTTGATGGGTCATTAGAGGATATTATTTGAAGTCCGTATATGATTTTGATTTAATTTTCTGACTCATCCGAGTACATGTGATAATGATTTTTCGACTTATTCATGAATTACGATAATAAGTCGCGAAACACTTTAAACATGACTAATCCGATTTTTTGTTGGCACAAATTTCTTTGTGAAACATTTAGTAATAATGTTTGGGGTTGATTTATAATTTTTACGGAATTGTTTGATGTGTTTTAGCACATACGATAATGATACGTATGTTTTAAATACTCTGATATTATGGAAATTATTTATTTCTATTTATTTAAATTTTTATGTAATTAAAATTTCGGGGTGCTACACCCTCCCCCCACTTAAGAGAATTTGGTCCCCAAATTCATAGATCATTAATGGCTCTTGATAATTATGATCCTTGAGTTGGTTTAGATTTAATTCCTCTAACTTGTTTCAACATTCTAGCTCATGGATGCTAGTTCATCATCTACCCAATGGCCACCCTACTATTCATTTGGTTCCTTCCACTCCTATTTTCCTTCCATGGTGGTTATAACTCCATCTTAATCCATCAGATGAACTATGGTATAATTACTAGATTATCCCTTTCTAATTTCTCCTTAATGACCTCCCCCACTTAGATATGTACTAATAAGAAAAACATCATAAGATCAGTCTAGGGGTTTAACAATCATACCTCCTTCTGGAGCTCCGCTTGCGTTATTGCATTCACGCATCCTTGACGCTTTACCCTCCTTGGTTCCTTCCAACTTGGTCTTTTAGCATGGGACATTCGGTATACGATGTTCATGACTCCCACATCGGCAGCAGCCCCGGCCTTCTTCCAGCACTTGTCCGCTTGGTGCCCAGGCTTGTTACAAAAGTACAATATTCCACCATCATTGTTTCTTCTACTTTGATCTTTTTCTCCATGCCATAACCCTCCCAATGGTTGGCCTTTTGTTGTTGTTGTAGTGGTTGTATTGTTGTTATTGTGGAAAGTCGAGTTGTATCGACTGATCCTCTTTTTTATGGAGGTCGGCTTTGAGATGTCTTTCCCCTTTATGCCTTCCACCTTAGCCATAGTGCCCTCTACTAGTTGAGCTCTTTGGACCTCTCAGTGTATGTTGAATGTTGTGAGGTCCGAGCTTCTCGATGAACATGGGTCTGAGCCCATCCATGAACCGATTTGCCTTTAGTCTTTCTGTTCCCACCAGGTGTGGGGCATACACAGCCAGATGCGCGAACTGAGGCTCATACTCAGCCACAGACATTCCTTTCTATTATAGTGTGGCAAACTCTACAGCCTTATTCTCCTTGACTCTTTCAGAGAAGTACTTTTCTCGAAAAATCTCCAGGAAACCTGCCCATTCCAGTTCGCCAACATTAGGCAGGTGGGCCGATTTGGCCTTCCACCATGCTCGGGCATCCTTAGTGAATTGGAAAGTGGCCAGTACCACCTTCTCCCTATTTCTGAATTGCATAACTTGGAAAATTCTTTCTATTTCCTCTTTCCAATTCTCTACCTCGTCTGGGTCAGGTGATCCAGAGAAACAAGGAGGGTTTAAACTCCTAAAATTGCGGTGTAAATCACCCGCTCCGTTCCTTGCAGTTGCAGCCTGATTTCTAGCCTGAACCACATTTTGTAATGCCTAGGTCAGACCAGCCACCACGTTTTCTTGCATAGCTTGCCAATGTTAAAAGCCATTGCAGTTGAGTGTAAAGTTAGGTTAGGGTTCCTAAGAAAAGGATGGAAACCAATTAATGTCTCTAGATACATTATAGAGTCAATTGGGTAGGAGTGTTTATTCTTTCTAACATATTCCCAGTCTCTACCCATTCTCACCAAGTACTGTATTTAATTTCCATGACCTAGGTTCCATAGGTATCTCCTAATCCTAAGACATATATCCTATTTAGATTTTCTAGGCTCTGATACCACTAAACTGTCACGTCCCGAGAATTAGGCAGTGGATATTAATAATGCGGAATATAATTCGAGACGCTATCCCGAGACGTGAATAGTCGGAAAATAAGCCTCTAGCTAGCACGCACTAAATGTATAACAACATACATCATCATAGTGTCCAAATATTGAACTCAACTAATCTTGTATTCAAATCTCAACTCATTGTATTCAAATAGAAACTATAATAGGACTAAGACTCAATAAAAAGGAAAAGTACATTTTATTCCTCACTTCCTACTACATGAATCTAACACTCAAAGCAAACTACTATAACTAGACTCATAGTTGGAACGCTCATCACTCGGACACATTCCCATCCTCGACTTGCTCCTCCTCTTGCACATCATAGTCACCTAGATTGGGTAAAAGTAGGGGATGCGCAAACTAGCCCAGTAGGATTATATCTCAATGTGCGGGCAATGATATAAGTGATTATGTGTGGGCAATGATATAAGTGATTAGCATTTAGAACTAGGTAAGCACAAGAATGTCATGATATGCACGTACGAATAAAACTCATTAAACATGATACATGAAACAAGCTAGATAGAGAGATCATGATAGAACAAGATCTAGAACGATATAACAGATGAACTAGTATAGATCACTTTGTACGAGCACGCAAGATTTCACTTGATGTCAATAGCTTTCAAGAATGCAAGATATCACTAATTGCAGGATGGCCATACTCAAGCAAGCAAGCACGCCGAGCACGATAATGTAACACAAATCAGGCACGTAGACACTAATGTACACCAAGAAAAGATCCATCAAGAATGTACACCAGGACACGTGTATGTGGTTATTGTATCCATCATTCAACACGACACGCAGGACTCCCAGTGTAGATGCAACGCCAGTAATCATTATTCCCCATGGTTAACAATATATTTATGACTCTCCGTTATTGGGGCTAGACTGGAGCCCTTGGACACTCGCCGTGCTCGGTCAGCATCTCACTTAAATTTTAAATGTAGATACCCACAGTCATTAATAACGGCCAATGAGAGTTTTCAGTAAGTAAGCATTGTAATGTCATGTTCATGATGATGTTGAGAATAGTAATAAGTAATTGAACATGATTTCATGATAACAATGGTCAAGAGATAAATTTGGCAGCATAACGGAATGATTTATACTTTAGTTCAATCTTTACATTATTGCTTTAGTCTAGATTATCACCACACCCACGAGAACAAGAAGAGAGAGGAAGTGCATGCTATCTCCGGGGAACTTCAATGGTACAACCAACTCGGCCTCCATGTGGGAATCCACGGAGAGCAGAGATTTACGGAGGTCTTAGAGAAATGGTCACTAGTCTACCGATTCGGATTGACCGATAGAAAGCTTCCAAATCCCCAAGAAAGGGCTGCCTAGAAGTGCAAGTGTGTAGTGATGTACGCATCTCAATTCACAATCCATCGGTCTCAAACTCGCAGAAGCACTTAACAAGATGACATGCATGAACAATGCATTTACTACACATGAGTTTGCTAGATTTTAAGATAACAATTATCATTTAAACATGGTAGAATAATAGGAAGATTAAATCACAAGTTGCATGAATGGATCATAACATTTAAGGAGCAATTAGAATAACATTTATGTAATTAAGATTTTAAATGGGTTAACCACTTTTACGCCATTAAATAACCATCATGTATTGACCAGACCCAAGACATGCAATTTACACCTCAAACACAATGTTAAATAGACCTCGGTATAGCGGTAAGTTTTGTAAAAGAATATGTGTGGCTTCACACAAAATTCTGAGAACGCGACGCACCCTAGTAAAGGTCGTGACGGGGTCGGACAGAACGCGACAAGGCTATGTACAGAACGCGACAAGGCAGTCAGATCAAGTAGAGAGATAGCGACGGCACGCTCGTCGCATTCATATGCGATGGTTTTGTTGTCGCGACTAGACCTCAGAACGCGGTCTATCGGGCCATCACATTCACAGGGTCTGCGCCTGAATCCGACAGAGAAAAGACATGTTCTTGTATTGCGGTCCAAGACTGCCTTATATTGACACAGGGTGCTTCGAAAATAGAGAACAAATTGTATAGTGCATGAAAAATCACAAAACTAGTTTCAAACCAACCTAGACCTGCAAGGGTGCTTCCAATAAATCGGAATTAGAAAACACTGATGGTTTCGATAGGCTTTAATCAAGTCTAACATGAGTTATAGAAGATTGAGAACAGTCAAATGCAAGATTTACTTTGCATGGTATGATGCTGAAATAATTAGGGGTTTTAGGACAAAAGTCTCATCATGAAAGTTGTTGGGAACATGGAATAGATGCAGACTATGATTTTTAATCAATTTTCAACGACCTTGAGATGCATGATAATTCGACACAAACGTAAAAGCCAAGTGTAACCCGAAAACACAGTGTCATGTAGTGACCCTCTTACCACGATTATAACTCTATGACTGTTGACATTTAGACAAAACATTCAACACAAAACATGACGAGGACAACAAGTAAAAAAACTTTCAGGTTGTGTGTTTGCTCTAGTTTGGTCTTGAATCGCATGCAACATATAAAGCACGGGAAAAGCTCTGACAGTGCGCGACGTGGGGAAAATGCTTATAATGCAAAATCTACTAATTAGAATTCAATGAAACCAGTGGGAGATGAAAGTTAACTTGATGCTCTAGACATTGGTATAGGATATGTTAGGTTTGGCCCGAGAAAACCTACCTTCTCGGTTGAAGAAGTCCCATTTTTCTAGAAAACCCGTGTTCAACCATTTTTTGAAGAACACTTAATACTCTGTGTATACTGCATGGAGTTTGGGCATTCCACTTGGCTTAGAACGTAGACTTGACTCTCTTTCCAGGGGTATAAGCCTTGCAAGGTTTGTTTATGGTTTGACTCACCTTTGGTCGACTCCAAGATGACTATCTGTGCAGGTCGCAGCAGACGCAACGGGGAAGAAGAACGGCTTGGTGTGGACGATCTCCTGCTCCCCAGCCACCAAGAACTCCTCCACACGACCCCAACAATATGTAAACTCATCTCCAAGGGTTTGGTGAAGAGTATTTAAGCATCTATGGGTTTTAGGAGTCCTATTGGCCACCAAGAACTCCTCCACACGACCCCAACAATATGTAAACTCATCTCCAAGGGTTGGTGAAGAGTATTTAAGCATCTATGGGTTTTAGGAGTCCTATTGTGACAAGGAAAGAAGAGTTGCGGTTTTGACATATTAGTTTCCTATTCGGAGGATTTCTTCCTCCATTAGAGTGTGTGAGGCTTTAGGAAACCTCCCTCCATAGTTAAGCACGAATTTGGGTTTCCAAGAATGCATGTTCTCATCCCAATTCAACTCTAATTGCCTCTTTCTAATTTCAGCCTATTTATGGTTACGAATTTCCATCTATTTTCTAGCTTCATTTGATTTTTGGGCCATATGTGGTCATTGTCCTAATTATGATATTGGATCATTAATATATTAATGTTGGAAGTCTCTCCAACATTTTTATTTAATTTTTGATTGCGTCGTATTTGTTGTTAATGGTTTTTCTAACTTGTTCCTAATTGGATAATTGGTCACAATACTCTTAAACAAGCCCAAATGATTTTTATTGACCAAAATTCCTTGATGGGTCATAGAGGATATTATTTGCAGTCCAAATATAGATTTATTTAATTTTCTAACTCATCCGAGTAAGTGTGATAATGATTTTCGACTTATTCATGAATTACGATAATAAGTCGCTAACAATTTAAACATGGCTAATCCGATTTTTTTGGCACAAATTCTTTGTGAAACATTTAGTAATAATGTTGTTGGGTTGATTATAATTTTTACGGAAGTTTTGATGTGTTTTAGCACATACGATAATGATACGTATGTTTTAAATAATCTGATATTATGGAAATTATTTATTCTATTATTTTATTTTTTTTGTAATAAAATTTCCGGGGGGTGCTATAGGAATACCATGTACTGGTACAATCCTGTCAACATAAATTCTTGCCAATCTGTTACTGTCCAAGACATACTACCACTATCAATCTGCATTAAAATTTCCGGGGTGCTATAGGAATACCATGTACTGTACAATCCTGTCAACATAAATTCTTGCCAATCTGTCTACTGTCCAAACTACTTACCACTATCAATCTGCATACCTTGGTCAATCTATCGACGAACACCCATATACCATTATGTCCTGTAGTTGTCCTCGGTAGTCCTGCCACAAAATCCATTGCAATATCATCCCATTTCCATTGTGGAATTGGTAAGGGTTGTAGTAACCCTCCGGCTTCTGATGCTCTACTTTTATTTGCTGCATACTGAACACCTTGCGATAAATTATGCTATTTCCCTTTTCATATGTGGCCACCAAAAATATTTTCTTAAATCTTGATATATTTGTATACTGCTTGGGTGAATGGAGTACCTAGATTTATGTGCCTCCTCCAGTACCTTTTGCTTTACTTCTCTTTATGCTGGTACATATAACCTACCTCTGAGTTTGACTACACAGTTATCATCAATTATGACACCCTCCATTTTGACAATCTCTACTAAATTCCCATATGTTCTCTGAGCTTCAATAATTTGCCAATATAAAGATGGCTAGCTAGCACTGCTCGTCGAAGACTGCTTGGAACACACAATGAATTCTCTTCTACTCTTGCATACAATTTCCACTCTTTAATCATCATAAGATTCATATATGCTTTTCTGCTCAATGCATCGGCTACAACATTGGCTTTACTCGGGTGATAAGCCAAACTGAAATCATAATCTTTCAAATATTCTACCCACCTTCACTGACGGAGATTCAAATCCTTCAGAGAAAAAATGTATTTCAAACTTTTGTGATATGTAAAAATTTCAAACCTCTCACCATAAAGGTAGTGCCTCCATATCTTCAAAGCAAAGACAACTGTTGCTAATTCTAGATCATGCGTGGGGTAGTTCTCTTCTACCGGCTTCAACTACCTGGATGCATAAGCTATAGCTTTATTATGTTACATTAACACTGCTCCAAGCCCTCTTCTTGACGCATCTATGTATACCACAAAACCTCCACTGCCTACAGGTAATGTCAACACTGGCGCTGTTGTAAGCCTTTTCTTCAATTCCATAAAACTTTTCTGACATTCATTTGACCACACAAATGGTACATTCTTCCTAGTTAACCTGGTCATTGGTGCTGCGATCTTGGAAAATTCCTATATGAAATGCATAAACCTTGCTAAACCTAGAAAACTTCTGATCTCTGTAATCCCTTTGGCACTTCCCATTTCATAACTGCTTCAACTTTAGTTGGATCAACTGCAACTCCCTCTGCTGAATAACATGACCCAGAAACTGAATTTGCTTCAACCAAAACTCACATTTGCTGAATTTAGCATACAACTGATTGTCCCGCAATGTCTGTAAAGTAGTTCTCAAGTGTGCTGCATGTTCCTCCTCTGATGTTGAGTAAACTAATATATCATCTATGAAAACCACAATAAACTGATCCAGATATGGATGAAAATTTTTGTCATTAAATTCATGAATGCTGCTGGTGAATTGGTTAGCCCAAATGGCATAACCAAAAACTTATAGTGCCCATACCTGTCCGAATGTTGTTTTATCGATGTCTTCTTCTCTAATCCTAACTGATGATTCCAGACCTCAAATCACATAGAGAACACCTTGGCTGATTGAAGCTGGTCAAATAATCATCAATTCTTGCCAAACGATACTTATTCTTTATAGTCAATCATTCACTTCCGATAATCAATACACATTCTGAACTCCAATCTTTCTTTCTTACAATTACACAGGAGCTCCCCATGGTGAATGACTCGCCCTGATGAAACCTTTTTCTAGAAATTCTTGAAATTGCTTCTTTAATTCCTTGAGCTCTACTGGTGCCATCCTGTATGGTGCCTTAGAAATTGGCATATATCCTGTTTGCAATTCTACTGTAAAGTCCACCTCCCTATGTGAAGCTAGACCTAGTAAATCATCTGGAAACACATATGCAAATTCCTAGATCATGGGAACTACTTCAACTGACTTACCAGTCTCTACCATGCTCACTGAAGCTAGGTAAGCTACACAACCCGCATTCAACAACTTCCTAGCTCTAAGTGCTGAAATTATAAACTTGGAAGTGTGGAACGACATACCTTGAAATTCAAATACTACTCCATTAGGGTGACAAAACCTGACCCTCTTCTTTCTGCAATCAACCATTGCTCCATAGGCTTCCAGCCCCACAATGATATCATAATCTCTTAACTGCAATGCATATAATCTAGCGGGCAACTGATTCCCTTTAATCTCAAAAGGAACTTCATAGATGTAACAAGAGGTGAGCATAAATTCACTTGAAGGGACCTCTACAACTAACTCACACAACTTCTCTTCTAATGGGTGCACCATACTATCCATAAATTCTTCGGAAATAAAGAATGTGAAGCACCTGGATCGATTAAAACTCTTGCTGAAAAATCATAAATGGGCAATATACCTTCTATCAAATTCGAAGCATCTTCCTGGGCTCGGGTGATAGCCATAACCCGGCCTCGACCACGCTGGTGTGGTGCTCCCCTACCTCGCTTGCTGGTGCTGCTGGGGCTGCAGCTGTTGCTGCAATCCTCTTCCATAACCATATTCTCTTGGATAGGGACAATTGCGAATCAAATGCCCTGGCTGATCATAGTTATAGCATCTATAACCTAGTGGAATTGTAGGCTGCCTGGCTGTACTTTGCTGTGACTCTCTCCACCTCTGGCCTATAACCTTGCCCTTGCTGGAACATCTGCTGGTGACCTCCTCCTCGTCCTCTAAATATTTTTCTCATTTTGAACCCCACTTACTGAATCCTGAAGAAGATGGTCCCGCTGGTGCCTTTCCTTTACTAATCCTCGAAGACTGCTGCAGTAGATGGAAACTACCCGAACCTAACTCTCCCGACTGGCGAGTCCGAACGGAACTCTCTAATATGGCTACTCTCTGTGCCACTTCGTCCACAGTCTTGCACATGAGCAGTATCACCACATTCTGCAACTCGACCTTCAATCCACGAATAAAATATTCAACCATCATGGCATTATTTGTCACAATATACGGTGCATACCTGCTAAGTGCCATAAATCTCATTTGATACTTTAAAAAAGAAGAATTTCCTTGTTGTATAGTCCGGAATTGCTCTTTTTTTGCCTTCTGAACTTGTACTGGGAAAAATTTGTCATTAAACACCTCTAGAAATTCCGGCCATGCAATAGCATCCTATGATCTTCTTGTAAAAGTAGTCTGCATCTTCAATCTCCACCATTCTTGCACAAAACCCCACAACTGGTAAGTAGCCAGGACCACTCTATCCACTAGTGGACACCTCATAATCACAAAAACTCTTTCTATTTCATGAATCCAGTGCTCAGTTGTGTCTGGATTAGGTCCCTCTGTGTAAGTAGGTGGCTACAATATCAAAAATCTGTCAGTCTGCATAGTTGGTTCCTCCTCTGCCCTCACTGGTAGTGCTGGTGGTACAGGTACCACAAAAGGTACCTCCACTCCTGGTGGTCGTGGGGGTGGCACAAGTGGTACTGGTCCTGCCTCCTCAACAACCATAGGCCCTGCTACTACTGGCTACACTGGACCTTGCTGGTCCAACCTTGTTCTTATTTGAGTTAAACTCTCCGATATCTGCTTAATCATCTGATGTGTTGTTTCCTCCTGTTCATCTCCCCCACCTCCCTAGTCTCTCCTCTTAGCCATTTCAAATTATAGCACAAACAACATTCCAACCACAAGTATACCAACAAATCAATACAAAACCAGGGTCAACTACCAGCAGTGGACTAATATAGAAATTAGGCTATGTAATCTCCCAGTTCCTTAATGTTTACACGGATCTTGCTCTAATACCAACTGTGATGGACCACGTCGTTCAAACCTGTTAACCTAATAACAGGCTTGACCCGACTCCCGCCTCCCCGCGAACAGGCCGAAGCCTCGCTAGGGATATCACACACATGTCCATGAAAACACAAAAGAACACACTGATATATATATATATATATATATATATATAATATATAATATATAATCCATCATCCCACACATATTTACAATGGATTTACATAGCCAAATGTCAATAAAAGTCAAGTACAAAGACCTGGGGCATTCCCTGGGGTACAACAGAAAAGTAATTACACTGCTGGAGGTGTCGACCCAACACCGCTGCGATGCGGCTCCGGACTAGAAGACGGATGTGAATCCTCCTACTCTCCCTCACCTGAAAGGGTTAGGGGTGAGCCTCACAAGTCACTGGCTCAGTAGGAAAACTCCCCCAAAAATTGAGCAAACAAAAGTCACAAGTAGCAAAAGCAGAAAGCTACGCTAGCAATTCATAGAACTAACTAAGCAAGATATTAAAGCTGTAAACCCTATTTAGCACATGTTATCAACATAAGTAGCTTTAATAAATAAATGGTAAACCACAATCAAGTGTACGTACTAAAGTAGGAAAATGCCACACTCGGGCCACGAAGACTGGTTCGCAACATCAGCAACTGACCCAGACAAACCACACAGGACTACCTCTCAGTCTCGTAGCCAAGGACGAAAGGTCCAACTACAGCTCCACCACAACAGAACCAAAGAGCGGTGGAGACAACCACACACCACAACTGCAGCTCACATGGCTATAGCTCCATGCCTGGCACCCTTAGGGTCTCTGGCTCGAGCACCCAAAAGTGAGGTACTGGAAACAAGGACTAGCTGGGGACCAGTACATCTACCGATGTCCGTCCCCCAACCAAGAGCGCACTACAAGCGCTAAGTACACCCATAGCACACAAGCCGCTGTCCCATTATCGTCTTTCCCTCAGCCGAACGTATTACTCAAACTATGGAGTGAGGGTGTCCAGGAAGACGACACAGACCCTAGCGGTACACAAGTACCGGAACAAGTCCCGAACACTCACGTGCCTGGCTCACACAGAACCTGGGGATCCCAACTGAAGAGGTAACCATGATAGGCGTCGTACTACTCTGCCATGCACACACAAACCATGTGCACACCGCACAAACCATGTGAACACCACATCAAGCATGTGAACAACACATTCCTCGAGCGCTACAGGTGCCAATGCACCGCTTACATTAACGACACACAACATTTTTCGATATTCTGATAACCATGCTATCAAACACAAGTTTAAAGCCCTCAGAACTGCTAACGTGACTGGGGCTACTGTCGCCTTCTGAATGCGATAGCCCGATAGGCCGCGTTCATAAGCAGAACGCGACGGGTCGACCTGTCGCATTTAGAACGCGACAGAAGGGTCCGTTGCCTTCACAGGTAGGAACCCTAATCCGGGATCCCATCTCCAGATCCCGCATACAAATTATGTAAAACCATGTAAAAACCCATTTTTAATTCCTTACTCAATACTCTAGCATGGTATCTATCATTTATACAACAATTAACTAACTAAACATGCATCACATGCAATCCACAACATAAAACAAGGCAGAATCTCCCTACCTTTGCGAAGAACGTGAAGAACGATAACCACCTAGCGTTTCCCCCGCTCCGTGTGATGTCCTCGCGACGAGATCACTCCGAAAACAACCCCGGCATGACAAATTGCCCAGAAAACCCGCGAAACCTCCTCCCCCTGGCCAAACAGAGCTTGTTGAGCTCTGTCTGGCCAACCTTGGTTAAGAGCGTGTCACGGTTGAGAATGTGACGCACTCCACCGTCGTGACCTGAACGCGACGGAGAAGGCCGTCGCCTTCCCATGGTCGACGTTAGTAGGCCGCCCATGTGCGACACGTGGCAGACATGTAGACGAGGACTGCTCCACGGCGGCAACCAGAACGTGACACTCAGGGCTGTCACGTTCAGAACGCGATGCCCAGCCCTGTCGCGTTCACAGGCAGTGAACCAACGGGTGCTTTGGGCCCGAACTATCGGCCCACAAAGCCCCAAAAACCTGTGTAAACACCTGTATCACATGTCATTGGCTACACATTGGCCTCCACAATCACTAAACGAGGATCCACAAGGATCCAAAAAATGTGCGACGTTGCAAAAAAAGCGGGAGTCTAGTGAGTCACCCAACAAGGATAATAGTGGCCGACGTTTCTAAAGCACATTTAAAGCTATGTTAAGCAATGCCATCCGTGTTAGATTTTTAGCAAAATAGTGTGACAGCCACCAGTGGACCTCACCACCTTATTGGCTCCTTGGCCATTTATGCAATGGGGACTGGACATCCTCAGATCATTCTCGTTGGCTTCATGTCAAAGGAAATTCCTGATATCCTCAATAGGTGAAGATGTTGTTGGACGACCACAAAGGCGATGGGTCGACAAGTGACTCACATGCTTTGGGCGTATCGCGTTACTCCCCGAGAAGCTATTGAAGAGTCACCTTTGGCACTCGCCTTTGGGGTGGAGTTAGTGACCTTAGTGGAGCTGTTGCTACTGCCAACACCTAGAGTGGTGGGCTTTGAGTCTGAAAGGAATGATCGATGTCACCATGCTGAGTTGGACCTGATCGATGAGCAATGGGACCGAGCTACTGCTCAGATGGAGATTTACCAACGAAGGATGAGATGCACCTTCACCACCAAGGTTTAGCCAAGATGCTTCGGCATCCACGACCTTGTCTTATGCAAGCTGGTCATCTCAGATTCGAGAGTGGCAATTGGTAAACTCTCTTCGAACTTGGAAGGCCCATACCGAGTCGTCGAGGACCTTAGTCATGGGGCCTACCGGTTGTCAGCCTTAGATGGGTTAGTGATTCCTAGAACTTGGAATGCCGAGCATCTGCAGTGTTGTTACCCTTAATGCGAATAAAAAAATCTTTTATTACATTTTGAATCTGATGAATCACTCCTAAGCATCGTCCTATTGATGAGTCACTCTTAAACATTGTCTTAAAGAGTATGACGAGTTGCTTCGGCATCATCCCAGTTACCTTCTTGGACATTGGGGTAGTTGGCTAAATGAGGTCGCTTTGGCACTCTGGGCTGACTCCAACATCATGGACATCGGTGTAGTTTACAGAATGAGGTCGGTTTCGCACTCTCGGTTCACCATAACCCTTTGGACAATTACACATCGACTACAAGTTCGTAGGTGGCTTGACAACTTTCTGGTGAGGGTCCTCATAGTTGGCCTCGTCGGAGCAGATTAGCAATGGCGTTCTCGTAACATCGTAGCCTCGAAGTACCCTAAGAGCGAATCGCCAAAGGTCGCATCCTTGGAAATCCCCGACGACTCAAATAGATCTCACACGTTGCAATTGACAAAAATGTTACAATTGGTGGAAATAAGAGTTCATTATATTAAAGGTCTTGGCACATGGCCAAGACATATATTTACAAAAGGCCTCGGTCCAAAGCTAAGGCAAAAGAAGGGTAAGCAAGAAGTGACCCACACAAGGGACTGCTAAGCTGTGGGGTTCGTGGTGTCAGCTTTGGGGGCTACATCGGTGACCCCAGTGTCAGCCGAGGCCATGGTCTTGGCGACATATGGAATCTCGTCGATAGCTTCTCCTTCTCCCGCCTTGTCCTCCTCAACATCTAACTTTGAGGAATCGAGGTTAGGGTAGAGGTCTTCGACTTTGGAGCGGCAGTACTGGAAGCCCGTGACGAATAGATGCTCGACCACCTTGCCAAGTCCATTGGACTTATGGTAGTCGATTACCGCCTGTGTCATGCCCCGCCAATTTAGCAGCGGAATAAATCGGGGAGGCATGAACAACGTATATGGTAACGGTAATTACACGTATAATCGTAAATATCAGAGCAAGTAATGAACAATAATTGCAATAAACTTCTTATTTTATTGATAAATCACCTAAACTATTACAACCACTAATTCTGAGCCAAAACATAGGGCTCAATAACATCATTACATTTGGAAAAGGTAATTAAGGAAATATCTAACTAAACTATAAGGTACTAAGGGCATTCCATCGCTATGACTCCAGGTCGCTCATCACTCTAGTCCATTCCCGTTAGTGTGCATAGGGTCATCATCCAACTTACCTGAAACACATACAACAATAGCACAGGGTGAGCGATAACGCTCAGCAGGACTTAATATCTCATGTAAACAGGCATGCTTTAAGTGATTAATGTCATAAATAGCCGGATAACTAGAGAGAATGATCAAGTACAGACAAGAGAGTAATAACACAAGATAACAAGAGAATGATAAAACTTCCAAAAAGAATATTGCAAAACTAGTATGATAAAGGATTGGCCATGTAACGAAATAGCACGTAAAGTCGCACAACAGTGCAATAGTAACGATAGCATGTAACGATTGGTCGATCATTTTATGAACCGAGAGAATATAGTGTAGTGATTGATTGATTGTCATTAAATTGTGATTGTTATTAAATGGCTTTGGGTGCATGCCATACACACCCTGATCATGTTACCCTCGCGAGGAAATAGCACTCTTTGGGCGCTTTCCCCAGGACCAGACCGGACCCTATTGCTTTGGCAAATAGTATGGTTTGTTATTTTTGACAATCAATTGTATGGCCAAATAGAGTACCAAGAATAGATGAGAATGGTAGATGAATAGACGAGAAAGTAGAGAGAAAGTGAACAGATGAGAGTACAAGGATAGTAGATGAGATAGCGGTATAATCGTAAAACAACGTTAAACCGACGATAGTCATATATGCACGACACTAGGTCGGTGCTGGCAGTCAGGTAGAAGTCACAACCACACTAGTACATGCTATGACACAGGCTAGATGGTCCGGCGTGATCACATGGTAAGAGAGAACACTAAGACCGTTGGATCGTACTGATCCCTAAAGGTGTAATGGGTTTTAAGGGTACAACCAACTCATCGGTAATGGACGTGTGCCAAAGCCAAGGAGACTTACGGAGGCCTTGACAAGGAGTCCCTGGTCCAGTCGGGAGTATTCCCGGTGGAGAGGTGGTCCATGCCCAGAAGAGTGTGTAACGAAACATTGTCCGTCTTGCCTCGAGTCCTCGAAGGCAGGGGGACGCGATATCGGTGTACAAATCACAGGAATAAATTGAAGACAAGTGTCATTTAAAATAATAGGGAAATTAAGTAATTAATTACACTTAATTATCAGATATGTTATTGAGTAATTTAATAGGGTCAATGGCAAACCTTCATGTTAATTGTGTGAAAGTGTAAGGAAATCATGAAACCATGTATAATCGTGCTTTTGGCTTTTAATTAATGGCATTTATATGAAAATTGCCCACTAATGGTTAATCGGGTCGAAATGTTAGTAATAGTGTTCAATTAAGGCTAAACAATGGCTAAATAGCAATTAGAACAGGGGTATGGAAGTAATTTCACATTTCTGGCCGAAATCCTAAAACGCGATGGTAAGTCGCGACGGGACGGTCCGGGCGTGTCAGGCGAACCGGTCGGCTGGCCCGGTTCGGGGGAAAGAATGCGACGGCGCGGGCCGTCGCATTCACAACGCGACGGTCCAGCCGACCGCATCCCCTCTGAGGTGGCAACGGGTCGGGCCGTCACGACTTCAGAGGAGTGGCCCGACCCAGAAAAAGGGGTTTTCCCCTTTTTGAGTTCGGTCCTTCCCTCCCATGCATGATACATAGCTATTATAAAATCCATATAAAATCGCACGACGATCCAAAAGTTATGAAACAAGTTTTTAAATGAAAATAGACTCGTAGATATATCAACAGGCATGAGTAATTTGGAACAGACAAGGTTTGTGCATGCTTTAACAAGGTCACGTTTCGGTGACCTAAACATGCACAATTTATAGAAAATGAATTAATTTGCAAAGGATACATGATGAAATTTAAGGAAACTAGGGGTGTTTGAAAGCTTACATCATGTAGTATTTATGAGAATAATTTCATGGCATGGGATTAAGTATATGCATGGATTGAGATCAATCATGAAGATTTGGGTATATGGAGTTGACAGGGATTGATACATTTAATACTCCTTCATAGAGCCACGAAAAATATGGAAATCATGGGGCTTTCAAAGAGGATCATGTGGCTAACTAGGGTTAAAATTTCAGAATTTGTGCTTGAGAGATTGCCTACCTTTTTGTGCTGTAAACACTCCTAGGGTTTCAGACGAGGTAGATGGTGAGATCCTCCTTGCTCCAAGCCCTTCTTCTCCTTGCTCCTCATCCTTAGCCTCCTCTCCTCGTGCTCCAGAGCTCCAACAACGAAGTGGGGCTTGGTAGACATGAATTAGAGGTGTTTTAGCTCGTGTAAGAGTCCTAAAACCTTAAAACTCTTCTCTTTTCTTCCAATTCTGAATTTACATAATTATCATCCTATTTTCTAGCCATTATCTACCTAATAGGATAGGGAAAAGGTCTAAATCCATGGGCAATGGGCTAGGATAGGATTATGACTCTTTTTTGGATATTTACAACCCTTTTTAGTATTTATCTTGCCCTTATTTAATTTATTTATTAGTTAACTCCGAATTTCCATATTTATCTCCTCATATTCTAGCATTTATCATCTAATTGGCTTGGGGAGAGATCTAATTTCATGGCTAATGGGTTAGGATGGGATGATGACTCCTTTTTAGGTTAATTATGGGTTATTTAATGATTATCTTAACTCTTTTCCATTTATTCTTAATTTAAGAGCGAATTTAGCTTAATTAATTCCCATCCCAAGATGGACTCTTCACATTTGGACCCATTCTTTTATGGTTGGACCATTAATACAACCCATTCCTAATTTAGCTTAATGGGTTTTAGTTTAATTCTACTTATTCACCCTTTATTCTAATTCAAATCTATTTAACATATTATTCAATTGGTTTCTTATTTCAATTTAATTTAATATTATTTATCCTAATATTTCAAATATTTATCCATCCTTTCGGCTCTTGCTTTTGGCCCTAATAACTTATGTGGGCTTAATTGTACAACCCACTTACTTACTTTACTTATGCTTTTAATTAATCCTTTTTTAGAGAATATATTCGTGGCCAAATTTGTACATTGGTCCAATTGTTATAATGGGCTACCCACCCATATTATTTAAAGTCTACCTACATGTTTATTTTAATTTATAGTCCACTTTGGCTCATAAAATAATGGGTTCTCCGACTTATTCATTAATTACGATACTAAGTCGCATAAATTCCTAAACATGGTCCAAATGATTTTTCTATGCCCAAATTTCTTGATGGGTCATTAGAGAATATTATTTAAAGCATAACTATTATTTTTACGACATTTTATATGGGTTTTTACGCATGCGATAATGATGCGTACCTCTTTTAACTAGTTTTGACTTTATTAATTGATAATATTTCAATTTATCTTTAATTTTGAATTAATGAATTTTCAGGGGTACTACAGCCTGTGCCCGCTACGCTGCCACCTGGTCATCAAAATCGGCCCTCAACTTCATGTAGGCCTCTTCCTCGGCGTTGAGAGACTTGTGGAGCTGCTCCATGGTCTTTGTGAGTCATGAGGCTTCGTCCTCAGCCTTGGTGGCATACCTCTCCGCCAAGGCTCTCTGCTTCTTGGCCACGATCTAGAGCTCCTCCACCGTGGCTTTCTTCTCGACCTTTGCCACTCACCCGTCGGAGATTTGGTGAGATGCGTCCATCTTATGGAGGAGGGATCTGAGGTATGCGAGTTGGTCCTGCTGGGAACGATACAGCCCCTCAACAAGCCCCTGGACCCTCATCTCTAACGCACAGGGCTTTGCTGGGGCAGAGACTAATTTATATCCCCAAACCAATGCTAAAAAGTCCTTCTGTCTTCACTGGCATCGCTGAGGATTGGCCTGGCCTGGCCTTCAAACCCCCACTATGGAGAAGCTGGATCTTACCACCGACAGCTCAGCCTAATGTTGTTGCTACGGCTGTTGCTACTGTTCTGAGGAGGCAGAGATAGGAGTAATGATCTCCACCTCTTCCTTCTCCTATGCTCGGGGCCTCTTTGAAGTCTAAGAGGAAGTCTTCTTACTACCTCGAGACTTGAACCTTCTCAAAGCATCATTAGTCAGGGAACCCTATTCCTTCTCGGCCAATTTCTCTAGAAAAAGGTAAAAGCTAGTTGGAGTCCGTATAGAAGGCAAGATAACAAAGTACAATTATAGAAAGGCTTCACACCTTAGATGGGTTTTCTGATTAGCTTGAGGAGCTTCTCGGACAGCTTGTACAAGTCGGGGGATTTCACTGCCTACAGAGCTCGAAAGGAGGAGAGCTCGACCTAGGTGAAACATCAAGGAGATTTGAAAGCTTTATCTTTAACATTCACTAACAACTAGGAGGTCGGGTAAGGCCACCCTTGGGGGCAGTGAATGAAGAAGAAACTCCTCTTCCAATTATGGATAGACAAGGGGATGCGGCCGAGGATTTGTCGTCTGGTCCAAACTACAATGTAAAGCCAGCCATCAAACACCTTCACTGTAAAATAGTAAGGAAGGTTGTACTCGAGCTCAAGCGCAAACAATGAGGAAGCTGACAACTGACCTCCAGGAGTTGGGGGTCAGTTGTGAAGGAGCGACTTCCAAGCAGCTTAGAAGTAATAATGACTCCTAAGCAGCTTAGAAGTAATATCAAGAAAGGAGGAAGGGGGTATTGAAAACCAGCTCAGATGGCCTCGGAGCATAGACATAAACCGAGCTCCATTGAGTGGTGATCCTGGGCCCTAGTGAAAATGGAAATAGTGGTGATCTGGGGCCAATCAAATGCTGAGACCGAGGAAACCTAGTCCAAAGTGGTTATATATCAACTTCCGAGGGCACATTGGCCATGGAGTCCGCACGGTGGCAAGAACCGTATGTGTGGGCCAACGGATCCTTCGGTGTATATGAACTGGCGGTAACCTCCAGGATATCATCTAACCCATCATGGGCCTCCAAGATGGGGCTTGATGCTAGGGCAGCTAAGCGACCCAGCTTAGTTTGACGGGGATAAGACTTCTCGCCCAGGATGACGATGAGGAAGGAGAAGAACCGAGAGAGGATGAACCCTCTCTTAGGCGAGGGTTGGAAGTTGAAGAATTAACATTTTTGGAAGACGTGAGGAAGACATGGATCACCTCTGAAGGATGCGAGCCGAACGGAGGGAAGCCAAGTAGGAGGTCAGATGTCAAGGTGGTGTTGAAGGGCCACATGTCGGCTAGAGTTCTCTCATGTGAAAGCAAGGCCCTCGCTTCAAACCCAGACCCTTTTATTTATATGGCTCAGGGCCTGAGCAGATTTAAAAGTTGTAGCTCGCGTTCTTGCCCCAAGTGCTCAGATGAAGCCATATGGCGCCTTCCCATTTGTTCCTGTCCCCCACCACGAATAGTAGTCAAGCACGATTTCTGAGGTCTATGATGGCAGTGTACAGACCTCGAAGTGGCGATGTGACGATCAATGTTGTGCTCGGTGGCAAAGGAGTTTCCATCATTACTTACGGTGCCATTAATGTGAGATATGAATATGTGGCAGACACAAGGATAGAAGTGACCATGTGGCAGGAGACATGTCATCACGGAGGAGTTCTATACGACAGCTTGACCCCAAACCACCGACGTTTTAATGTGAAATTGGGGGGCCAATGACACGGCGAACTCCCACTCCTCAAAAAAAATTTAGGCCACAATCGACGTGTTGTTGACGTTTAGGCAGATGATATCCATCTCAGCTGAAGACAAGGGGAGCTTGTCTCGGCTTGGTTTGACATGGAGCACATGATATGACCGTGAGATTCCTGAGGATCGTGGCTCTTGTAAGGGTCGAATAAAGGACAGTTAATGGTCACAAATCGTGCATCTAGTAACGATAGTCATTAAGGTCACGATCTAGATGATGTGGCTTGACAGTTACAATGATGAGAGGGTGACGATTACGGCAACATGGCGTGATGTTCATAGGGTCACCTGGTGGTTTAAATTAGCAACCATCATTAAAAAATGAGGGACACTTGACGCTCACATGTGTTTCCCAAGCTATAGAGACCTACAGGGGGGTGAATAGGTCCTAATCGTGATATTAGGATATATTCATTGTCTTAGCAGAATATTAGCTTTATCAAGCTTTAATGTAATGCTTAGAATGAGTTTGAGTAAAGACTAATAATTAAATGCAATGGTCATAAAGGTAAACTAGTATGCAATGATCATATAGACTAACACACACTATACGACAATTTATCCTGGTTTGGAGTTGACCAAGCTCAACGCCTACGTCTAGTCCTTAAGGTGAAAAACCTTGAGATATCCACTATCATGGCCAAGATATCACCACTGGGTACAAATGTCGAGTTGGTCCTCAATACACCCTGAGCACCTCAGGTCTTCACCCCTTACCAAGTGGAATTACATGCCTGACCATAGGCCTTCACTAGAGTGGAACATTCTGCCTGAGCACAGACCTTCACCAGACACAGGTGGAATAACTCTTTAAAAAGAGTAAAGGGTGCCTAAAGGAATGTCTACAATTTAGACAAAAATGGCACAGATGAAAGTGTAGTAAAAGAAGCTATTATAAAGAATGTCGCTTGCAATGAAACGATGATGGGCTTTTGAATGCTCAGCGACGAAGCTTTTGAATGCATAGGAGCTGAGCAACAGTAGCTTATCTTCTACTGTGAGAGAGACCCTCTTCAATGAGCAATCTGATGTAGTGTGCAGAAGGGATGGACGCCTTTGAATGTTGTAGCTTCAAAACTTTTTGGTGCTCTCTCAAACTTTGTTTTTCTCGGAGTATATTTTCTGCGCTCTTTTTTTTTTTATATTTACGTTCTCTATGTTTTCCTTTATAATCTATAGCAGTGGGTTCTATACATGTAACCCATCTTCTATCCGTAATCTCTCATGCAGATGTACGTTAGATACAACATAGGAGAAGTAGCTATTGAGTCTTCTCATGATACGCAAATGGAAATGTGCACAAGACACTTTTTTGTTCCGTTCTTTCCTATTTGGTGTAAAACCTCATATAGTCCTTAGCATACATTAAATGGACTTACAAGAAAGGATTTATCTGGACAGACCAAAGGTCTTGTCTGATTTCCTTCTTAAGAGTAAACAATAAACAATTCTTCTTTATGTCCAAAAGGATGACAAGTGTAAAGTACTTTTTGTTGAACCGCTCTTATATTTTATCCTTTTATTTTGGTGATAACAAAACTCATGCTTAATTTAAATATCATTTATATATTTAATATCATTATCTCTCATGATTATTCTATTTTCAATCGCCTGCAACTTCATCATATCTGAAGCCTTAACTTCGTCATATATGTTTTTATCATCATCAGTCGAAGCTTACTTCATCATATACGAAGCTAGCTTCATCATATTCGAAGCTTTCACTTCGTCATGCATGTTCTTTTCGTGATTAGTCGAAACTTACATCATCATATCCAAAGTTCTACTTCGTCATATCTGTTGGATCGAGATGGAGCTATTGATGTCCTAGAGGGGGTGAATAGGACTTTTTTACACTTTAAATTTTATCTAAAAAATAGATAACACTAGATGGTATCATTAGTACTTAGTGTAGTGTGTGTGAAACAAGTGAAAAGCTTGGCGGAAATAATCACACAAAGTGCACAGAGATTTATTATGGTACAACCCTCCTATCAATTAGGAGTCCTACATCCAGTCCCCAAGAACCCCTTGGGATTTTCACTAACTGCCAAGAACACTTGGCCTTCTCTCAACCTGAGAGGTCTTACAATGCACTTGCTCCCAATCAAGTCTTCCCTTCACGAAGGGGTATTACAACCACCTACCACTGTAGGTCTTCCCTTTACAGAGGGGTACTACAGGGAACAAACCCCCTATTGGTTACAACTCAGAGATGAACACAGTGTGTCTGCTCAGAAGGATGAGCAAACACAGAAGATCAGAAAGAGATTACAAATGGGATTGAAAGCACTAACTACCAAAAATACTTGGCCTTCTCTCAACCTGAGAGGGCTTACAACCCACTTGCTCCCAATCAAGTCTTCCCTTCACAGAGGGGTATTACAACCACCTACCACTGTAGGTCTTCCCTTTACAGAGGGGTGCTATAGGGAACAAACCCCCTATTGGTTACAACTCAGAGATCAACACAGTGTGTCTGCTCAGAAGGATGAGCAAACATAGAAGATCAGAAAGAGATTACAAATGGGATTGAAAGCTCTAACTCTTTCTGACTCAAAGAGGGTGGACTAAGATGAAAATCTAGAACATCAGAATGCCACCCAAAAGAAAAACTTCTGAAGGCAAGAGAGCTTGGAAGTCGAAGCTTGAATAGATGGCTATCTTGAGATCTTGTAAGCTCTTCTCTTTCTGTATATGGAGACTTCTCTCTTTGTGTGGCTATATGCATTCACATATGTTTCACTATCTGTATGTCTTTATTTCAAACATCAGCTTCATATATATGCTTCATTATTCAGCTTCCCGTTGGGAAAGTAGTCGTTTGAATTTTGAACGTTAGGTCTTGAGACTTGAGACTGCTGAGATGTCCATCATCAAATCATCAGAGAGCCTGTCTTCTGTCTCTTGAGTCACAACAGCTTCTAGATTATAGAGACAGCTGCATTGCTCTTCTTAAGATAACATTTCCTGAATTTTTGGAAGCAGCATACCATATCTTTTCTTTTTCTCGAGTTAGTCTTGGGAGATATAAAATAATATAAGAAGGTAAGGGATAGGTAGTTTCTAACAGATATCTATCAGTTCCAGATAGACAGTCAGTACTTTGGACAATACAGAGTTTGGGTGAGCATTCAAGAGGAATGGACACCTGCTTGGCATGCAGAACATCTGCAAAGGACCTTTTCCTTATAATTTGGAAACTGGATATTCTGAAGCATGCTAGCACATGTCTTTCTAAGACACATAGCATTCTTGAAAAGATAAACTGCGAAACTGATCTTGAGAAATATTTATGTCAGAAATAATATATAAAAAGAATAGAGAAGTACAATGCACATATATTATCATACAGATAGCAAAGAGAATATCGTAATGTAGAACATATGTTCATCTGTTGTTAAATAATTCCACAAGAATTAAAACATTAATTGCATTAATAATACATTAGTCATTTTGCAAATATAACAAGTCATTCAGAAATTAAGTATAGTTAAATAACATATCAAAACCTAACTTCGACTCTTTAAGTGTTAGAGTAGGTCAGTAAACATAATAAACAACAATCGATGTGAATCATATAAGCAATCGATGTTTAGAATAAGACAATTGATGTTCATAATAGTAATCAATGTTCAGGATAAGACAATCGATGTTCATAATAGTAATCCATGTTCAGGATACGACAATCGATGTTCATAACAGTAATCGATGTTCATAACAGTAATCAATGTTTAGGATAAGACAATCAATGTTTGTGTAATCGATGTTCAATCTATTGATGTGAAAAAATAGTAATCGATACAAAGAGTCGATGTGAGCAATCGATTGAAAAACACAATCGATATAGATAATCGATATGAAACTTCGATTACAGACTTCGACTGTAAAGAAGTTGGAGTAAGATTAACATCAATCGATATATATATATAACATCAATTGATAGACAGATTTCGACTATTGACTTCGAATGTATGGAAGTCGGAGTGAGACATCGATTGATGTTCTTTATATGACAATCGGTACCAGACTTCAACATCTTGAGAGTCGAAGTAGTACAAGTTTGTTCGTCAATTGATATCATACATTGACTTTCTAGAAGTTAGTGTGTGACTAGTTTGTTCAGCAATCAATCTAGCACTTCAACTTCTTGGGAGTTGAAGTCAGTATGATATATATGTATGTATTGTGTACCTAGAAAAATTTCTTAATTAAATATGACAATGTGTCGACACTTGCGCTTTATGTGTCGACACTAAGGCTTAGTATGTCGACACTAACTGTTTGTAATGGTTATATAGTAGTACATGTATGCCTTTAATTTAACACATTAATTTTCATACAAAGTAAAGTGTGATATAATTAAATAAATTTGTTTAAATAAAAGATTACTAAAAGATTTTGTCATATGCAAAAATAATAATAATCAAGCATTTGTGAAAAATAAATGCACAACAATTCTCCCCTTTTTTGTTAATGACAAAAACAATCTTTTATATAGACAGATTGAACAAATTTGTGTTTAATCAAACATTTAGTTTTGTGTTTTGTTTGTTGTACTCTTATTTATTCTATATATCATTTCTCTTCTCTCCCTTTGTGGCATTAACAGAAAGGATGGAAAATAGAGAAAGAGGAAGAAATGCATGGAGATAAAAAGGCACAAGTATATCAATAACTAAAAAGCATTTGTACAAATTTCAAAAGGAATGTGGGAGATAGAGAGAAGGTGGGATTTGATCAAGGAATGGTTGGAGAAGATCTCACAACTTCTTCTCATTTTTTGGGAATACATGCAGAAATTTAGAACTATTTAAATTATATGAGGGCCCTTAAGGTAGTCTGAAGTCTTGGCACCATGCATGAGAACAAATCTATGGAAGGTGAGAGTCCTAGCATACTTAATCTGAAATCTGATAGCTGACCTGTTGTGCCTATTAAACAAAACTTGAGCACAGTCCCTCCTGGAAGAAATTGCACCAATCAAGCTGGGGTAGAGTAGGTGTCACGCCCCGACGCGGAATATCAAAACGCGAGGCAGTTGCGAGTAAACGGGTACAGAGCGAGTACTAGACATCAATCCATTGGACAAGAATAAATATTAAAGCAAATGCATCTCATTAATAACTTTTGAAATGTCTAGTTATAACCACTAATATCAAAGTCATTCTATAGGGCCCAATTACATTGAATAAAGCAAAAGACTAAACTTCAACTCTAACATAATACTAAGACGCTAGGGTACTCTTGACTTCACTCTGGGTCATTCCCATCCTCTTGAGTGTAAGCATCTTCCTCGGTCTCACCTGAGAACACATAACAAATAACGCAGGGTGAGCGATAACGCTCAGTAGGACATAAATCTCGGGATCAAGCATGCTTTAAATGATTAATGTATTAAAAAGGCAGAGTAACTAATGATAGAGGAAGAGCCAAGTAATGTAAGAGATAGCACGATAGCATGCGAGTGAAATAGCACAAGTTTCCAAATATAGCACAAACATCAAGTATAGCACAAATAGCATGAGGTATATCAATAGCACAACGAGTATAGGATAGCACTTTTGATTGTCATTTAGATAGTCGAAATAGATAGCACTTGAGTGTAATGCCAAACACTCTAGTCATTTAACTCTCGCGGGCAAATAGCACTTTTGGGCACACATCCCAAGATTAGACCGGGCCCTTTATATATTGTCAGGCATTGGTTATATTGTTTATCTTTAGACAATCAGTCAATGGCCAATAGAGAGCACCAAGAAATAGATGAGAGTACTAGATAAATATATGAGATTGTAGAGAGAGTGTGAATAGATGAGCGAGTCGAGTATAGATGAGAACTACAAGTCATTGCTCATAAAACGTCGAGTAAAAGGGCGATAGTAACAGTTGCACAACACGCGCAATTAGTGTTGGCAGTCAGGTAGAATTCACTACCCTTCCACTGGCCATGTTTTGCACAAGTCCAGAGGTCCGACGTGATTCAAGATAAGAGTGAGAGAAATCTAAAGCCGTTTGGATCTTGCTGATCCCTAAAGGGTGTCATAGGTGTTAGGGTACAACCAGCTCGTCGACCATGTGGGAATCCATGGACAGAGGAGACTTACGGAGGCCTTGAACAAGGATTCACTAGTCCGGCAGAAGGAATATCCGACGGAGAGTTCGTCCAAGTCAAGAGAATGTGTGTATAAAGAAACAAGTGCTTGACGTTCTAAAGGAATTTTAGAACAGTGGAGAGTCGGTAATGGTATTCCCAAAACATCGCGAGAAAACGAAGACAAGTCAATTTAAAATAAATGGGACACTTTAAATACTTCATTAAAATAAATTACCAGATATTTTATGAAGTGTTTTTATGCCAAGTCAAGTCATGATTGGATGGTTCAAGTGTGTGCATGTGAATAAGAAAATCATGGATGTGATTGGATCATGTGAATGACTTGTAATTAATAATCACATAAGCACATTTAACAGTTTCATTACTGTGTTTAAGACAGTTAATAATGTACATGGTCACTGTAGAACATCAAGTCTTGTAAAAGTACAGGGTTTTATGCAAAAAGTCAAAACGCGATGTACCCCTGTAAGGATCGCGACAGGGTCTGTACAGAACGCGACATGGTCATTCACGGTTCACGACAGGTCTGTCAGGACAGGTTGCTAGATCGCGACGGTAGGGCCTGCCACATTCAAAACACGACCGGTGGCTCTGTCGCAATCAGCCTTGAGAATGCGGCCTATCAGGCCGTCGGGTTCTCAGGTCCTGCGCCTGAGTCCGAGTGGGAAAAGGACAACACCTTGGATTATAGTCTAGGTTTCTCTATTTTGACACAGGGTTGCTCAGAAATTAAGAACTAAATGCATAGTGGAAGAAAAATTTCAAAACCACTTGCAAACTGATCTAGACATATGAGGGTAGTCACAGTAAATAGGAATTTGAAAACAATCATGGTCTCAACATGGTTCAATGAAGTTTATTCATGAAGAGCATGGAACAGTGCACAACGGAGATAAAAGAATTAATTCGAACGATAGGATGGATGAAAATTAGGGCTTTCAAGGGCAAAAGATTCATGACAACTATCAGTATCGCCAGTAAAATTTTCGTAGCATGGTGTCAAGTATACATGGATATATAAACTAAACATGATGGTTCGGGGTCATGGTGATTGCAGAACTTCAAAGATATAGAACAAAAGATTGGGTCGATGAAAAATTATGAAACAAGAGGGGTTTTGATCCTGGTGGATGGAACATTCTACAGACGACATTAATTAGGTTTTGCTCGTGAGAATGCCTACCTTTGACTCTTTTTATCTTCTAGGGCTAGAACTTGAAGAACGAAGGTTGGGGGCTTGAGCAGCCTTCTCTTCACGAATTCCCCTTCTCCTTGGCCTCCTCTCCTCGTCTAGCAAGCCCCAGCAGCCTGTTAAGGCCGGCCATGGACAGTTTAGAGAGTATTTATGCTCCTAGGGTTTCCCATTCCTATTACAACTCCTATTCCTCTTTAATTATGAGATTTCCTATTTCTCTCCTTCTATTAAGCTTTCCAACTTCAAATTGGGTTAGGTTGGGATGCAATTTCGTGGCCAACCAATTAGGGTAGTGTTAGGAATCCAATTCCAACACAAATAGCTATTTTAATGATTTATCAACTCCTTTTCTATTTAGGCAATAATTAAGTTACGAATTTAGGGTATTTTCCATTTATTCCTCTTTTAGAAATCCCTATTTTGGCCCATTAACATTTATGTGATCCATTTAATAAAGCCCATGACTTCGTTTCATTTAGTGGATTTGAATTAATTCTCTTTTCTTTGATTTCCCAATTGACAAAAATTTTAATATTATTAAATTTTTATTTCTAAAAAAATTCAGGTTGCTACATCCTCCCCCTCTTAAAAGAATTTGGTTCCCAAATTCATATGATCACAATGGAAAGAATGTCTTACCGAAAAAATCGGGGTAGTTCCGTCTGATGATTCCTTCAGGTTCCCATGTTGCTTCCTTCACTCCATGATTATTCTAAAGAACTTTTACTGCATGAATGGGATGGTTCCTGAGTTGTTGCACCTTTCGTTCCAATATCTTGATTGGCTTCTCTTCATAGGTCATGTCCTTGTTTAGCACCAACTTCTCATGGTGAATGATGTGCGTAGGATCATATACACATTTTCTTAGCATGGAGATATGGAACACATTGTGTACGCATGCCAAGTTTGGTGGCAACACCAGTCGGTATGCAACCTCACCGACCCTTTCAAGGACTTCAAAAGGATTGATGAATCTAGGACTGAGCTTCCCTTTTACACCAAATCTTTGGATGCCACGAGTAAGTGACACCTTTAAGAGTACATGATCTCCAACTTGAAATTCTAAATCTCGCCTTCTCTTGTCAGCATAGCTCTTCTGTCTAGACTGAGCAATCTTGAGTCAGTCTCTAATTACCTAAATGTCCCTTGTAGTATTTTGCACCATGTCTGGGCCTAGCCATTGCTGTTCTCCAACCTCATTCTAGCTATAGTGCTTCGAACGGTGCCATCTTAATACTCGCCTAGTAACTGTTGTTATAGGTGAACTCAATTAGGGATAGGTACTCATTCCAATAACCTTGGAAGTATATAGTGCATGTTCTCAACATGTCTTCAACAATTTGGTTGGTTCTCTCGATCTGCCCATCAGTTTGTGGGTGGAATGTGGTGCTAAAGTTGAGCTTAGTCCCAAGTGCACTTTGCAGTTCTTTCCAGAAGTGAGACGTAAATCTCGGATACCGATCTGAAACAATAGATGATGGAACTCCGTGCAATCTCACTATCTCATTGACATATAAGGCAGCTAGTACCTCTATCGACCACTTACTCTTTATAGGGAGGAAGTGGGCAGATTTGGTTAATCGGTCGACAATGACCCATATGGCGTCGAGTCCACCACGAGTCTTGGGTAAACCCATGATGAAGTCCATGCCAATGCTTTCCCATTTCCACTCTGGGATATCCAGTGGTCTAAGTATGCCAGCAGGGCGCATGTGTTCTACCTTTACCTGTTGACATGTAAGGCAGTGAGGAGCATGTTCAGCTATCTCTCTCTTCATGTTTGGCCACCAAAACGTTCTTTTCATGTCTTGATACATTTTGGTACCTCCAGGATGAATAGTATACTTTGTCTTGTGAGCTTCATCCATTAGCTTCCTCTTTAGTTCTTCATTGTCAGGGATGCATGTCCTCCCTTGAAATACAAGCCTTCCATCCTCGATCATAGCAAAGTTAGGTCTTTCGGCTAGGGTTTCCTTGATGCAAACCAAGAATGGATCGTTGTCTTGTTGAGATTTAATCTCTTCTAGCATGTTAGATTGAATCTTGATATTGGCAACCAAGACTCGATCATCCCTATGTTCAATATTCAAATGTAGCCTTGCGAATTGTTCTAGTAGTTGCATCTCGCCAAGAACTAGACTCGATACAGATGCCATCGGCTTTCTACTAAGAGCATCAACCACGGCGTTTCCCTTACCTGGGTGGTATTAGATGTTGAAGTGGAAACCCTTTAGGTATTCTAGCCATATTCTCTATCTCATATTGAGTTCCCTCTAGAAGAATAAATACTTCAAGCTCTTGTGGTCTGAGTAGACAGTGAATTGCTCTCCATACAAATAATGTCTCCAGATTTTTAAGGTGAACACCACGGTAGCCAACTCTAAATCATGCACAGGGTAGTTGACCTCATGCGTCTTCAGTTGTCTTGAAGATTAGGCAATGACCTTCTCCTTTTGCATCAATACACAACCTAGCCCAATTCCTGAGGCATCGGTATAGACAGAGAAACCTTCTCCCTCTATTGGAACAGCGAGAATAGGTGCTGAGGTAAGACGGTCTTTTAGATTCTGAAAACTCTTCTCACACTCTTTGCTCTAGGAGTAGGGATTCTCCTTTTGTGTCAGACGCGTGAAAGGAACGACGATCTTTGAGAAGTCCTTTATGAATCGCCTATAATAGCCAGCTAGTCCTATAAAGCTTCTGATCTATGTGACGTTGGTTGGTCTCTCCCAATTGAGTACAGCTTCGACTTTGGAGGGATCAACGGAGATGCCGTCCTTTGAGATGACATGGCCCAAGAAGGACACTTCTTCGAGCCAAAATTTACACTTGCTCAGCTTTGCATACAGTTTTTTGTCTCACAAGACTTGCAGTGCTACCTTCAGATGTTCTTCATGTTCTTCTTTGGTCTTTGAATATATAAGGATATCGTTGATGAAGACGACCACAAACTTGTCAAGGTATGCCGATATATGCTGTTCATGAGTTGCATAAAGGTTGCAGGAGCATTGGTTAGACCAAAAGGCATAATGACGAATTCATAGTGTCCATACCTGCTCCTGAAAGCCGTTTTGAAGATATCGTCATCGTTGATCCTCATTTGGTGATAGCCAGATCAAAGGTCGATCTTAGAGAAATATTGAGCTCCAGATATTTGGTCGAACAGTTCATCGACCCGAGGCAATGGATACTTACTCTTGATGGTTAGGTGATTGAGTTCATGATAGTCGATGCATAGCCTCATCGATCCATCTTTCTTCTTAACGAATAGCACAGGTGCTCCCCATGGGGAAGTACTTGGTCTGATGAACCCCTTCTCTAATAGCTCCATCAGTTGTGCTTTCAATTCCTTTAGCTCGGCAGGTGACATCCGGTATGTTTGACGCGATATTGGGGCAGCTCCAGGGATCAACTCTATAGCAAAGTTGACATCGCATTTTGGGGGAATCTCTGGCAGGTCTTTAGGAAACACATCGGGGTAGTCCTGGACTATGTGTATGTCTTCTATCTTAGAACCCTTCTTTTCAACTACTACGGCCACAAGGAAAGCAATACAACCTTTCTTTATCATGTTGTGGGCTTTTATGGCAGAGACTAGAGACATCCGTCTCTTATGTCTAATCCCAATGAAGGACAGCTTATTCTCTCCAAAGATCAAAGCAAGTTCTTTTAAACTTGTCTGGTGGATCCCACCAGATTCTGGTTTGGTTCTCAATGTTGATGGAGCGAGTAAGGGTAATCCGGGGACATGTGGGGGAGGTTGTATTAGGGACAGTAAGGGCAATCTCCTCTTGGCCTTCGCCCACTATTATGGTTTCAGTAGAAGTCTTGTTGCTGAAGTGCGTTCTCTCTGTGATGTGATTCGACTGGCGTCTGAGCATGGTCTCACATTGACCCTTATCTTTTCTGATTCTACTACTCTTGTCACTTCCACTAATACCAACAAACCTCCATCTTGGGAATGTTTGCGTTGGTGGCATGAAGTTCAGTCATATCTTCATAGTTCACATGTTAGAGTGGTTCACAATTATCGTCAAGCGAACCAGGTGGCGGATGCCTCGGCCAATTTGGGTTGCAAGTTATGTAGTAATGTAACTTTTCATTCTTCTAGCTCTTTACCTCATGAGTGTAAAGGTCCGCTTACTCTGGACCGGTCTGGGGTTCCTAACCTCAGGCCAACTTAGCTGGGGTATGCCCCTGTGTTCTTGTATTTCTTCGTATTAATTATAATCCAGTCCCGGATGGATCGAACTGGTGGATTCTACCAGTCGCTGACACCTTTGGACCTCTTTTGAGAAAAAACAAATGAAGGACATCATAGGGAAATCACTAAAGGTAACTTTTCCTTTCTTACAGTCGACACTTGCCCCATAAGTGGACAACCAGTCGGCTCCCAAAATCACATCATAGCCTTCCATGGGCATACACACCAGGTCGACTTTTAGGTTATGGTCTCCGATCATTACATCGGCAGATGGAAGTATTTGTTTAATTTCTTCTTCTCTCCCAGTGCTGTTGTGACAAAAACTTCACATCCCATGGATATAGGTTTAGCATTCAGAGTATCAACAAAGTTTTGAGATATGAATGAATGAGTTGCTCTAGTATCAAATAAAACAAATGATGATAAGGAGAAAACATGTAGGGTACCTTCTACCACGCCACCTTCCTCAATGGGCTCTTCATCATGCAGGGCTTACAGTCTGCCCTATTTCTTAGGCACATTAGGGCGCCTTTCATTTTCCTTCAGTAGCGGGCACTCGGGGATGCGGTGCTCGTGGCTTCCACAGCACAAACATGCGCCGACTTTCCTCCAGCATTCATCTGCTGTGTGACCTGGCTTGTCACAGTGCTTGCAGTTGCTTTTCGCTGGAGTGTTGGGGACAATAGCTTTGGGTTTCCTTTCTTGGCTGGGTCCCTCCGTGATGTTGAAGGGTCACTTCTTGCCGTTGGTCGGCTTAACAGATGATGGACCAGATGTCATTTCCTTCTTCACGAACTTCCCTTTGATACAGTCAGTGAAGTCTGTAGCATCTTCTACTAGTTTAGCTTTCTTCACCATCTCGGCATAGGTCTGGATGTAGAGAGGGGCCAGTTGAGTGATGTATTGTGGCCTAAGGCCGTTGAGAAAGTGCTTAGCCTTCATCCTTTCAGTGTTCACCAGATGTTCAGCATAACATGCCAATCTTGAAAATTGGGCTTCATACTCGGCCACAATCAAGCTCCTCTAGTTCGCAGCCTTCTTCTCTTGGACACGCTCTGAGAAATACTTGGAGTTAAAGGCTTCCTTGAATTCGGCCCAAGTAAATTGACCATTAGCTTTAGTCGCTTCTACCGACTCCAACCAAGCACGAGCGTCCTTCTCTAATTGGAAAGTAGCTAGTAGCAGCTTATCCCCTGTTGCACATTACATAACATGGAAAATTCTTTTCGTCTCCTTTAGCCAGTGCTCGGCCTCATCTGGGTCCGTGGAACCACTGAACCTAGGCGAGTTCAAGCTCCTAAGGTTATGATGCAGCTCGCCTGCACCGCCGCAGTTTCCTCCCCCTTGTGCCACTTGCAGAAGCGCACGAGTGAGTTCTTGGATGGTCTGTTGCATGCCCTTCATCTGAGCACATTCAACAATCATCTTAGCAAGCTTACGTTCCTACAAAAATAACTTATTGTTACGATATTGATGTGGAATTTAATTTGTGCGTGTGTACCCATGGTTCTAACCATATCTCACATCGGTAGGATAATTGACTCTAGTCGAGGCTGGTCAACCTAGATCATCCTATACATAGGAAGAATCTAGGCTCTGATACCACAAAACTATCACACCTCAATGCAGAATATCGGAACGTGAGGCAGTTGCAAGTAAATGGGTACATAGCGAGTACTAGACATCAATCCATTGGACAAGAATAAATATTAAAGCAAATGCATCTCATTAATAACTTTTCAAATGTCTAGTTACAACCACTAATATTAGAGCCATTCTATAGGGCCCAATTACATTGAATAAAGTAAAAGACTAAACATCAACACTAACATAATACTAAGATGCTAGGGTACTCTTGACTTCACTCTGGGTCATTCCCGTCCTCTTGAGTGTAAGTATCTTCCTCGGTCTCACTTGAGAACACATAAGCAATAACGCAGGGTGAGCGATAACGCTCAGTAGGACTTAAATCTTGGGATCAAGCATGCTTTAAATGATTAATGTATTAAAAAGGCGGAGTAACTAACGATAGAGGAAGAGCCAAGTAATGTAATAGATAGCACGATAGCATGCGAGTGAAACAACACAAGTTTCCAAATACAGCACAAGCATCGAGTATAGCACAAATAGCAAGATGGCCATAGCACAAATAGCACAAGGTATATCAATAGCACAACGAGTATAGTATAGCACTTTTGATTGTCATTTAGATAGTCAAAATAGATATCATTTGAGTGTAATGCCAAACACTCTAGTCATTTATTTCCCGCGGGCAAATAGCACTTTTAGGCGCACTACCCAGGACCAGACCGGGCCCTTTATATATTGCCAGGCATTGGTTATATTGTTTATCTTTAAACAATCAGTCAATAGCCAATAGAGAGTACCAAAAAATAGATGAGAGTACTAGATGAATAGACGAGATAGTAGAGAGAGTGTGAATAGATGAGCGAGTCGAGTATAGATGAGAACTACAAGTCATTGCTCATAAAACGTCGAGTAAAAGGGTGATAGTAACAGTTGCACAACACGCTAGTTACACCTATGCTGCTAACAGAGCTATTTTAAAATTGCTTCTAGTGGATTCCTCCTTTACATGGTTTATGCCTTAATGTGGATGGTGCTTCCAAAGGTAATCCCGGATGAAGTGGTGGTGGCGGCTGTGTTAGAAACTCTCAAGGTGATATTATCTTGGCATTTGCATTTCACTATGGATTTGGTACAAGTCTTTTAGCTGAGGTCTGAGCTCTTCATGATGGGTTAAAGCTGGATGAGGAAAAGGGTTTGCATGTTCCTTTTATCTACTCAGATTCTACTATTTTAGTCTCATCCTTCACTTCCATATCTTCACCGGGATGGGAATGTCAAAGATGGTGGCGGTCTGCTCTTGAAGTTTTCCATAAACATGGTTCCTCAATTTCCCATGTATTTATGGAAGCAAACCATGTTGCTGATGCTTTGGCGTCATTTGCTTGTTCTGAAGCTGAAAATAAAGTCTTCACCACTTTCTCTTCGCTCCCCCTGGCTTGTAGGGGCTCAGCAATTTTGGACAAGACTGGCCTTCCATTTGTTTGGCTAGTCTAGTCCTTGCTTTGTAGGGGTCTACACCGATGTTTTTTGTTATCTTCTCTCTTACTGCTTATTAAAAATTTTAGGTGGTTAACCGCCCCATATTTTGAGCAAAAAAAAAAATATAGTTGCACAACACGTGCAATTAGTGTTGGTAGTCAGGTAGAATTCACTACCCTTCCACTGGCCATGTTTTGCACAAGTCCAGAGGTCCGGCATGATTCAAGATAAGAGTGAGAGAAATCTAAAGCCGTTTGGATCTTGTTGATCCCTAAAGTCATAGGTGTTAGGGTACAACCAGCTCATCGACCATGCGAGAATCCATGGACAGAGGAGACTTACGGAGGCCTTGAACAAAGATTCACTAGTCCGGCAGAAGGAATATCCGACAAAGAGTTCGTCCAAGTCAAGAGAAAGTGTGTATAAAGAAACATGTGCCCGACATTCTAGATGAATTCTAGAACAGTGGAGCGTCGGTAACGGTATTCCAAAAACATCACGAGAAAATGAAGACAAGTCCATTTAAAATAAATGGGACACTTTAAATAAATCATTAAAAAATTACCAGATATTTTATGAAGTATTTTTATGCCAAGTCAAGTCATGATTGGATGGTTCAAGTGTGTGCATGTGAATAAGAGAATCATGGATGTGATTAGATCATGTGAATGACTTGTAATTAATAATCACATAACCACGTTTAACAGTTTCAATACTATGTTTAAGATAGTTAATAATGTACATGGTCACTGTAGAACATCAAGTCTTGCAAAAGTGCAGGGTTTTATGCAAATAGTCAGAACGTGACGTACCCCTGTAAGGATCGCGACATGGTCTTTACAGAACGCGATAGGGTCATTCACGGTTCACGACAGGTTGGTCAGGACAAGTTGCCAGATCGCGACAGCAGGGCCTGTTGCATTCAGAATGGGATGGGTGGCTCTGTCGTGATCAGCCTTGAGAATGCGGCCTATCGGGCCGTCGGGTAAGGACAACACCTTGGATTGCAGTCTAGGTTTGTCTATTTTGACATAGGGTCATTTAGAAATTAAGAACTAAATGCACAGTCAATGAAAAATTGCGAAGCCACTTGCAAACTGATTTAGACATACGAGGGTACTCACAGTAAATAGGAATTTGAAAACAATCATGGTTCAATCAAGTTTATTCACGAAAAGCATGGAGCAGTGCACAAAAGACATAAAAGAATTAATTCGAGCGATAGGATGGATGGAAATTAGGGCTTTTAAGAGCAAACGATTCATGACAACTATCAATATCATCAGTAAAATTTTCGTAGCATGGTGTCAAGTATACATGGAGATGCAAACTAAACATGATGGTTCGGGGTCATGGCGATTGCAGAACATCAAAGATATAGAACAAAAGATTGGCTCGATGAAAAATTATGAAACAAGAGGGGTTTTGAACCTAGTGGATGGAACAATCTACAGATGAAATTAATTAGGTTTTGCTCGTGAGAATGCCTACCTTTGACTCTTTTTCTCTTCTAGGGCTAGAACATCAAGAACGAAGGTTGGGGGCTTGAGTAGCCTTCTCTTCACGAATTCCCCTCCTCCTTGGTCTCCTCTCCTTGTCCAGCAAGCCCCAGCAATGTGTTAAGGCCGGCCATGGAGAGTTTAGAGAGTATTTAAGCTCCTAGGGTTTCCCTTTCCTATTACAACTCCTATTCCTCTTTAATTACGAGATTTCTTATTTCTCTCCTCCTTTTAAGCTTTCCAACTTCTAATTGGGTTAGGTTGGGATGCAATTTCGTGGCCAACCAATTAGGGTAGTGTTAGGAATCCAATTCCAACACAAATAGCATTTTTAATGATTTATCAACCCCTTTTCTATTTAGGCAATAATCAAGTTACGAATTTAGGGTATTTTCTATTTATTCCTCTTTTAAAAATCTCTATTTTGGCCCAATAACTTTTATGTGATTCATTTAATAAAGCCCATGACTTCTTTTCATTTAGTGGGTTTGAATTAATTCACTTTTCTTTGATTTTCCAATTGACTAAATTTTTAATATTATTAAATTTTTATTTCTCAAGAAATTCAGGTTGCTACAGTAGGGAAGGTAGGCCAACAACCATAGATGTAGTGATAGGCCTCTGCCCTGCAAGGAGGATGCCCCACTGACCCCTACTAACATCAGGAAGATTCAACTCAAATCTATCTTTAATAAACTTCTGCGGTCTGCTAAAACTGACTTGTTGTTCATTCAGAAGTTCTTTCCAAACAGATCAAAGAATCTGAGGCCTAAATGTGAAGCTACATTAAGCATGCCACTGCTTCTAGCTAGAGCTGCTCTAAACTTATCTGCCTCAATAGGATAGACAGACAAAAATTCTTCCTCAGAAAGACTATGACTTTTATGGGTGATAAGATTTAGAGCATCAATGAAAACTTCTTTAGTCCTAATAAAAAAGGGAAGCCAATCTTCAAAATTGTATCCTGGAAACCCATGGACTTCAAGAAAAACTTTGATTTTCAAAAAATATTGGAAAAGAACAAAATTGTGTTCAGAATGATAAATGAAGGCATACCAAAAAGGAGGAAATCATTGTCTAGGTTTAGTTTTCCGCTTCTGCCAAACTTGAGGTGAAAGTACCACACTGGGCACAATTTGAGCAATAGGGTGACTAGGAGGAGTAGAAGGAGGAGTAGATGAGGTAGGAAGGGATGAGAAAAAGTGTGGTGCTAAGGTGTATCGAGTTGGTGTATTGAAAGTAGGAGGAGTGTAGGTATACGCCATAGGAAAGGATGCATAAGAGGTTTTTGGTGGAGAGGGAGGCTGAAGAGTAGAACGGGGATCAGGATTAGAGGAGGCTGAAGGTTGTGAGGAAGGAAAAATAATAGATCCGGATTTGCCTTTCTTCTTGACTCTTCTATTGAAAGTCTGAACCTAGGCCGAGCCTATGTGGACTGATCTGCTGGCTGCAATTCTGGTTCAACTGATTGCTGCTCTAACTGCTCAGAAGGTTGCTCTGGCTGTGATTGCTACTATTGCTGCTGTTGTTGCAGTTGAACAGGTTCATCTGAAGGTTTTTTTGGCTCCACAGCTGACTGATCTATCTGCTGCTCTGGCTGCAACTTTGGTTGTTGTTCTAGCTGAGGTTCTGAGATAGGTGCTGGAGAGCTGCCTTTACCTTGCTGGCAAACAAACTGGAACAGTGGGTCTTCCATCTGTTGAACTTCTTTTGACAGAAAATCAAACTTAACATCAATTTGGTGTATCTGCATCTGGATTACATCAAGCATATCTTGTTGCTTGGGACCATATTGAGCACATCATCAATGGTCCTGCTAGTCTCCCCCTGAGACCTTGGCTGGGTCTCACCTGGAGGTTGAGAGACATGGTGGAATACTTCTTCTAGAGCAAGCTCAAAAGGTGTAGGATTTGGAATTTCTTCTTCATGAGCTACTACCTTACCCTTGAGATCCCTAAGGACTTGATCAATATCTTCAAGAGGGTCTTGGTCAAGGGAAGGTCCTGCTTGCTCTGCTTCTTGTGCAACTGCTTCTTCTCTTACTTGCTCTCTTCTGACTGCTGGATGCTGAACTGGTTGAGTAGTGGAGGACCCTTGTACCTCATCAGGAAATGTGTCATGTCTACAGTCAGGCACAGAGTCCTTAGTCCAAAAATTCTGGGCTATATCCTCTAACATGTAGTGACTTCTTCGAAGGGTGGATAGCCCAAGCTTCTCTTTTACTGACAAAGAAAGTTCATCTGACAAATCTACTAAATATCTTCTGAAAATAACTGTGAGCAAAAGTCCATAAGGAAGAGATTCTTGTAATAACTTGGACCATGCCATTCTCTCTAGAATAATGGAGGCAAGATTGACTTGATGCTTCTAAATAGCCCAAAACAATAAATTGTCATCTCTAGCTATGATGGAAGAATGTGATCTAGCCCTAGGAGTGATAATGATGGTGATGATGGCATGGAGGAGCCTCTTCTCTGCAGAGAGCTCGTTGACAAGAAGCCCCCTTTTTGGAATAGAACCTAGGCTCCCAACAACTCCTAATTTTTACTTTTCCATAGACACAACCTCACTGATCTTGTGTCTGGAAGTGGGGCAATCTGAAATATCAACCAATAACTATTCAGAAATAGAGACTTGAGTACCTTTGACATACCCTACCAGAGACCCTTCTGCAGAAACTTGAAGGGTCACATAAAAAGCTTTTACTACATCTTCATAAGTTGTTTCGTTGATCTGGCACAGTCTTGTCCAACCCATCACATCTAGGGTTTCAGCCACTGAACTGAGTTTGCCCATCAACTGTGAGAAATCTACAATCTTCCCAGGGCAAATCAAACCTTTGGCAAAGTTGAGTCTGTTGAACTATTCTAAGTGAAGAAAGAACTGTCCAGAGCCCTAGAGGAGGCCATCTAGACCAAGACGAGGGAAGAAACTAAGAATGATTGTAAAGGAGATGTGAAATGAGTCCAAAGGTGTCAAAGATCCTACATTTCTTTGGAAATATTGAAGAAATCGGCAGATGCTTGGAAAGGGTTCCGTCGGGTTGAAGAAGGAATGCAAGAACTAGGAATAAGATAGAGGAGTCAGAGAGGTTTCAAATGAGGTGATTTAGAAAGAGAGAAAAAAAGGGTTTTATAAAGGAAAGAAATTCATAACGGACCATAAAGTGGGAGATGAACGGCTGGGATTAAATAAGCATTCAATTCTTTAACTCTCCCCCCAAATATAATTTGAATTTTAAATTAAGACCAGTTACTCTGACTTTACAAACTCCACATACTTTAACTCTGACTTCCTAAACTCTGACTTTCGAGAAGTCGAAGGTTCAGGGCTTAGAAAAAAGTTGACAAATAATAGATCATACAATGTACTTAGTCTTAAGCATTCATTCAGGATTGCACATTCCTATTTCTCTTCTAATTGAAGTAAACCATCTTCAGGGAGTGGTTTAGTAAAAATATCTGCTAATTGATTATCTGTAGTAACAAATTCAAGTAAGATATCATTATTACTAACATGGTCCTTGATGAAATGATGTCTGACCTCAATGTGCTTTGTTCTTGAATGCTGGATTGGATTTTTGGTCAGATTGATTGCGCTTGTGTTGTCATACAACATTGGAATTTCATGTAATTTAGGACCATAGTCTTCCAGTTGATGTTTGATCCACAACAGTTGAGTGCAGCAACGTCCAGCTGCAATGTATTCTGCTTCTATTGTGGACAATGCTACTAAAATTTATTTTCCGTAAGACCAAGAAAATAAGCACCCTATAAGAAATTGGCAAGTACCAATGATGCTTTTTCTATCTATTTTGCATCCAGCATAGTCAGCATCACTATATCCAAGCAATTTAAATTTAGAGCATCTGGGATACCATAAGCCTGAATTACTTGTATTTATAAGATACCTAAAAAATGTTAACAGCATTACTATGAGATTCTCTAAGATCAACCTAAAATCTGGCACACAAACATACACTGAACATTATGTCTGGTCTACTAACAGTAAGATAGAGTAATGACCTAATCATACCTCTATAGATCTTTTGCTCTACTTTCTTGCCAACTAGACCACTATCTATTTTTATTCCTGAGCTCATGGGAGTTCCTAAAGGCTTACACTTGTCAAAGCCATACTTAGAAAGTAAATCTGAAATATACTTGGTTTGACAAATGTGAGTGTCTTCCTTGGTCTGCTTGATTTGCAAGCTAAGAAAGTAATTAAGCTCACCCATCATGCTCTTTTCAAACTCACTTTGCATAAGGTTTTCAAAGAATTTGTAAATTGATTCATTAGTAGAACCAAAAATAATATCATGAACATATATTTGTACAATTAGGATCCCTTCTCAAAATTTCTTAATAAATAGAGTGCTATTTACTTTACCTCTTGAAAAACCATGTGATAGAAGATAAGCACTTAGTCTCTCATACCAAGCTCGGAGCTTGTTTCAGACCATATAGTGCCTTCTTTAGTTGAAAAATATGATTTGAATATTTAATATCTTCAAAGTCAGGTGGTTGTTCAACATAAACTTCTTCTTTTATGAAACCATTCAGAAAAGCACTTTTAACATTCATTTGATACAAATTGATATTAAGAGAGCATATGCTAGTAAAATTATGATTGCCTCCAATCTAGCTACTGGAGCATAAGTTTCATCGAAATCAATGCCTTCCTCTTGGGAATATTCTTGTGCTACAAGTCTAGCCTTGTTCCTAGTGATTACCCTTGATTCAACCATTTTGTTTTTGAACACCCATCTGGTCCCAATAATTGGATGGTTAGAAGGTCTAAGTACAAGAGTCCAGACCTAGCTGCATTGGAACTAGTTAAGTTCCTCTTGTATAGCTAGAATCTAAGATTCAACATCTTAGGCTCAATCTGGGAAACAAATGTAGTGTAATCACAGGGAATAGTCATACCTCGTGTTCTTACCCTATCTTGAGGATCACCTATGATATTTTCTCTTGGATGATCTCTGTGATACCTCAGTTCTCTAGGAAGTTCTTCATGTGCTTCTTCATGTTGTTGTAGATATTCTAGTGGAGGATCTTCCTTGTCTTCACCTTTTTCTTTAAAAGAAGCTTGTTCCAGATCCCTGCACAATTATTCTACAACATCTTCTTCTTCTTAGATTTTTTTAATAGAAGGGTTAGTTTCATCAAATAAGACATGAATTGTTTGTTCAATTGTTAAGGTTCTTCTATTGAACACCCTATATCCCCTAGGTTTTGAAATATACCCTAATAGAAAACCTTCATCACTTTTAGCATCTAATTTTCCTAAATTATCTTTACCATTATTCAAAATGAAACATTTACAACCAAAAGGTTGAAGGTGGCTGATGTTTGGCTTCTTCTCTTTATACAGCTCATAAGGTGTCTTCTTTAATATTGGCTTGATCATACACCTGTTGATGATGTAGCATGTTGTGTTGATTGCTTCTGCCTAGAAGTATCTTGGTAATTGTATTCAGTAAGCATTGTTCTGGCCATGTCTAGTAGTGTCTTGTTCTTTCTTTCTGCTACTCCATTCTGTTGAGGTGTTCTTAGTGTAAAGAAATTATGTTCTATGCCATTTTCTTCAAAGAATCTGACAAACTCTTCATTCTAGAATTCTCCACCATGATCAATCTAATACTGATTATTTGATATTTCTAGTTCTTCTGTAGTAGTCTACTGAATTTCAAAAAAGCTGAGAAAGTTTCTAATTTGGCTTCCAAAAATGATACACAAGTGAATCTTCAATAATCATCCACTATTACATAGCCATAAACTTTTCCTCCAAGACTTACTATTCTCATAGGTCCAAAAAGATCCATGTGAATAAGTTCCAATGGTTTAGAGATTGTCACCATTATCTTGGACTGAAATGATGTCTCAGTTTGCTTGCCTTTTGCACAGGCTGTACAGATTCTAGATTTCTTCATTTTCTACTTTAGGAGACCTTCAACTAGATCATGCTTGATTAACTTTTTGATCACTGATGTGCTATCATCTCCTAATTTTCTATGCCATAAATCAGTCGCATCACTCTTTGTAGTTGGAAGGCACAAGTTGACTTCTTTCAGTTATGCCAGTTGTAAGGTATACAGATTCTTAACTCTTAGAGCTTCAAAAATTACTTTCCCATCCTTTAAGATGATACATTTGTCATTATGAAAATTCACTAAGTGACCTTTATCACATAACTGACTGATACTAATAAGGTTATGTTTCAATCTCTCAACACACATAACATCCTATATTAAATCCTTTTCTTTCGTTCCTATTATTCCACAACCTATCACTTTTCCTTTTCCATTATCACTAGATGTGACTTGACCATCTTCATTTCTGAACTTGTAAATAATTTTCTATCACCTGTCATATTCCTTGGGCACCCACTATACAAATACTATTTAGATACTCTCAAGTGCCCCTGTAAGTAAAACTAAGTTGAGACTTTTGGTACTCAAACTTTCTTGCGTCCTTGATGGTTAGTTTTCAGAATCCACCGTAAACGTCTAGTGGTGCATGTGCTAACAGTGTGTCCTAATTGATTACAATCACTACAACACAAATCATATGCATGTTTAGATTTTGTGGTGTTGTTGGTTTTAAGTTTCTATTTGTAAATATAATGATTAACCTTTTTGGGATTTTTCATTACTTTTTCTTTCACAAACTTGGGTGTTGGATACTATTCAGGATAAACAATTTCTTCTACATTTATTAGAGGTATGTATCCTACTCCATATTTCCTTTTACCGGTTCTTGCACCTTTTAAATAATTATTTTCTTCTCTCAATTTTTCTTCATCCTTTAATTCATTTAGATTTGATTCAAGTTCCATGATTTTACCATTTTTAATTTTTAAATCTTCACATAATAGTTCATGTAACGTATTGACCATTCAGATCGTGGTTTATTGGGTTTGGTGGTCAATGTGGGGCCAATGGTTGGTCATACCGTAGGTTGATTGGGTGTTGTGGGCTGGGGATCTGAGCCCAGAGCGCCCACTGGTTCACAGTCTGTGAACACGACGGGGGTGTATGTCGCGTTCTTAACGCGACAGTACTGGACGTCACGTTCTTAACTATGTACGGTTAAGAAGCTAAGGTCGGCCAAACATAGCAAAGGAAGCTCTGTTCGGCGAGGAGAGGGTCTTGTAGAAGGTTTTTGGGTGATTCTAGTGTTTGGGGTGTTGTTCGACGTGCTCTCGATGTGAGGACGTTGTACGAAGCGTGGGAAACGTCGATTCGTCGTTGTTCTTCACATACCTCTCATAGGTAGGGAGATTCTGCTATGTTTCTCGTCATGGATGGTGTGTTTAGCATGTTTGATCCATGAAATGAATGATAATCGATAGATGGCATGTTAGTGTAACTGTTAAATTGGTCATTCATATTCAGTATAGCTATTTGTGTGGGTTTTGTGGGGTTTCCAGAGATAAAACCCGGTCTGGGGCTCTGTCTGTGAAGGCGATGGCCCCGGGTGTCGCGTTCTGAACAGGACAGCCCGACCCATTGCGTTTCTGTTTTAGAACATGTCGTATCGAGGCATCACGTTCTAAAGGTGATAGATCGCCCCATCTGCTTTTGGCTTCCAAGGGTTGTAGGCCTGTGTTGAGTTGTATGAATATCGTGTGTTATCCTTTTAAGCATTTAAAGGTTGTAGGCGATGCCATGGTTACCTCTCGAGTCGGGTTCCCTAGGTTCTGTGTGAGCCAGGCACATAGGTGCTTGGAGTTTGTCCCTGTACTATGCGTACTGTTGAGGTTTGTGTCGTCCTCCTGTACACCCTCACTCATGTGTCGAGTTGTACGTCTGGTTGAGGGAAAGACGACAGTGGGATAGCGACTTTTGTGAGCTTGTGTTTGGTCTCTTGTAGCGTGTTCTTGGTTGGGGGTATGGACACCAGTAGACGTACTAGGCCCAAGCTAGTCCTATTTTCTAGTGCCTCACTTTAGGGAGCTTAGGCCAGAGTCCCTAAAGGTGTCAGGCATGGGCCTACAGTGATGTGGCCTATAGATGTGGTGTTGGTTGATCTCCACTATTTGTTGGCCCTGTTGTGGTGGAGCGATAGCTGGACCTTACGTCTACGGCTACGAGACTAAGAGGTAGTCTTGTGTGGTTTGTCCGGGTCAGTTGCTGGTGTCGGGAACCAGACTCTGTAGCCTAAGTGTGGCGTTACCCTTATTTAGCTCGTACACTTGAGTGAGGTTTGCCATTATTTATTAATGGTTGAGCCATGTTATTAGTGTAGTAACATTTTTTTTATTACAGATGTAGCACCATGCTTAGATAACTTTATTTATTGTCACATGCAGTTACTTACTCTTGCTTTCTCATGAGCTTGGTGTTGTTTGGTCCTTTAAGGGAGTTTCCCTACTGAGCCAGTGACTTGTAAGGCTCACCCCTATCCTTTCAGGTGAAGGAGAGTAGGAGGGTTCTCATCCCTCATCTAGTTTGGAGCCGCATCGCAGCGGAGTTGGGCCTACACCTCTAGCAATGTGATTGTACTTTCAGTTCCCTATTGGAGTATGCCATAGGTTGTTGTACTTTGTTTATTGACTTTAGTTCAGAACTAGCTATGTATATTTAATGTAAATATGTGTGAGATATGCAATCTTATATATATTCAGTGTGTTCTTTTATATTTTCACGAACATGCATATTGATAACCCTTGCGAGGCTACAACCTGTTCGCGGGTGGTGGAGTCGGGTCAAGCTTGTTATTAGGTTAACAGGTTTGAACGGCGAGGACCGCCACACTTGGTATCAGAGCAAGGCTGTGTGAATATAAAAGAACAGAGATTACATAGCCTGGTCTCTACTTTAGTCCACTACTGATAGTTGGCCCTGGTTTTATATTAATTTGTTTATCTGTTATGTGGTTGGAATGATGTAGGTGCAGGATCAGAAATGGCAGACATGAGAGATTAGGGAGGTGGTGGAGATCTTTGAGACCCCGAATTTTTATTTCATTTTATATTGTGCATGTGTATTTACTTGTTGTGTATATAGCATGTGTATTCAATTGTGCATATTACAATTTCTATATTCATCATGAGCATATGCATGTATATATATATATATATATATATATATATATATATATATATTATATGTTATTTTATGTGAGAATTGACAATTAGCTAATTTTGTGTATATTGTGTATACTAAAATCCTAGGCATATTATACTTAAGTAATGTCGTGTATGTTTAATCTGATTGCCGATGTGCGTGTTGTATTTATCTATTTCATGCATAATGTACATAACTACGTTGTATACGTGTGTATATATATATATATATATTTATACATATGTCAATTTAAGTGTGCGTATGCAAGAATTAAATTTTGTTGTATAGATTTTCCTAGTTAACTTATTGCATATTGCATCTTAAGGATACCGTGCATATATTATCTAACTATTGATATGTATATCATATTACTTATTCCATGAATATTTTATGTAATTATACGATGTACATATGTACATATGTATGTTATCTTATGCATGTGATATCTAACTATCTAATTTTATGCACATTAAGCTGTCTATAGTATATGTATAGTACTTAAATGACATTGTGCATGTGATTGGTAAGTATTTCTATATACGTTGTAAGTACATGTGAGTTATTTTCGTACAGTATATATATATATATATATATATATATATACATATTTGATGTGTATGCTTTATCTAATCATTATACATGTTATATGTATTAATTCCATCCATATTGTATATGCTGTGCATATAGTAAAGAGTTATTATCATACATCTTGTAAGCAATTATGAGTTTATTTCTCTGCATGCAATATATTTAAATGAGCATGTATTATTTAATTATTGATATGCCTATTATATTTAATTATTCCATGCATGTTGTACGTAACCATGATGTGCATATGTATACATACATATGTTAATCTTGTTAAAATGATATCTGTCTACTTTTAAGCATGATAAATTGTTTATGATGTGTAGGGTACTTGAATAATAAAGTGCATGTAGTATCTAACTAATGATGAGCACATTGTATTTATATGCTCTTGCATAATGCATGTAATCATGTAGTGTGTATATATATATGCATATATGTATGTTATTTATGCATATTATCTTTAATTAAGATTAGTGCAAGTTATATTTAAATAAATAGTATGTAATGTGAGTAGTATATGGTGGATGTATGTTTATTTATTTCAGTACATATTTAGATGGTTGTGATGTAAGTTTATAGTTATTTTAGTGTATTGTTGAAATCTGGCTGAAGTGCATAGTTGGCGGCATGATCTGCTGCTGCTGACTGCCAGGCACAGTGCTTGGCATTCAGATCGATGGACGCCAAGTGCACTTTGGACGCCAACCCCAAGTAAACTCGAACAGATGTTGACGTCAAGTAGCCTTCTGTGTAACTGTTCTAGATTTGTTAACGCTGGCGTTTTTCTCGGTTCTAGATTAGGAAACCCATCCTAAGGCGTGGGAAACCTACCCTATTGTGTACCCCAACCCACCAAGTCTATAAAACACTCACCTTAGAGCGAGGGGAAGTCTTTTGCTCTTGGTGAAACCCTAGCACCCATAATGGAGAAGAGCTGATCTTTGGAGGGCCGAATCTGGCGACTGGAGGTGTTCTATGGGGATCTACAACAACCGGAGATAGTCTACACATAGGAGAAGCACTCCCAACTCCGAGGAACCATCTGCATCAACAAGAGAACCAGATCTAAGGAGTTTTCGAACACCTTCTTGGCAGGCCGAGGAGGGCTTCACCGAGAATCTTGATCTTCTAGGATTTTATTAGAGGCAAGTAAAACATAGATATCAATCTTACACATGTCCCCTAGGTCCAAGAATTTTTACGGATTTTTCCTCGAGTCTTGGAACCTCCAATTTCCCCTTGTATGCGTGTGCTGGCTGTGTAGTTTGCTGGCAGGATGTTGGTGGCAACATTTTCTACAGTCAAGATCTTGTGTTGGCGGCAAGGGATTGTGCAGTTGACTGTAGACGGCAACATCCCTTGTAGTCAAGTTCCTCAGTGTTCTGAAACCTATTGTTTGATCTTCTTAAGCTGTTTATTTGATTTCCGGGTATATCTACATACTATAAATTTTATGTGTGATCATATGCAGTCATTAGGTCATATCATGAGGTTGCACTGATTTTCTGTGAATTATGTTAATTATTAAAATCCAGTAATTGAATTATGAGCATAATATGAGCATGTTTAAATCTTGTATAAATAGATTTATTGTAAGTTAAGGATTCATGATTTTTATATGAAAGAATGAAGACTGATATTAGGTTTATGAACCATTAACACCCAACCATATAAATATATACTATGTCAAATGATATTTTAATGAATATGTATGAAATCTAGTTTAAATTGTAGAAATTATGTTTACTATTTAAAAAATCTGGAAAATTGAATATGTGATATGTTTACAGTTAATAACATGTGATAAAAATTTGGAACTAATTTGATGACAACAAGTGTAATTATTAGTTAAACCATGGGAATTATTCATATTGGACATGTTAAATCTAATCTTATGAGATTTAGAAATTAACAGCATGTCTAGGAGTGTAATATGAGTTGTTTTTTACTGAAAATAGTAGTATCATGTTAAGTTAATTGAGGCATGTGCAATTGTTAAATAATGCAAGTAAAATGATTAAATTGTATAAGTGAAATATGTGAATAATGTGAGAAAATGTGATAAAGTGAATGTGTAATAATTGGGCCGAGATTGACATTGCTACCCTAGAGGTTCGAGAGCTGTACCATAGAAAAGTCCCTATGGAAGGCTCAACTTTGTGAAAACTATATCCTAAGGGCATTAGGATGAAAACCTGGAGGTGGACAAGTACCACTAGATAGGGTGGAGAGGGCTTCTCCCAGTCTGCGCAGTTAACAAGATTCGCCACTACATTGGCCAGGTGGTGGGTATGTGTTATGAGATGTGATGAGATATGCTATGAGATGAGCTATGTGCTATATGATATGGGTGCGTGCGTCCTCTAGTACGTGGTTAGGACTATGTGTCAAGGAAATTTAAGCGATATAATATGAATAAAGTGTAAGGTAATATGTGAATGTGGCACATGATGAGTGCGAATGATATGACTTGTAATAAGTGGAAGTGCAAGAATAAACAATGTGAAAATGTGTGAAAAGATATGTAAGGGAGAGTGAATATGAATGAGAACTTGATTTCATGCGAAACCAATATAATAGTGCAAATGTTTATACTTTCATGTATTAATACTTCAAATGCAATATCATGCTTAGTATCATGTCACATAGTTTATTAATCTCCATGTAATAGTGTATGTGAATATACATATGTAGACATGTGAATTATGCAACGTAAAAGATGAACATGTGGAATTGCTAAATGAATACAATAACGTGTGAATAAAGGTAAATCCATGTATTTGAGTTTATTTCATGTCAAAACAGCAAGTAAAAATGTGAGTATGAGCGTGATAATTACATGAAAGGATGTTTAGGTTCCATGCTAGATGTGATATCCACTTACTACATAGATCCTTGTTTAAAATTTGTATTTGTTTGCCAAATGATTGAACATGTTCTAAACCTTTCATTCATGGTATAAAATGTGAAATCATGTGTTATGAGATTTATTTATATTTAAACATCAAATGATATATGCAATTAAATGTAAAAGGTGCATGGAAAAAGAGTAAATAGTTATCATGCTAGGTTGTTCATTACTTTATGCTTAAATCTATGTTCTAGTTTGTAGAAGTGTACCATGAAATGGATAATGTTTGGATGGATAAATCATGCTACATGTTAGGTGTCGAAAACATGTATAGGTGTATGTTAGTATCCATGATTTAGAATAAACATGTGATAGTCTAAAGCATGTTAGGTGATTCATGCATGTATTGATAATTAAAACATGTGCCATGTAAGTTGTTATAGTTTAAAATGATAGCATGAGTTTTCTTTATTGTTTGATAGCTTAACATGTGTGTGATATGTGTCATGTTGAGTCTTTGGTTTGCTTGCTGAGTCTTTAGACTCATACTTGCTTCAGTGTGCAGGCGAGACTGGTATCCCGTGCTAGAGAGAGGCATAGCCAGGAGCATCCCGACGAGCGAGGTGTAGTTTGTGGAGTTTGCTTAGTAGTTGTACTTTTCCCTTTCAAAGCATGAATAAAGTTAATTGCATGGACAATGTAAGAGACAATGTAGTTCTTTTATATTTGTAATAATGTGGACTCTAGCACTTTATTTTACTATTTAGACTGTGGAATGTGTGATGGTGATGGAATAAAATTAAGGTCTTTATTTTATTTCCGCTATACTCAATTGTATTCATGTACATATCAACCTATCAGCTAGTGTTGGGTTATTATCCCACTGTGACGACACTCTTTGTACCGATGGAGAATGGTATAATCGTACCGGTATGAGGAGGGTCATTACAGAGATGGTATCAGAGCCCAAGGTTGAGATTGTACATGGATAAACCATCATCTTCACAATATTGCAAAGTCTTTATACAAAATTATCCATATATGTAGAAATTACTAATAATGAATGAAAGATAGTTAAGGAAAATAGTTAGGATTTAGTAACTTAGATTATAACTAGATTAATGGTTTTGCAGGCTATGGCTGGACGTGGTAGACGTAGTGCTCAGTCTAGGAGGTATGAGCAGAGTCGCAAGTTCAAGAAATTCGTGAAGGGGCTCAAACCATTGTTGAGAACTAGGCTTTTAGAGTATGACCCCTGTAGTATGGAAGAGGTTCTTAGCATGGCAAACAGGCAAGAGTGTAGAGTGGAACCATTCCAACGGCAAGATAGGAAGAAGAAGAAACTCATGGAAGGTCAGCAATCAACGGTGGTACCAAGCAGCGAGAAGCCCGAGTGCATACATTGCAGGAACCGTCATGGAGGAAAGGTATGTTGGCAAAAGGAAGGAAGATGTCTTAGATGTGGCAGCAAGGATCATTGGCTTAGAGAGTGTCCGAACCTGAAGACGAAGTTCATTCCACGAGATGTTTTATCAACAGCAATAAAGGAGCAAGTAGCCGAGCTACAAGCACCAGCCAGGGAGTATGTGTTGGCCGGAGATGACATCGACGACGTCACCACAAGTACTTGTTATTTTATGTGAGAATAGACAATTAGCTAATTTTGTCTATATTGTGTATACTAAAATCCTAGGCATATTATACTTAAGTAATGTTGTGTATGTTTAATCTGATTGCCGATGTGCGTGTTGTATTTATCTATTTCATGCATAATGTACATAACTACGTCGTATACGTGTGTATATATATATTTATACATATGTCAATTTAAGTGTGCGTATGCAAGAATTAAATTTTGTTGTATAGATTTTCTTAGTTAACTTATTGCATATTGCATCTTAAGGATACCGTGCATATATTATCTAACTATTGATATGTATATCATATTACTTATTCCATGAATATTTTATGTAATTATACGATGTGCATATGTATATATGTATGTTATCTTATGCATGTGATATCTAACTATCTAATTCTATGAACATTAAGCTATCTATACTATATGTATAGTACTTAAATGACATTGTGCATGTGATAGGTAAGTATTGCTATATACGTTGTAAGTACATGTGGGTTATTTTCGTACACGTATATATATATATATATATATATATATATATATGATGTGTATGCTTTATCTAATTATTATACATGTTATAAGTATTAATTCCATGCATATTGTATATGCTGTGCATATAGTAAGGAGTTATTAACATACATCTTGTAAGCAATTGTGAGTTTATTTCCGTGCATGCAATATATTTAAATGAGCATGTATTATTTAATTATTGATATGCCTATTATATTTAATTATTCCATGCATGTTGTACGTAACCATGATGTGCATATGTATACATACATATGTTAATCTTGTTAAAATGATATCTGTCTACTTTTAAGCATGATAAATTGTTTATGATGTGTAGGGTACTTGAATAATAAGGTGCATGTAGTATCTAACTAATGATGAGCACATTGTATTTATATGCTCATGCATAATGCATGTAATCATGTAGTGTGTATATATATATGCATATATGTATGTTATTTATGCATATTATCTTTAATTAAGATTAGTGTAAGTTATAATTAAATAAATAGTATGTAATGTGAGTAGTATATGGTGGATATATGTTTATTTATTTCAGTACATATTTAGTTGGTTGTGATGTAAGTTTATAGTTATTTTAGTGCATTGTTGAAATCTAGCTGAAGTGCACAGTTGGCGGCATGATCTGCTGCCACTGACTGCTAGGCACAAGTGCACTTTGGATGCCAACCCCTAGTTAACTCCAACAGCTGTTGACGTCAAGTTCCCTTATGTGTAATGGTTCCAGATTTGTTAACGCTCGCATTTTGCTCGGTTCCAGATTAGGAAACCCATCCTAAGTCGTGGGAAACCTACCCTATTGCGTACCCCAACCCACCAAATCTATAAAACACTCACCTTAGGGTGAGGGGAAGTCTTTTGCTCTTGGTGAAACCCTAGCACCCATAATGGAGAAGAGCTGATCTTTGGAGGGCCGAATCTGGCGACTGGAGGTGTTCTATGGGGATCTACAACAACCGGGAGATAGTCTACACATAGGAGAAGCACTCCCAACTCCGAGGAACCATCTGCATCAACAAGAGAACCAGATCTAAGGAGTTTTCGAACACCTTCTTGGCAAGGCTGAGGAGGGCTTCACCGAAGAATCTTGATCTTCTAGGATTTTATTAGAGGCAAGTAAAAGATAGATATCAATCTTACACATGTCCCCTAGGTCCAAGAATTTTTACGAATTTTTCCACGAGTCCTGGAACCTCCAATTTCCCCTTGTATGTGTGTGCTGGCTGTGTAGTCTGCTGGCAGGATGTTGGCGGCAACATCTGCTGCAGTCAAGATCCTGTGTTGGTGGCAAGGGATTGTGCAGTTGATTGTAGACTGTAACATCCCTTGTAGTCAAGTTCCTCAGTGTTTTGAAACCTACTGTTTGATCTTCTTAAGCTGTTTATTTGATTTCGGGGTATATGTACATACTGTAAATTTTATGTGTGATCATATGCAGTCATTAGGTCATATTATGAGGTTGCACTGATTTTCTGTGAATTGTGTTAATTATTAAAATCTAGTAATTGAATTATGAGCATAATATGAGCATGTTTAAATCTTGTATAAATATATTTGTTGTAAGTTTAGTTTTCATGATTTTTACATGACAGAATGAAGACTAATATCAGGTTTCTGAACTGTTAACACCCAGCCATGTAAATATATACTATGTCAAATGATATTTTAATGAATATGTCTGAAATTTAGTTTAAATTGTAGAAATTATGTTTACTATTTTAAAAATCTGGAAAATTTAATATGTGATATGTTTACTGATAATAACCTGTGATAAAAATTTGGAACTAATTTGATGACAGCAAGTGTAATTATTAGTTAAACCATGGGAATTATTCATATTGGACATGTTAAATCTAATCTTATGAGATTTAGAAATTAACAACATGTCTAGGATTGTAATATGAGTTGTTTTTTACTGAAAATAGTAGTATCATGTTAGGTTAATTGAGGCATGTGCAATTGTTAAATAATGCAAGTAAAATGATTAAATTGTATAAGTGAAATATGTGAATAATGTGAGAAAATGTGATAAAGTGAATGTGTAATAATTGGGCCGAGATTGACATTGCTACCCTAGAGGTTCGAGAGTTGTACCATAGAAAAGTCCCTATGGAAGGCTCAACGTTGTGAAAACTATATCCTAAGGGCATTAGGATGAAAACCTGGAGGTGGACAAGTACCACTAGATAGGGTGGAGAGGGCTTCTCCCGGTCTGCGCAGTTACCAAGATTCGCCACTACATTGCCCAGGTGGCGGGTATGTGTTATGAGATGTGATGAGATGTGTTATGAGATGAGCTATGTGCTATATGATATGGGTGTGTGCGTCCTCTAGTAGGTGGTTAGGACTATGTGTCAAGGAAATTTAAGCGATATAATATGAATAAAGTGCAAGGTAATATGTGAATGTGGCACATGATGAGTGCAAATGATATGACATGTAATAAGTGGAAGTGCAAGAATAAACAATGTGAAATGTGTGAAAAGATATGTAAGGAGAGTGAATATGAATGAGAATTTGATTTCATGCGAAACCAATATAATAGTGCAAATGTTTATACTTTCATGTATTAATACGTGAAATGCAATATCATGCTTAGTATCATGTCATGTAGTTTATTAATCTCCATGTAATAGTGTATGTGAATATACATATGTAGATATGTGAATTATGCAACGTAAAAGATGAACATGTGGAATTGCTAAATGAATAAAATAACGTGTGAATAAAGGTAAATCCATGTATTTGAGTTTATTTCATGTCAAAACAGCAAGTAAAAATGTGAGTATGAGCGTGATAATTACATGAAGGAATGCTTAGGTTCCATACTAGATGTGATATCCACTTAGTACATAGATCCCTGTTTAAATTTGTATATGTTTGCAAATTGATTGAACGTGTTCTAAACCTTTCATTCATGGTATAAAATGTGAAATCATGTGTAATGAGATTTATTTATATTTAAACGGAAAATGATATGTGCAATTAAATGTAAAAGGTGCATGGAAAAAAATTGAATAGTTATCATGCAAGGTTGTTCATTACTTGATGCTTAAATCTATGTTCTAGTTTGTAGAAGTGTACCATGAAATGGATAATGTTTTGATGGATAAATCATGCTACATGTTAGGTGTACAAAACATATATAGGTGTATGTCAGTATCTATGATTTAGAATAAGCATGTGATAGTCTAAAGCATGTTAGGTGATTCATGTATGTATTGATAATTAAAACATGTGCCATGTAAGTTGTTATAGTTTAAAATGATAGCATGTGTTTTATTTATTGTTTGATAGCTTAACATGTGTGTGATATGTGTGATGTTGAGTCTTTGGTTTGCTTGCTGAGTCTTTAGCTCATACTTGCTTTGGCATACAGGTGAGACTGGTATCCCGTACCAGAGAGAGGCATAGCGAGGAGCATCCCCAAGAGCGAGGAGTAGTTTGTGGAGTTTGCTTAGTAGTTGTACTTTTCACTTTTATAGCATGAATAAAGTTAATTGCATGGACAATGTAATAGACAATGTAGTTCTTTTATATTTTTAATAATGTGGACTCTAACACCTTCTTTTACTATTTATATTGTGGAATGTGTGATGGTGATGGAATAAAATTGAATTCTTTATTTTATTTCCGCTGTACTCAATTGTAGTCATGTACATATCAACCTATCGGCTAGTGTTGGGTTATTATCCCACTGTGACGACGCTCTTTGTACCGATGGGGATTGGTATAACCATACCAGTATGAGGAGGGTCGTTACAAGATCAGCCATAGGAGACTATGCACTAGCTGACTGAGAGGTTATGGAAGAGTATTACAGAGATTCGGACGAGGTTAGATCAACAGGCAGCAGTCCAACCAGCAGTTACAGAATCACAAGTTGTTGTGGATGTAGTACCAGTACCAGTGGCACCACCCCCACCACCACCAAGAGTCGAGGTACACCCTATTGTACATGTACCCTAGTAGTACCAGTACGTCCAGCCAGTGTAGAGGAGCCCACAATTATAGTAGTGAGGATTTTACGGTTGCAGCCACCTATGTATTCAGGAGGTTCGAATCTGAACACAGTAGAGCACTGGGTACATGAGATTGAGAGAGTTTTTGTCACCATGAGGTGTCTACAGGCTGACAGGGTGATTTTGGCTACATATCAGTTATGTGGATTTGCACAGGAATGGTGGAGGCAGGACGGAAGACACTATTATATGGCCTGAGTTATTGGGGGTGTTTAATGATACATTTTTTCCAGTCCAGATTCAACAGGCAAAGAGGGAGCAGTTTAGGACATTACAGTAGGAGAACTTATCAGTACTAGAGTATCATATGAGGTTTATGGCACTAAGCAGATATGCACCCTATGTGGTCACAGATAATCCTATGATGGTAGAGTACTTCATCCGAGGATTGTGACTTGAGTTACAAGATGCAGTGATCCCTCTTATGTGCAGGACGGTGGAGGAAGCAACTTAGAGAGTAGCCATTCTTGTAACACCCCACAAATTTAGTGATTTAAAATTTTGAAATAAATGAGAATAAATAAATTCGGTATAAATTGTTAACGCGGAAAAATAACCTGACCATAAATTAAGTAAACATGTTGGAGAGGCTTCCAACATCATGTATTAATAACCCATTAACAATATTGGGCCAATGGAGCATATTTAGCCAAGGATAAAAATTGGGACAATAAATTACCCAAAAATTTGTGTATGTAATTATGCAATAATTAGAGAGGGCAATTTAGGGTTAAAATTAGGGTAATTAGTCATGCAAGCTAAGCCAAAACTGGATCCAACTCTAAGAGGTGGTTTCCTAAACCTTTGCTACCTCCTTCGGGTGAGAGAATCCCAGATTTCTTGGAAAGCAGGGAGCAGAATTCGCAGCCCCTTTCCTAGTCCTGTTAGGACTTGTAACTACACCCTAAATCTATAAGAACTCATCCTTAAACTCTTGGGGAAGGTTTAGCAACAAGTTGGGGTCGTTTGGAGGCGGGCTAGGGCATCAGAGAAGGAGGAGAGAGGCTGGGAACCGGAGCTTCATTCCCCTTCATCCTCTGCTGCGCCCAGAACGTCGACTGGTCTTAGATCTTCATAAAGGTAGGTGTTCTCGGGCCAAGATTAAAGAAAACCAACACCATCATGTAGATCTTTGAGTCTAGGTTCATTTTCATGAGGTTTGACTCAATTTCATGGAGTATACATTGTGTATTCGTAGTTTTCCCTAAGTCGCGCACAGTTAGAGCTTTTCCCGTTCTTCTTATTATGCACGTGATTTGAGACCAAATGAGACCAAACTTCCTTCATGAAAGTTCTTATACTAGTAGTCACGATCATCTTTTATGTTGGACATTTTTTTCATACGTCTTTTTTTAGAGAGTTATAAGCATGGTAAGAGAGTCACTACATGATACTACGATTTCGGGCTGCACTTAGCTTTATGTCCTGCATGTATTTCTCAGGATTTGAGACCGAATTAGATCCAACCCCCAACATCAATGATCTCCTACTAGTTGTCCTAGTCATATTTCATGTTGAATGTTTTATCTAAAAGTCATTCGTTAGAGAGTTATAAGTGGGGTAAGTAAATCACTGCATGAGATGTGTTTTCGGGTTACACTTGACCTATGAGTTTTTCTGGGAAGGCCTCTAGTGTCGACACGAATTGATCTAGTGTCGACACACTGTCCCAGATTAGCCCAAAAGGTGTTCTGGGAAGGCCTCTAGTGTCGAGACTACTTGATCTAGTGTCGACACACTGTCCCAAATTGGCCAGAAAGTTTTCTGGGAAGGTCTCTAGTGTCGACACTACTTGATCCTGTGTCGACACCCTGTACAGACCTGTTGACTGGGTTTTCTGGGAGCTGTGTCTAGTGTCGACACTACTTGATCTTGTGTCGACACTACTTGACCAGTTCTGCATTATTTTGTCTTGTGTTTGAAGCATTGTGTTGACACCAGTAAGGGGTGTGTCGACACTACCTTTGCAAAAAAAATTGCATATTTTGGGTCTGATCATTTCATGATGTCTACTAGCATGTGCATGATGTTATATAGTATGCATGGACCTAAAAGAAATCAATCCATTGAAAAATGGTAATGATACGAATATGATTCAAATGTGTAATTGTGATTGTCCTTATGTTCATTGGAATATCTTGTGATCTTCCCTATTGTCAATTGATAAGATAAGAATATTATGTGAATATGGGGATGAATACATGTTAGTATGAACTTGTTAGTGAAGTTATTCTCATGAATTGCATACGAGTTTCAATAGTTACATGCTTTCCGGTGTTCAATAAATTATTTGTCAATTGCATACATGTTAGGAATGATCCGTGACTAATCACTTACATCTTTGCACGAATAGGCACACCCTTCTTGGGGAATTGAGAGCACATGTTCTGCATATGATTTGTCTTTAGAAACATCCTCATGTCAAGACATTAATGAATTATGAAACATAAGATAGGTCGTTATCCTGCCTTTGGTTCTCTTGAGCTATTTGTCATACCTTGACTCTAAGAATGATCATGTTCCTTTTTACTATGAGCTTGTCATTGAAATTCTATGGCCATAATATGAATATGTTTGTTTGGCACAATATGGGACTTCGGTTCATCTGACCAATGCCTGTGCAAAAGGGGCCCGGTCCGGTCCTGGGGAGGAGTGCCCTAACGTACTTATTAACCGCGGGAGTATGGACTTCTGGTGCTTGGCATAGCACAACGAATAAGCAAGATTAGTGGAAATGTGCCTTCATTTGATATGATGAGTTTGATTTGATCTGATATGATAAGATTTGATATGATACGTCTATTCACGTGAATACGTGATATCTGTGAATATGGCCAAATCTCTTTTGATACGATTCTACTCTTGAAATATCTTTCCATTGTATATGCAACTCGACATTTGATCTGAAATGATATCTGTTTTGCTCTACTATTCAATCTATTAGTATTGCATGCATTGTCATCATATACATATTCATATCTTGCCTAATTAAAATGTTAATCACGTATATTAGTGCCCGCACAATATTGAGATGTAAATCCTACTGAGCTAGTTCGCTTACCCTATCATCTTGCCCTTTTCAGGTAGTGATGAGGAACCAGTGGAGTCCGATGGGGCCGGGCAAGAGTGATGAGCACCCGCTATATGAGGAGTTGACAGTTTAGAAATAGACATTTGAGTAGTCGATGTATTAGAGAAATATTGTTATTTGAATAATGAACCATTTTCAGTGAGTTCTTTCTATGTAAGGTTGTAATTAGTTGAATGGTATGGAATAAAGTATACTTTTGGTAACCATATTATAGTCTCAAATGTGTTCTTTTGTTCAATCGTGACTCTTCGCTATTCAACTGTGATACGTCTATTTGTATCGTTCACGTCCCCCGGTATTTATTCTGGTGCTAAATATCGGGGCTTGACAGTTGGTATCAGAGCCCTAAACTTTAGGGTCCAAGGGAATAGGAACATAGGATGAAACTAGATCACACGAGTCAAAATCTGTCGTACCTAATGTGAGCTTGGGTAGAACCATGGGAATGGAAGTCACATGTGATATATTTAGATGGCTGACTCATATTATTATCTTGAAGGTATTTCTTACCTCAATGGCCGGTGAACGTGCCCAGGCTAGGAGCATGCAACAAACAATACAGAACTTGACTCAGGCTATCCTGCAAGCCACCCAGGGTGGAGGTAACAGCGCAGCCGGTGATCTCCATCGGAATTTTCGGAATATGGATCCGCCTAGGTTTGAAGGGAGTACCGACCCAGATGTTGCTGAACACTGGGTTAAGGAAATTGAAAGGATATTCAGGGTCATGCAATGCACAGACCAGAACAAAGTACTGCTGGCGACTTTCCAATTGGAAAAGGATGCCAGGGCATGGTGGGAGTCGGTAGAAGCAACACTGAATGGCCAGAAACTAACATGGGCTGAGTTCATTGAGAAATTCAACACCAAGTACTTTTCTGAGAGAGTCTAGGAACAGAAAGCAGCCGAATTTGCAGCTTTGAAGCAAAGAGGGCTCAATGTGGCCGAGTATGAGGCCCAATTCTCTCGTCTGTCCCGATATGTTGTTCACTTGATTGGGACAGAAAGGATGAAGGCGAAACACTTTCTGAATGGCTTGAGGCCCCAGTTCATCACTCAACTGGTGCCAATGCACATTCAAACCTATGCTGACATGGTAAAGAAGGCTCAGTTACTGGAAGATGCCATGGAGACTGCCGAGAGAATTAAGGGAAAATCCGTGAAAAGGGAGCAAGTGGCTTCTACAGGAAGGTATCAGCCGACCATTGGGAAGAAAAGGTCCAGTGGCGGGGTAAATGAACCAGCTAATAAAAAGCCAAAGGAGTTAGGAAAGCAGATAGTGGTGACGACGGGAGAAAGGTGCAAACACTATGACAAAGCTAATCACCGGTCTGAACAATGCTGGAGAGCGCAAGGGAGATGCCTGCACTGTGGTAGTCATGACCATAGGATCTCGGACTGCCCAATATTGAAAGAACAAGCCCCTCAGGACAAGTGTCCGAATGGACAGAAGAGGCAAGGCCGCTTGCAAGCTATTCAGGAATCGGAAGCTGCTAAAGAAGGAGGTATCGTGGAAGGTACACTTACTATTCTTTCCCGACCCGCATATGTTCTCTTTGATACGGGAGCTACGCATTCCTTTATATCTCAAACATTTGTTGATACCCTACTTGTGAAACCCGTCCCAATGAAATCCGGAATAGTTGTGTCAACCCCGATTGGTCCTGGCACCAATCTTACAAACCATATTCCATCCAGTGAAGTGTTGATTGAAACCCAAAACCTACTAGAAAATTTAATATGTATGGATATGGTGGGGTATGATGTGATACTGGGAGCAGACTGGTTGTCTGAACATGGGGCCAGTATCAACTACCGGAGAAGTCGGGTAACCTTTAGCCATTACCCAAAACTAGTGTTCACAGGGGATAGAAACCGCAAGAGATTGTCACTTATCTCTGCACTACATGCCGAAAGGATGATAAGGAAAGGTTGTATGGCCTTTCTTGCTGCTGTTGTCATCACAAAGAAGGAAGCCAAAGTTGAGGACATCCATGTTGTCAGCGAGTACGCTGACGTTTTTCCAGAAGACTTACCAGTAATTCCTCCTGAGCGAGAGGTTGATTTTACCATCGAGTTGGTCCCTGGAGCAGCACCAGTATCTACGGCACCATATAGAATGTCTCCCGCAGAACTGAAGGAATTAAAAGAGCAATTGATGGAACTCTTAGAGAAGGGTTTCATCCGACCAAGTACATCGCCTTGGGGTGCACATGTCCTCTTCGTCAAGAAGAAAGATGGGTCGATGAGGCTATGCATAGATTACAGACAACTAAACCAGTTAACTATCAAGAACAAATACCCTCTGCCAAGGATTGATGAGTTGTTTGATCAATTATCTGGAGCTAGATACTTCTCTAAAATAGATCTTAGATCCGGTTATCATCAATTGAGGATCAAAGGAGAAGACATTCATAAGACAGCATTCCGAAGCAGGTATGGGCATTATGAATTTATTGTTATGCCTTTCAGATTAGCAAATGCCCCTGCAGTTTTCATGCAGTTGATGAACAGCATTTATCGCCCATATCTTGATAAATTTGTGGTGGTATTCATCGATGATATATTGATCTATTCCAAGACAAAGGAAGAGCATGAGCAGTGTTTGAGGATCTCATTACAGATTTTAAGGGAGAACAAATTATATGCCAAGCTAAGTAAATGCGAATTCTGGCTGGAGGAGGTATCCTTTTTAGGGCATGTGGTAACCAAGGATGGTATCGCGGTTGATCCATCGAAGGTTGAGGTTGTACTGAAATGGGAAAGACCGACAAGCGTCACAGAGATCAGGAGCTTCCTAGGTCTAGCAGGATATTACCGAAGGTTTATAAAGGATTTCTCAAAGATTGCAGTGCCGTTAACTAAGCTGACCCGGAAGGAAAATCTGTTTGTGTGGACCGATGAATGTGAAGAAAGCTTTAACAACTTGAAGAAGTGTCTGACTACTGCTCCTGTCCTCACCTTACCCACTGAAGAGGGAGGATTTGAAATTTATTCAGATGCTTCTGGAACAGGTCTGGGATGCGTCTTAATGCAACAAGGGAAAGTAATAGCTTATGCCTCAAGACAGTTGAAGATCCACGAAGTGAACTACCCGGTTCATGACCTAGAGTTAGCAGCTGTAGTATTCGCCTTGAAGATTTGGAGGCATTATATCTATGGTGAGCAATTTAAAGTCTTTTCTGACCACAAGAGCTTGAAATATTTATTCTCACAGAAGGAGCTTAACATGAGACAAAGAAGTTGGTTAGAGTACCTTAAGGACTTTGACTTTTCCATTCAATATCACCCTGGGAAAGCCAATGTAGTGGCAGACGCTCTAAGTAGACAACCAGGAGCTATGCTAGCTAGTATGATGCTGGGCGAATGGAAGTTACTGGAGCAATTTGCAAGCTTGAACTTAAACATGGGAAAGAAGGAAAAACAAGTAATGATTTCCAATCTCCAGATACAATCCGATCTACTGACTGAAATCAAGGAGAAACAGGGAGAGGATCCATTCTTAGTTGAGATCAGGGAGAAGCTAGAATAAAGACCTGACTTTACTCTATCAGCTGAGGGAAGATTGCTATTCCGAGGTAGAACATGTGTCCCTAATCATGGAGAACTCAAGAAGAGGTTATTAAATGAAGCTCACCAGTCCAAGTACACGATTCATCCTGGATCAACAAAGATGTACCAAGACTTAAAACGGTCGTACTGGTGGCCAAACATGAAGAGGGATGTGGCCGATCATGTGTCATACTGTTTAACATGCATGAAAGTCAAGGCCGAGCATTTCCGTACAGCTAGTGGACTGCTACCACTAGAAATCCCAGAACGGAAGTGGGATAGCATCAGTATGAACTTTATCATGGGATTGCCCAAGACTAGGGGTGGTATGGATGCAATTTGGGTAGTAGTTGATCGATTGACTAAGTCGGCTCATTTCTTGCCGTTTAAGAGTACCTGGTCTGTGGATGTATTGGCTGCACTATATGTTAAGGAAGTAGTTAGATTGCATGGAGTTCCATCTAGCATAATATCAGATCGGGACCCTAGATTTACTTCACACTTCTGGAAGGGTTTACAAACAGCAATGGGTACTAAACTAAACTTTAGTACTGCCTTCCATCCTCAGACTGATGGACAAACCAAAAGGATCAATCAAATTGTGGAAGATATGCTTCGTGCTCTGGTGCTGGATTTTAGAGGTCGATGGGATGATCAATTGTACATGATGGAGTTCGCATATAACAACAACTATCAGGCAAGTATCAAGATGGCTCCGTTTGAAGCCTTATATGGCAGGAGTTGCAGATCACCCCTTTGTTTTGGAAGAGGTTGGGGAGAACCAATGGGTTGGACCCGACTTAATTGAGGCGACTGTTAGAAAGGTTCAAATTATCCGGGAACGTCTAAAGATAGCACAATCTAGGCAGAAGAGTTATGCAGACAAGAGAATGAGAGAGCTAGAATTTCACGTTGGCGAACATGTTTTCTTGAAGGTCTCACCTTCAAGGGGAATACAAAGATTTGGGATCAAAGGAAAGTTGAGTCCCAGATTCATAGGGCCATTTGAAATCCTGGAAAGGATTGGTCAGGTGGCGTATAGACTTGCACTACCTCCACAGCTGGCGAACGTGCATAACGTGTTCCACATATCCATGCTGAGGAAGTACTTATTCAATGCCGACCATGTAATCAACCATGAGGACTTGGAGATTCAGGAGGACCTGACTTATGAAGAGAAGCCGATCAAACTGTTGGATCAGAAGATTCAACGACTCAGGAATCGTACCATACCTATGGTGAAGGTCCAATGGAGTCGAGACGGAGTTACTAATGCTACCTGGGAAACAGAGGAAAGAATGAAGAAAAACCACCCAGAACTATTCTCAGGTACGAACTACACCATTATGTGTAAATTTGGGGACCAAAATTCTTAAGTGGGGGAGGATGTAACACCCCGGAAATTTAGTGATTTATAATTTTAGAAATAAAGGAGAATAAATAAATTCCGTATAAATTGTTAACGCGGAAAAATAACCTGACCATAAATTAAGTAAACATGTTGGAGAGGCTTCCAACATCATGTATTAATAACCCATTAACAATATTGAGCCAATGGAGCACATTTAGCCAAGGATAAAAATTGGGACAAGAAATTACCCAGAAATTCGTGTATGTAATTATGCAATAATTAGAGAGGGCAATTTAGGGTTAAAATTAGGGTAATTAGTCATGCAAGCTAAGCCAAAACCGGATCCAACTCTAAGAGGTGGTTTCCTAAACCTTTCCTACCTCCTTTGGGTGAGAGAATCCCAGATTTCTTGGAAAGCAGGGAGCAGAATTCGCAGCCCCTTTCCTAGTCCCGTTAGGACTTGTAACTACACCCTAAATCTATAAGAACTCGTCTTTAAACTCTTTGGGAAGGTTTAGCAACAAGTTGGGGTCGTTTGGAGGCGGGCTAGGGCATCAGAGAAGGAGGAGAAAGGCTGGGAACCGGAGCTTCATTCCCCTTCATCCTCTGCTGCGCCCAGAACATCGACCGGTCTTAGATCTTCATAAAGGTAGGTGTTCTCGGGCCAAGATTAAATAAAACCAACACCATCATGTAGATCTTTGAGTCTAGGTTCATTTGCATGAGGTTTGACTCAATTTCATGGAGTATACATTGTGTATTCGTAGTTTTCCCTAAGTCACGTACAGTTAGGGTTTTTCCCGTTCTTCTTATTATGCACGTGATTCGAGACCGAATTAGATCAAACTTCCTTCATAAAAGTTCTTCTACTGGTAGTTACGATCATTTTTTATGTTGGACATTTTATCCAAAAGTCTTTCTTTGGAGAGTTATAAGCATGGTAAGAGAGTCACTACATGATACTACGATTTCGGGCTGCACTTAGCTTTATGTCCTGCATGTATTTCTTAGGATTTGAAACCAAATTAGATCCAGCCCCCAACATCAAATATTTCTTACTAGTTGTCCTCGTCATATTTGATGTTGAACATTTGTCTAAACATCATTCATTAGAGAGTTATAAGTGGGGTAAGTAAATCGCTGCATGAGATGTGTTTTCGGGTTACACTTGACGTATGAGTTTTTTTGGGAAGGCCTCTAGTGTCGACACGACTTGATCTAGTGTCGACACACTGTCCCAGATTAGCCCAAAAGGTTTTTTGTGAAGGCCTCTAGTGTCGACACTACTTGATCTAGTGTCGACACACTATCCCAAATTGGCCAGAAAGTTTTCTGGGAGGGTCTCTAGTGTCGGCACAACTTGATCCTGTGTCGACACTACTTGATCCTGTGTCGACACCCTGTACAGGCTTGTTGACTGGGTTTTCTGGGAGTTGTCTCTAGTGTCGACACTATTTGATCTTGTGTCGACCCTACTTGACCAGTTCTGCATTATTTTGTCTTGTGTTTGAAGCATTGTGTCGACACCAGTAAGGGGTGTGTCGACACTACCTTTGAAAAAATTTGCATATTTTGGGTCTGATAATTACATGATGTCTACTAGCATGTGCATGATGTTATATAGTATGCATGGACCTAAAAGAAATCAATCCATTGAAAAATGGTAATGATACGAATATGATTCTAATGTGTAATTGTGATTGTCCTTATGTTCATTGGAATATCTTGTGATCTTCCCTATTGTCAATTGATAAGATAAGAATATGATGTGAATATGGGGATGAATACATGTTAGTATGAACTTGTTAGTGAAGTTATTCTCATGAATTGCATATGAGTTTCAATAGTTACATGCTTTCCGGTGTTCAATAAATTATTTGTCAAGTGCATACATGTTAGGAAAGATCCGTGACTAATCACTTACATCTTTGCACGAATAGGCACACCCTTCTTGGGGAATTGAGAGCACATGTTCTACATATGATTTGTCTTTAGAAACATCCTCATGTCAAGACATTAATTAATTATGAAACAAAAGATACGTCGTTATCCGGCCTTTGGTTCTCTTGAGCTATTTGTCATACCTTGACTCTAAGAATGATCATGTTCCTTTTTACTATGAGCTTGTCATTGAAATTCTGTGGCCATAATATGAATATGTTTGTTCAGCACAATATGGGACTTTGGTCCATCTGACCAATGCCTGTGCAAAAGGGGCCCGGTCCGGTCCTGGGGAGGAGCGCCCTAACATACTTATTAACCGCGGGAGTATGGACTTCTGGTGCTTGGCATAGCACAACGAATAAGCAAGATTAGTGGAAATGTGCCTTCGTTTGATATGAAAAGTTTGATTTGATCTGATATGATAAGATTTGATATGATACGTCTGTTCACATGAATACGTGATATCTGTGAATATGGCCAAATCTCTTTTGATACGATTCTACTCTTGAAATATCTGTCCATTGCATATGCAACTCGACATTTGATCTGAAATGATATCTGTTCTGCTCTACTATTCAATCTATTAGTATTGCATGCATTGTCATCATATACATGTTCATATCTTGCCTAATTAAAATGTTAATCACGTATATTAGTGCCCGCACAATATTGAGATGTAAATCCTACTGAGCTAGTTCGCTCACCCTATCATCCTGCCATTTTCAGGTAGTGATGAGGAACCAGTGGAGTCCGATGGGGCCGGGCAAGAGTGATGAGCACCCGCTATATGAGGAGTTGATAGTTTATAAATAGACATTTGAGTAGTCGATGTATTAGAGAAACATTGTTATTTCAATAATGAACCCTTTTCAGTGAGTTCTTTCTATGTTTGGTTGTAATTAGTTGAATGGTGTGGAATAAAGTATACTTTTGGTAACCATATTATAGTCTCAAATGTGCTCTTTTGTTCAATCGTGACTCTGCGCTATTCAACTGTGATACGTCTATTTGTATCATTCACGTCCCCCGGTATTTATTCCGCTGCTAAATATTGGGGCGTGACAATTCTGGAGAGGACTGTATAGTCTAGGCAGTTGGGAGAGGCAGGTAGCTTATGGCTTCCATAGAGTTCCCCAGGTGTTAGCAAGGGCAAGGCATCTTTAGGAGCATCATCATCATCAGGGTTTGCCAAGTGAGGTAACAAATTGAAGAAGATATTCAAATGATGAGGCGGTGGTAGGCAGTAGGGTTTTTAGCAGGGCTGAGGTTTCAGGCCAGCTCCAAATGAGTCTCAGTAGAGCACAGCAGGGCTGACCATGGTTCCTCCGAGCTACAGGTGTTATAATTATGGGCAGCCAGGACATCTAGCTAGAAATTGTCCATATCCCTGAGAGTACATCTATGGTAGAGGGGCACCACAGCAGCAGCAGCCATTCCAGCAGCCACCAATAGAGCGAGGGAGAGGTCCACCTTTCTAGAGGGGATGAGGACGGGTCATGGCCATTACCAGAGCATAGGCAGAGGCATCTAATTTGATTGAAGGTATATTACCTCTTTTTGAATTTTCTACTAGAGTATTGATTAATCTGGGTGCATCACATTCTTTCATTTCCGAGGATTTCATAGATAGCATGGTTCACCCTTTAAAGGAGAGGTAGTGTGAGCTAGTTGTGGAGGTTCCTTCAGGCAGTTTTATGCTTACTTGCTGTTATTTAGATGAGGTCCTGATAGTGATACAGGGGAATCAGTTGCTAGCTAGATTATATGCGCTACAATTAAAGGAATATGATGTGATTTTGGGTATGGACTGGTTAGAAGCCTATGGGGAAGTGGTGGACTATAGGAAGAAGAAGGTTAGATTCTGTCAACCTAGTGGAGCAGTGTTTGAATTCCAAGGTATGCTATTATATACTCCTAAGTTTATAATATCTGCACTTAGGGCTAGGAAGTTGATCCATGTAGGTTGTGTAGCCTATTTAGCTTTTGTCAGTTTAGTTAAGTCAGGCAAGTCTGTAGAGATGGTACCTGTAGCAACCCGAAAAATTTAAATACTTAAAAATTCGAAATAATAATTTCTTTAAAATCAAAATAATAGAAACATACGTACCACTATCGTATGTGCAAGAATACATCGTAAAATTCTGTAAAAAGTATAAATCAACCCCAAAACATTATTCCTAAGTATTCCACTAAGAAATTCATGCAACGAAAGATACGGTTGGCCAAGTGTACGTCACAATGTGACTAATTATCCAAATTAGGAAACTAAGTCGGAAAACCGTTAACACGGAAATATAACGTGCTCATAAAATAAATGAACATGTCGAAAAGACATCCAACATCATGCATTGATGACCCATTATCGGAATTGGACCAATGAACTCCCATAGCTCATGAATAAATTCAAGTAAGGAAAAATATTATAAATCTGAAACACTATTATTCCCTAATTAAAAGGGGAAATTCCCATAAGTTAAATTCCATTAAATAATGAGTTTTAATAAATGGACCCTCTAAAAATTATTGGGCCAAAATAGGGATTTTAAAAAAAGAGAATAATAGGAAAATACCCTAAATTCGTAACTTAAATATTACCTAAATAGAAAATGGGTATTAAAGCATTAAAATAAGTAATTTGAGTTGGAATTGGATTTCTAAACCTATCTTAATTGCTTGGCCACGAATTTAGATCCCATCCTAACCCAATTAGGAGTTGGCAAGCTTGGAAGGAGGAAAGAAATATGGAAATCTCAGAATTAAATAGGAGTTAGAGTTCTATTAGGAAATAGAAACCCAACAAGCTTAAATACTCCTTGAACCCTCCATGGCCGGCCCTAACACGTTGCTGGGGCTTGCTGGACGTGGAGAGGAGACCAAGGAGCAGAGGAATTCGTGGGGAGAAGGCTTGATCAAACTTCATCCCGTGTTCTTCAAGTTCTAGCCCTAGATGAGAAAAAGAGTCAAAGGTGGGCATTCTCACGAGCAAAACCTAATTAATTTCGTCTGTAGATTGTTCCATCCATCAGGAACAAAACCGCTCTTGTTTCATAATTTTCCATCGAGCCAATCTTTTCTTCTTTTGTTTTGAAGTTCTGTAAACATCATGACCCTGAACCCTCAACATAAATGTAGATCTCCATGTATACTCGACCCCATACCATGATATTTTAACTGGAGATACTGATGGGCGTTAGGCATCTTTTGCCCCTAGAAGCCCTAATTTCCATCTAGTATGTTGCTCGAATTAAATTGTTTACCTGCATTGTACCATGTTTTGTGTTACTCTTGCTTGATCTTGTTCAAAACCAGTCAAAACCATAATTGTTTTCAAATTCCTATTTACTGTAAGTTCCCTCGCATTTCTAGATCGATTTGCAAGTGATTTCAGAATTTTTCATCCACTATACATTTAGTTCTAAATTTCTGAACGTCTTGTGTCAAAATAAGGCAACTTGGACCGCAATCCAAGGAGCTGTCCTTTTCTCGCTCGGACTCAGGCGCAGGACTTGAGAACACGACGGCCCGATAGGCCATGTTCTCAGGGTTGATCATGATAGAGCCACCCGTCGCATTCTGAACTCGACATGCCTAGTTGTCGAGATCTGGCAGCCTGCTCTGATCAACCTGTCGCGACCTGTGCATGACCCTGTCACGCTCTAAACGGACCCTGTCACGACCCTTACACCAGTACGTTGCGTTCTGAAGTTTTTCACCGAAACCCTACATTTTTGCTCAACTTGACTTTCTACCGTAAACTCTTAACATATTAACTATCTCACACACAGTAAATAATAATGCTAAACGTGGTTATGTGATTATTAATTAAAAGTCATTCACATGATCCAATCACATCCATGATTCTCTTATTCACATGAACAAACTTGAACCATCCAATCATGACTTGACTTGGCATAAAAATACTTCATAAAATATCTGGTAATTTATTTTAATGTTGTATTTACGGTGTCCCATTTGTTTTTAAATGGACGTGTCTTCATTTCTTGCGATGTTTTGGGAATACCGTTACCGATGCTCCACTATTCTAGATTTTGTAGCATCGAATATGTGGAAGGATAAGATCTAGAAGGGGGGGTTGAATAGATCTTACCCAATTAATGCGGAAGATTGAGTAATTCAAAATTACTTCTAATCAGAGATCTATTCACATAGACAATTTGTTTATCTGAAGAGTGAGTGTGTGTGGAAGATGTGTGAAGCAATTCAACAATTAGTGTGAGTTTGAAATCCTATGCAAGCATCTAGCGAGGACAAACAGATCAAACCACTGCACAAAGGATTTTTAGGTGGTTCGGAGATCACACCAGTAATTCCTACATTCACCCCTCACACAGTGAGGCTCCACTACTCAAAAGAGTACAACTCACACTGGAGCTTGACAACTCCAACACACTTGAGTTCAAAACTCACACACCAACTCTAGAGCACAACCGCTCCAGAAATTGAGCACACTTGCTCAAAAACACACAGAGTGTTCAACTCAACACAATTGAGCACTATAGCTCACAAACCACAAGCTAGATCAAGATCAATATAAATCAGATCCTCTAGCAATGATCTGATTTAAGACAGATTCATTCACAGAGACTTGTGCAACACTTTATGCACAATTCCCATGGATGAATCAGAAGAACACTTTCAGAGTTAAGAGAATTAGATATAGAGTATGTTCTTCAATGGAGATCCTTTGCAGAAGGTTGAATTGAGGGGATTTGTTGATGCTTTGAGTCACTGGGTGATGCTCTGCTTCAATTGCTTCTGAGTCGCCTTCAGATGCTCCTCAAGTGCTGGCTTCTGCTGGATCTGCTCCTTTGAGAGGTGCTTCAGCTCCTTCTCTAAAGCTCTCCTTCAATCTCTTGTGCTGTCAAGGGATGCAGATAGATCACCACAGGAACAACAGGAGCAGGAGCGGGAGATTCATCTTCTTGCCGCCAAAGGCTCTTGCTGGAATATTCTGGAGGTCTCTCTTGGCTTGGGCCTACACGTCCAATGGTACCCTTGGAGTGCGTGGGCACATGATCCAAGATGGATTCCATTGAACCCTAGGCAGCCACGTGTCCAGATAAATCATAAGTTGAGATTTCAGCCGGAGTGTGTCGACACTACCACTGAGTGTGTCGACACACTATCCCAATTGCGCAAAGGTCTTCTGGATGCTGGGTCTAGTGTCGACACACTGTTCCATTCAGATAAATGGATATCCTGGAAGCTGGGTCTAGTGTTGACACGACCATCGACTGTGTCGACACACTTGACCCTGTCTTCATGAAAATGCTTCAGAGACTATGACCCTGTGTCGACACCATCAATGGGTGTGTCGACACTACCATGATAAAACCTGTACATCCTTGAGAATTTAACACATAAAACATTAGTACAAGGTATTATCATCAAGGTATGAAGTGTAAGGTATTTGAAACATGCTTTTTGAACATTGTTATTACATAAATGATGTATGTAACATGTTCCACCCATTAAGTATTAAAATCACAAAATGTCATCATCAAAACTATGAGGAGAAATATATTAAAACCACACTCAACCCAACATTCACCCCTTTTTGATGATGGCAACATTAAGTCAACATGAAATTTTGATTTTCTTAAAGATGTGACTTTAAGCCATTCTTTCACAGAATCCAAGCACATACATTGAATGACAATGAACAATGAATTTCAACAACTTCATTAACTTCATCAAATGCCATTGAAAAATATTTAACAACATATGACAAATATCACAACTAGAGCAAAATGTAACTAAAAAACATGTCTTTCCAAAATGAACTATACAAGATATGACATTTACATCCAAAAAGTATTTGCAGACAAAATTCCTTTCACAATATGAACAAACCCTTCTCCCCCTTTGACATCATCAAAACAGGACATCCATCATGAAGATGGAGGTGGAGGAGGGATAGGAAGCAAAACAGACTCTATAGACTTCATCCTGGTCTCCATAGCTGTGGAAGCAAAACAAACCCTTCTCCCCCTTTGACATCATCAAAACAGGACTTTCCATTCGTTGAGAGTTGTCATACATGTTGGCTTCAAAGGAACTGAAAGCAGCTGACACAGGTTGGGAGGCTGAAGAAGAACTTGCAACAGTGTCATGTCTATTAAAATTGCGAATCTCACTTTTGAGAGTTGTGATTTCTTGATCAACATGGGCTAACAGGTTCTTCATACCTTCCATATCATCAACTAGGTGAGCAAATGAGAGTCTAGTCTTGGACACTTGAGAAAAAGTTTCCTGACTATTGAATAGACCTTTCTGAGTATTAGCTAAAATCCATTGAAGAACTATTTCAAGCTTGTCTTGTAGATCTTTCAGTTGGCCACAACTATCTCCCAAGGTGCCAATGAGCCTATTGAATCTATGTGTGGCATGTTCTGCTAACTCTTTCTACTTGATGAACTGACCATTGACTGAATTTTCCAACCTTTGAATACGAAGCTCAAAATTGTCTGCCATTTGTTGTAAAGAAGAAGTGATAGTGCCAAACTTGTCTTCAAGAAATGTGTACAACTCTGGTGGAAAAGAAGGTCCACCAGTTGAAGTAGAGGCTGAACTAGAAAATGGAGGAAAGGAGGATGGAGGATCCACATCAGGAAGTAGTGGAGAAGAACCATGCAGTGTGGGTGATTGAGGTATATCCTGAGTAAGTGGGACTTCAACATCAGATGGGGGGTGAACCTCTTGATCAGGCTGTGGAGACTGAGCAGCATGTGGAGGATCCTCTCCTTCAGGTGCAGCAGGTGGAAGATCCTCTCCTTCAGGTGCAGCAGGTGCCTCTATAACTGGTCCCCTACTGGCTTGATCACCTTCAATCCGAAAACCCATGAATTTTTGCAAGTGTTTTAGATAGTAAATGTTGGATTTTGGAATGGACTGAACTCGCTCATTTTTAAAAGACACACCAAAGTGTTCAAATACAGCAGTCAGATGAGCAGCATAGGGCAGTGATCTATGAAGATCCTTCCTAGTTGTTTCTAACAGAATTTGGTACATGATCACATGCAAATTAACTTTGATATCCTTTTTCATGCAGTAAATGACAAACCTCTGAATATCTGTAAGTCTGTCCCTTCTACCACCCTGTGGTGTGATAATGGTGGTGAGGATGTGATGAATCAACCTAAGAACATGTGGGAAGGTGTTTGTGTTGAATCTAGTGACATAGGTTTGCTTGGAGTCTGATGCATCATGAGGGAGACCAGTCAGTAAAGTATATGCTTCGTGCAAATCAAACTCAAAGTCATGATAATCTTCTCCCTCATCAGGAACTTTAAACAATGTAGAAGCTAGCTCAGTGGACAAGACAAAGGAGACCCTTTTCACTTCAGACTGATAACCCTCTGGCAGAACAGTCAAGTTCATATAAAACTCTTGCACCAATCTAGGATAAAAGGTGCGAAATTCAGAGATAAAAGGCAGCCAGCCTTGAAACTTGAAGAAATTGAAGACATCAGGGAATGCACTGGCAAAATTGTCATCATCCAAATCAACAGCCCTGGGCTTGAGAATACATTTCCCTCCAGTGACCAACTTGGAGGGTGTAGCCTCAGAAGAATTGGAAGACCCAGATGAAGTGGAGGAGGATTCCTCTAAAGTATCAACTAGAATCTTCCTTCGAGGATGACGAGTCACTCTAACAGACTTGCCACGACTAGAAGAAGACAACCTACCTTTCTTGGAGGGAGTAGGAGAGGGTGAAGACAGACCCTATTGCTAAGCCGGATCATGGTGGCGCTTACTCCTTCTTTCCGTGGGGGGGTCGTCAATGACAACCCCACAGGCAGTAGCCTTAGACCTGGCGCCACGACGTGGAGTCTGCTTGGGAGGCATCATGCAAGCAGAGAGGACAGGAAGAAGATGAGAGAGGGTGGAGAGGAGGAAGAAGATGGCGGGAACAAGAGAAATCGCCTGGCTATAGGGTATGAAATGGGGCCTGCGTTGACCTATGCAAAAGGGCATATAAAAAAGGGCCTACGAAAGAGATGAAGAGGTGAGGTGTGCCGCCAGAACATTTTACGCTAAACAGGGGGTAAGGAAGAAAATTGCATGAAGATGTGTCGACACATGAGATGACTGTGTCGACCTAACCAGAGATTGTGTGGACACATGAAGAGGACTGTGTCGACCTGATTAGTCAAAAACTAACAATAGGTACTGGAAATTTTTGGAGTGAAAAACTTTATAATGATGAAAGATATATAGAATCAACTTGTCAAGGATTTTTAAGATGCCAAAGAAGTCATATGTCATTTCTCAACAAAAGTCCATGATTAACCCAAGTGATAAACAACAACCTACAGGATATGTTCATTAATTGAGATGAAACACTGAAATGACAATTTGAATGATATAGGACATTCAATACAGTCAAGGACAAACTTTCATAGTCTTCTAATCCAAAGTAATGAAAATTTCTTTTAGATTGAAGTCACTGGTGATGAAATTAAACAGACTTAAGCAAACTGAGGTGGGGCAAGGTTGAGTGGTTTGATTGATTCTCCTTGGACACCTTTTTTTTTTTTTAAATCAAACTATCAAATGTAGTAAATCTTGTTCACACAAGAACTAATGCTTTTTACACACCATAGTCCCTGGTTACTAGAGATTTGCTCATTATCCAGTTTCAAGGGGCAAATGATAACCTTTTGACATGAAAATATACGTTTATCAGACGCCAATATTTCCAGTTACTTGGTTATCATCAATATTGTCAGAAAATTTATTTTTATTTTTTTTTATGTTGTTTAACCCCTTTGAACAGAGATAGAAAAAACACTTCATGACATACATAGCACTTCATTCTATGTGAAGGTTTGTAGTTTCTCAGTATTTGTGCCATTGCTCTGTTGAATGATGGATTTAAGGAGAATATTATGAAACTGAGAGCAGCCTTTTCCCACAACAGTTGTAAAAGAGATGTCCAAATTCAATGCACATATGAACTTCAAGTCTTGAAAGAGATTCAAATTACTGTAGGATTGTAGAATATAGTTGAGAATTGACTGTAAAGATGTAGTAGACCAGTCAAAAATTCATCCTGGAATTTCTTTGACAAAATTAATGAGCATATCATGAATGAGAGTTGTGATAACTCAGGAATTGATCTTGAATTTATGTAAAACAAATGAAGTATGAATTCTTTAACTCCCCCTGAATTGTTGATCCCAGAAATCCTTCATCAAGATAAGGAGAATCAAAAGTTTTGAAAGAAGACTCCCCCTCAACAATTGCATATATGACTCTTGATACTTGGCGGAGACATATACTCACGCATAGTGAAAGTGTCCAGACAAGCCTAACTTGTCCTTCTTCAAATTACTATTTGATATACAAAGAATTTCAATGCAATGTGAGACAGAAGAATTTATTTGCAAAAGGAAATTGAAGTGTTTTATTTGAAATGCAGATGGATAGAAGAATGTAAAAAGAAGGAAATACTTACATTATGAAACAATGACTCCCCCTCAGAGTGTGCCTGAACAAGGACACACACAACACTCAACCTAATGATAGAGAGGTCAGGGAGAATGAGGACATTTGCATAACCCAAGCTCTCTCCTTAAGGATGAAAATCTATTTTCTTGAAGAGGTTTAGTGAAGATATCAGCAATTTGTTTTTCAGTTTCAATGAAAAGAAGTTCAAAAGATTTCTTAGCCACCTCATCCCTTAAGAAATGATGTCTTATCTCAATGTGTTTTGTGCGTGAATGCTGAATTGGGTTTTTAGACAAATTGATAGCACTAGTGTTGTCACATAAGATGGGAATGCATCCTAACTCATGATTATAGTCTAGGAGTTGGTGTTTCACCCAAAGAATTTAAGTGCCACAACAACCAGCTGCAACATACTCAGCCTCTGCAGTGGATAGAGCAACTGAGTGTTGCTTTTTGGAAGCCAAAGAAATTAGTCATCCACCTAGATATAAACACAAACCACTTGTACTTTTTCTATCAAGCTTACAACCCGCAAAATCAGCATCACAATAAGTAATTAAATCTAATTTACAACCAGCAGGATACCAAATGTCAAGATCAGATGTTCCAACAAGATATTTAAAGATTCTTTTGACAGCTAACATGTGACTTTCCTTAGGATTAGCTTAAAACCTTGCACACAAGCATACACTGAATTGAATATCAGGTCTAGAAGTAGTAAGATAAAGTAGAGATCCAATCATACCTCTGTATGTTTTTGGGTCTACTGACTTACCAAGTGAATCTTCTTCTAGTTTTACATTTACCGCAATTGGTGTGCTTGAGTGCTTGAGGTTCTGAAAGTTAAACCTTTTCAGAAGTTCTTTGACATACTTTGTTTGACTTATGAAGATCCCTTCACTAGTTTGGTTAACCTGCAGTCCCAAAAGGAATTGTAAGTCACCCATTAAACTCATTTCAAATTCAGTTTGCATTTGGTCAGCAAATTCAGTGCACAAACCTTTATTTGTGGATCCAAAAATTATGTCATCAACATAAATTTGGACAACAATTATTTGTTTATTTATTGTTTTTGTGAAGAGAGTTTGATCAACATTACCTCGTGTGTATCCTTTCTCAAATAAGAATGAACTCAAACGGTCATACCAAGCTCTTAGAGCTTGCTTGAGACCATAAAGAGCCTTATGAAGTTTGAAAACATGATCAGGAAATTTTTCATTTTCAAAGCCTAGAGGTTGTTCTACAAAAACATTTTCTTTGATGTAACCATTTAAAAAGGCACTTTTGACATCCATTGGGAAAACTTTAAATTTCAGAGATGATGCAAAAGCAAGGAATATCCTCACAGCTTCTAGCCTAGCTACAAGGGCATATGACTCTTCAAAATCAATACCAAACTCTTGATTGTACCCCTTGGCAACTAGTCTAGCTTTATTCCTAACAACTTGACCATTTTCATTCAGTTTATTTCTAAATACCCATCTAGTGCCAATAACAGATTGGTCACTAGATCTAGGTACTAATTCCCACACTTGATTTCTGTCAAATTGATGAAGTTCATCATGCATGGCATTGATCCAATCTTCACTCATTAGAGCTTCATCAATTGACTTGGGTTCAATTTGGGAAATTAGTGCTAGTGGGTCTTCATGAATTACATTCAAAAAGGATGATCTAGTTCTAACTCTATCATGCACATTACCAACTACATTCTCAATTGGATGATTCTCAAGAATCTATTTTCAAGAATTACCTCTTGAGATGCATTCAGTCTGGAACAATATTACCTGATCCACTTCTGGTAGGTGATTGGTTGTCCAGAATTTCAAGTGAGTCGGTACTTTCCTCAACAGTTGGTGAAGTTTCAACAATGAAATCATCTTCTTCCTTATTCTGAGGAACCCTGCAAGATGTAGAATCATCAGTTGAGAATGAATTTTCATCAAAGACTACATGTGGAGATTCTTCCACAGTTTTATTTTTTAGAATGTACACTCTAAAAGCTCTAGAAATTTATGAATAGCAAAAAAAAATGTCTTCATGACTTTTGACATCAAATTTATCAAGATTTTCTTTATTGTTGTTATGTACAAAGAATTTGCAACCAAAGACTTTAAAATAAGACAATGTTGGCTTTTTGTTTTTCAACAGTTCATAGGGGTTTTTTTTTTTTTTTTAGTCTGACCAATGCTCTATTTAGAATGTGATTTGCTGTGTTTACAGCTTCAGCCCAGAAGGATTTGGGCAGTTTACTCTCCAAGAGCATGGATCCAGCCATTTCCACAAGTGTTCTATTTTTCCTTTCCACAACTCCATTTTGTTCTGGAGTTCTTGGAGAAGAGAATCTATGGAAGATTTTTAGTTCAGCACACAAATCAGAAAAGATTTTGTTTTCAAATTCTCCCCCATGATCAGTCAAAATAGATTTTATTTTATGTGAAAAACCTGTTAAGGTAGCGGTGCAGAAGTTCCTGAATTCTAGACAAGCATCACTCTTGTGGGATAGGAAAATAACCCATGTATATCTAGTAAAATCATCAATGATGACAAAGCCATATCGTTTGCCACTAAGACTAAGAATCCTTGTTGGCCCAAAAAGGTCCATATGAAGTAATTCTAGTGGCTTAGATGTGAGTACATCATTGAAGGTTTTAAAATATTTTCTGGTTTTGTTTTCCTTGTGCACATATCCCACAAAGTTGATTTTCAATGTTTGGAAAAGATTCAGGAAGTCCTTAAATCAGATTTAGCCTTAAAAGTTTGTTTATTGTTTTAAAACTTGCATGACCAAGTCTTTTATACCATATCCATACAATTTCATCTTTATTTGCAACTAAATAGATGTTTTCAGAAATTTTTTTATCAAGATTGATCATGTAGACATTATTTTCTCTTTTTCCAAAAAAATTAATTTTTTCAGTAGAGGAATCAATTATTTTGCAAAAATCTGATTCAAACACAACCTTGTGACCTTTGTCAAATAGTTGGCTAATACTCAACAAATTATAGTTCAAGCCATCAACTAACAACACATTTTCAATTGAGTTTGAGGAAGATTTACCAACCTTTCCAGATCCAATGATTTTCCCTTTATTTTTACCTCCAAATGTGACAGATCATCCCTCCTTTTCAATCAGAAATGAGAACTTTATTCTGTCTCCAGTCATGTGTCGTGAACACCCACTATCAAGAAACTAAGTGTTGGAGTTGGGTGCACAACCTTCCTGCAAAAATCAGATCAGAGAAGAAAAGATTTTGGTACCCAAACATTGTTGGGACCATCAATTTGTTTGAGTAAAGGCAATAGATCTTTTCTAATCTATATTTGAGTTGTTTTTGGCATTTCCTTGGTTTCAGAAGTGATTTTTCTTCTTGTGAACCTAGCATTTCTTTTTGGAATGAAAACACCAGTGTTCTTTCTTTCATGAGCATGGAGATTATGAAATTGGGCATGATCATTCATGTACGAAAATTCAAACCAAGGATTCTGTTGGTATGTTGGAAATTTTGGATAAAAGAATTATGAATGGTACCAATAAGGATTGTGATACCAATGATTCCAAGAGTTGATCTAATCAGATTGATGTGTTGTCTTGGATGTCCAAGAATTATCATGAAAGTTCGTTTTTCTATTTTTGGAATTTTTTAGATTTTTGTTTGCATTTCTGTTCGACTTGTTGTTATTTTTCAAAATTGGACAGGTCGACCTGTGTTGGACTGGTGTCGACTCAGTAGCCAAAATTTTCAACTTGTGGTTAACTGGTGTCGACCTATCAACAGTGTGTGTCGACCTATTTTGTTCTTTTTAGTTAGAAACATCCCTTTTGTTCTGATGCTTGGGCATTTCAGATGTGCTCTTTGAGACCTGTTTATTTTTGTTTTCTAGACTAGTGCTTTTGACAAATTTTATTAAAGGAATCTTTGAAGGTTTCTCTTTTTTTTTAACAAATTTATCCTTTACTGAATTTTCTGGGGTGAATCCCAAACCATGTTTTTCAGCATTCATTTTTACTCCTAGCAGAGCATCAAGGTTTTCTTTTCCATTTGTGAAATTTCTGATTAATTGTTCATTTTCTTCCAACAAATTCTTAAGCTTCTGAATTTCATCAACAACTTGTTGCTTTTCTCTTTGTTGTAATTCCACCTTTTTAGAAAGTTTTTCAAACTCATTGTTGGCCTTTTGAGATGCAAGATTAAATTCATCAATTTCATTCAGAAGGTTTTCTTTTTATTCATTGAGTTCAGATATTTCATTTTCCAGTTCAGAAATTCTTCTACTTGAGGAAGTGTTATGTACGAAATTTTCAATTTTCTTTTCTTGTATCTGAATATTTTTTAACCAATTAAGCATATGCACCTTGCCAATCATCAATAGTATATTCCTCAAAAGAAGTGCTTACCTTTCCATCACTACTGTTAGCCATGAAGCATATCTCCTCATTTCTCAAACTTGAGGACTTCTCTTCTTCATCCTCACTTGGATCATCATCTGACCAAGTTGCTACCATGTCTTTAGGCTTCTTCATATTGTTGACCTTTTTGTACTTGACATTTTTGTTCTCCGGACATTCTCCTTTCATATGTCCTGCTTTGTTGCACCTATAGCAAATAAAAATCTCATCAGTTTTTTTATTTCTATTAGAATTAGCATTTGAAAAAGAAATGTTCCTTTTGCCAGATGGAAATTTCTTCATTCCAGTGAATCTTCCTTTTCTTGATTTTAGAAATTTTCTAAATTGCCTAGTCATGAGGGCAAGTTCATCCTCATTGGACTCAGACTCTTCAGAACTTGATTTCTCTTGACTTTTCTCTTTATTACTTGATGAGGCTTTAAGTGCTACTGGTTTGGTCTTAAGTATATGCTCTTCATTTCATTTCAAATTTATTTCCTATGTCATTAAAGATCCTATGAGTTCATCAAAAGAGATTTTGGACAAATCCTTAGAATCTTCAAATCTGTTCTCTAGTCCAAGTTTCCTCATCTCCTTGATTTTCATAAGGGCCCACTTCAACTATCCTCCAGATTTCATAATTCTAAGCCCTAAGAAAGACTTGCATGGGATTTTTCCAGTAAGAGAAATCAGACCCATTGAAAAATGGTGGTCTATTAATGGAATGGACTTTAGCAAGAAATCCTCGAGAATCCATTAAGAAATATGAAATACAGTGATTGAAACACCCAAACAATTCGAGCAAGTGAGACACAAAAATCAGACAAAAAAACTCAAATCAGATCAGACACAGATATAAACCCTCTCTGATACCAATTGTAGGATCGAATATATGGAAGGATAAGATCTAGAAGGGGGGGTTGAATAGATCTTACCCAATTAATGTGGAAGCTTGAGTAATTCAAAATTACTTCTAATCAGAGATCTATTCACATAGACAATTTGTTTATCTGAAGAGTGAGTGTGTGTGGAAGATGTGTGAAGTAATTCAACAATTAGTGTGAGTTCGAAATCCTATGCAAGCATCTAGCTAGGACAAACAGATCAAACCACTGCACAAAGGATTTTTAGGTGGTTCGGAGATCACACCAGTGATTCCTACATCCACTCCTCACACAGTGAGGCTCCACTACTCAAAAGAGTACAACTCACACTGGAGCTTGACAACTCCAACACACATGAGTTCAACAACTCACACACCAACTCTAGAGCATAACCGCTTCAGAAACTGAGCACACTTGCTCAAAAACACACAGAGTGTTCAACTCAACACAACTGAGCACTATAGCTCACAAACCACAAGCTAGATCAAGATCAATATAAATCAGATCCTCTAGCAATGATCTGAATCAAGACAGATTCATTCACAGAGACTTGTGCAACACTTTATGCACAATTCCCATGGATGAAACAGAAGAACACTTTCAGAGTTAAGAGAATTAGATACAAAGTATGTTCTTCAATGGAGATCCCTTGCAGAAGGTTGAATTGAGGGGATTTGTTTATGCTTTGAGTCACTAGGTGATGCTCTGCTTCAATTACTTCTGAGTCGCCTTCAGATGCTCCTCAAGTGCTGGCTTCTGCTGGATCTGCTCCTTTGAGAGGTGCTTCAGCTCCTTCTCTGAAGCTCTCCTTCAATCTCTTGTACTGTCAAGGGATGCAGATAGATCACCACAGCGACAACAGGAGCAGGAGCGGGAGATTCCTCTTCTTGCCACCAAAGGCTCTTACTGGAATATTCTGGAGGTTTCTCTTGGCTTGGGGGCCGATTGGTGGGGTATTTATAGCCCTACATGTCCAATGGTACCCTTGGAGCACGTGGGCACATGATCCAAGATGAATTCCATTGAACCCTAGACAGCTACGTGTCCAGATAAATCATAAGTTGAGATTTCAGCCGGAGTGTGTCGACACACTATCCCAATTACGCAAAGAAGGTCTTCTGGATGCTGGGTCTAGTGTCGACACGACCATGGACTGTGTCGACACACTTGACCCTGTCTTCAGAAAATGCTTCAGAGACTATGACCCAGTGTCGACACCATCAATGGGTGTGTCGACACTACCATGATAAAACCTATACATCCCTGAGAATTTAACACATAAAACATTAGTACAAGGTATTATCATCAAGGTATGAAGTGTAAGGTATTTGAAACATACTTTTTGAACATTGTTATTACATAAATGATGTATGTAACATGTTCCACCCATTAAGCATTAAAATCACAACATGTCATCATCAAAACTATGAGGAGAAATACATTAAAACCACACTCAACCCAACAGAATTCCTCTAGAACGTCGAGCACTTGTTCTATATACACACTTTCTCTTGACTTGGATGAATTCTCCGTCGGATATTCCTTCTGCCGGACTAGTGAATCCTTGTACAAGGCCTCCGTAACTCTCCTCTGTCCATGGATTCACACATAGTCGATGAGTTGGTTGTACCTTAACGCCTATGATACCCTTTAGGGATCAACATGATCCAAATGGCTATTAGAAGTTCGCTCTTATCTTGAATCAAGCCGGACCTCTGGACCTGTGCATAACATGGCCAGCGGAAAGGTATTGAATTCCACCTGACTGCCAACACCAATCGCGCATGTTGTGCAACTGTTACTATCACCTGTTTACTCAACGTGTTATGTGCAATGTCCCTTAGTTCTCATCTATACTCTACTCGCTCGTCTATTCACGTTCACTCTACTATCTCGTATATTCATCTAGTGCTCTCATCTATTTCTTGGTACTCTCTATTGGCCATCTATTGATTTTCTAAAGATAAACAAAATAACTAATGCCTGCGCAATATGGCCCCGATCTGGTCCTGGGGAGAGCACCTGAAAAGTGTCATTTGCCCATGGGAGTTAACATGATCAAGATGTCGGCATTACATCCATGTGCCATTTAACAAACAAAACAAAGTGCCATTTAACAATATTACTCTATGATAATCAAAACAAAGTGCTATATTCTCTCGTTGTCTATTGAGAACAAAAGTGCTATATTCTCTCTCGGCTATCTACATATAACCAAAGTGCAATTACTATCTCAATTGACGAAAGTTAATCAAAAGTGCTATACTATTTTGATTGATGAAAATTAATCAAAGTGCAATTTCCTCTCCATATGGTCAACTACTTTCTCTCTCCTTGCTATACATATAGCTTGCTATTGCTTGACATTGACGTTTCTTGCTATTGTGTTGACATCGTTTTCTATCGTGACTTGACATTAATCATCGTGCTATACTTGATTCATCTGCTATTTGAACCATGTTACTTGTGCTATTACTTTCTAGACTTTATATGACTCTCTCTATCATTAGTGATTCTGCCATTCAAAGCATTAATCATTTAAAGCATGTTTGATCCTGAGATTTAAGTCCTACTGGGCGTTATCGCTCACCCTTCGTTATTTGTTATTGTATCTCAGGTAAGTCGGACGTTGACGTTACTCACACCAATGGGACATGACCAGAGTGATGAGCGACCTAGAGTCAGTTGATGAAGTTACCCTAGTACCATGGAGTCTAGTAGTTATTGCAATAGATTTCTTTTACAATGTAGTGACGTCATTGAGCCTTATGTGTGGCTCTGAATTAGTGGTTGTAATAGTATTAGTGAAATTTCTAATGAAATGAAGAGTTTTATTCCATTTATTGTCCATTGGATGCTCTAAATCATTAAATTGTTGTACATTTTACTCTAATATGTACTTTGCTCACGTCTCCCTGATTTATTCCACTGCTAAATTGGTGGGGTGTGACAGTACCAATGGTTACGAAGTTTGTAGATGTGTTCCCAAAGGAGTTTCCAAGTTTAGCTTTGCATAGAGAAGTGGATTTCAAAGTGGAATTTCAACGAGGCAGTATGCCAATTTCTAAAGCGCCCTAAAAGATGGTACCAGTAGAATTGAAGGAATTGAAGAAGCAATTGTAGGAATTGTTAGAGAAAGGATTCATCAGACCCAGTCATTCACCATGGGGAGCACCAGTATTGTTTGTCAAAAAGAAGGATGGTAGCCTCAGAATGTGTATAGATTACTGGCAGTTGAACAAGGTCACCATCAAGAACAAGTATCCACATCCTAGAATTGATGATTTGTTTGATCAGTTACAATTAGACAAGGTATTCTTCAAGATTGATTTGAGATCAGGATATCATCAGTTGAGGATCAGAGAAGAGGACATTGATAAGACAGCTTTTAGAACAAGATATGGACATTATGTGTTTGTGGTTATGCCATTTGGGTTGACTAATGCACCAGCAGTATTCACGAATTTGAAGAACAAAATATTTCATCCATATTTAGATTAATTCATTGTAGTATTCATAGATGACATATTGGTGTGTTCAACATCAGAGGAAGAACAAACAGCACATATGAGGATTACATTGCAGACTTTGCGAGATCATCAGTTGTATGCTAAGTTCATAAATGTGAGTTCTAGTTAAGAGAGATTCAGTTCTTGGGTCATGTGATTTCAGGAGATGGTGTGGCAGTGGATCCAGCTAAGGTTGAAGCTGTTACAAAATGGGAAGAACTAAAAACAATATCGGAATTCACGAGTTTTCTTGGCTTGGCCGGATACTACAGATGGTTCATTCAGGATTTCTCGAAGATTGCAGCACTCATGACAAGGTTAACCAGGAAAGGAGTGCCTTTTGTATCGTCATCAGATTGCCGGTGGAGTTTTATGGAATTGAATAAGAGACTCACTACAACACCCATATTAGAAATAACATTAGGCAATGGAGGTTTTGTATTGTATATTTGTATATAGATGTTTCCAGGAGAGGACTCGGAGCAGTACTGATGCAACATGGAAAAGTAGTGGCATACGCGTCCAGGCAGCTAAAGCGACATGAAGAGAATTACTCCACACATGATTTAGAGTTAGCAGCAGTGGTATTTGCATTGAAGTTATGGAGGCACTATTTGTATGGAGAGAGGTATGAAATCTTTACATATTATAAGAGCTTAAAGTACATTTTCTCACAGAAGGATTTGAATTTAAGGCAACATAGATGGATGGAGTACTTGAAAGATTATGATTTCAGTTTAGCATACCATCCGGGTAAGGCCAATGTTGTTGTAGATGTTTAAGAGGAAAGACAGTCTTGAGTCAGATGATGATAAAAAAATGGAAATTATATGAAGATATAGCAGAGAATTCTTTATTTGTTCCAAGCAATCAGCAGTGAGCGGTGTTAGCTAACAGTGCAGTAGAGCCCTCATTGTTTTGGAAGATAGCAGAAGCTCAAAAGATAGATGAGAATTTGGCTAAGATTGTGAAAAATGAAAGATGTCACTATTCATCATAATTGTGTGATCAGATTTAAAGGTCGGTTATATGTCCTAGCAGAAGCGGAAGTGAAGCAAAGGGTATTAGAAGAGGCACAAAGGTCTAGGTATACTATTCAGCTGGGCAGCACTACAATGTATCAAGATTTGAAGAAACACTTTTGGTGGCTGAATATGAAAAAGGAGATAGTAGAGTTTATAGCAAGATGTCTGATATGTCAGAAGGTTAATGCAGAACATCAAAGGCCATGAGGTTTATTGCAATCATTATCTATTCCGCAGTGGAAATGGGATGATATAGCCATGGATTTTGTGCATGGTTTGGCCAGGACAGCATTAGGTCACAATGGAATTTGGGTTTTTGTTGATAGATTAACAAAGGTATGCAGGCTATTGGCTTACCATGTCATGGACAGTGGATAGATTGGCCATATTGTATGTGGATAGGATAGTACCATTACATGGAATTCCCGTAACTATTGTTTCAGATAGAGATCCAAGATTCTCCACAGGTTTCTAGAGTAGTTTGCTGAGAGTGATTGGTACTGAGTTGAGATACAGTTCATGTGACGGTCCTCGCTGTTCAGGCTCGTTAACCTAATAACGTTCCCGACATGACTCCGTCTCCCGCGAACGAGCCGTAGCCTCGCAAGGGATATCAACACACATATGTCTGTGGAAATATAAAAAAACACACTAGACATATAAGAGTTTCTGTATCTTACACATATTCACATGAGATGTACATATTCAGTTCTGAAACAAAGTCATAACACAAGTACAACTGTCTGAGACAAAAACCCAAGGCACACCTAGTAGAAGTATTACTCTGCTGGTGGCGTAGGCCCGACTCTGCTACGGTGCAGTTCGGAACTAGAAGAGGGACGGAAACCCTCCTGCTCTCCTTCACCTAGAAGAAGAAGGGGTAAGCCTGACAAGTCACTAGCTCAGTAGGGCAACTCCCCAAAAGCTGAGAGAACAATGTACATCAAGTAGAGTAAGTAATGTTGATAAGCAATTTAAATATAACAACACATATGCATGATACTAAAGCTATAAATAAATAAACGGAAAACTACTTACACGTGTACAAGCTAAAGAAGGGCACGCCACACACGAGTCACGAGAACTAGTTCGCGACACCAGCCACAGACTCGGACAAACAAAACAAGTCTACCTCTCAGCCTCATAGCCACAGACGAAAGGTCCAACTGTCGCTCCACCTCAACAAGGTCAAGAACTGTGGAGACAAACCAACACCACTCCTACAGACCACACAGTTGTAGGCCCAAGCCTGACACCTCTAGAGACTCTGGCCTGAGCTCCCTAAAATGAGGCACTAGAAACAGGACTAGCTGGGGACCACTACTTCTACTGGTGTCTGTCCCCCAACCACGAGCGTGCTACAAGCGACCGTACACCCACAAACACTAGTCGCTGCCCCCTACCGTCTTTCCCTCAGCCGAACGTACAACATAAACTCAGGAGTGTGGGTGTCCACGAAGGAAACATAAACCTTGATGGTACTCACCGTACCGGGACAAAACCCGAGCACCCGGTGCCTAGGTAACTGACTGGACAGGTAACCACGGAAGGCATTAACAACCCAACTCGCTATGCACACATATCCAAGCAAAACCCTTCGTTTCCAATCACGGTATAAGACAACGCACCCCTTACAAACCCTACATTGCATAGCCAACACTGCCCAAGCAGTGTACCATAGGAAACTGTCAAACTAGTCACTAAACCCCAAAACTCAGGTGGCCACATTATAAATCGTGACCAACACAGTGGACGCCTATTGAAGCTTGAATCGCGACGGACCAACCCGTCGCCTTAAAGCTTGAATCGCGACCGGACAAGCCATCACGTTCTCAAAATGCTATGACTGGTTCTGTCGCCTTTCAGACAGCAGAAACCAATCCTAAACTCTCATTCCGAAAATCATACCTAATGGTTGTACATGTTGGTAAAGCAGGAACTAATTGATCATATGAAACCCTAGGCATGCTCTCAATCATATTCAGGTGATTTCCAAACCATATTCCACAAACCCTAACTTATGCATACCATACAATCAAAAATAGGGGAAAGTCCCCCTACCAACGGATGAAACGCAAGGCCAACGCTGCCCAGAGGTTCCCCGCGCTCTGAAGCTGCTCCTTGCGCCAAAACCACGTTGAACAGATAGCCACAAACCCCAAATCTCTTTCAAAACCCACAGCACCCTCCCCTTCAGCTGAACAGTACAACTGCACTGTTCAGCCAAGGGCAGAAGCTCAAAATACACAGAGTTTAAATCGCAACGTATCGGGCCGTCGTGTTTAGAAACCCGATGTACCCTGCCGTCACAATTAAACCCTGACGACCCTGCATGTGCCACGCGGCACGCATGCAGCGGCGCTCACGTAAAAGCGGTTCCAAATTGCGACTGTTCAGGTGGTCGCGTTCATATAAGAATCACGACGACTATGTTGGTCGTGTTCTTAATGAACCTGCCAGAGGTCTGTTTGGGCTAGGATTTCCAACCCTCTACCCTCCCAACCTGCCACTCCAACCTGTAAAAACTTGTATAAACACACTCACTCAACTAATGGGCCACACACGGGCCCCCAAACCCGGTAAACTACGATCCGAATGTACCAGATGTTACATTACTATCACCTAAAAGGAATTTCAACGTCAAAATTAAAGGAACAAACTCAACCAACAGTTCAACATATATATGACTATCGCCTAAAAGAACTTAACGCTTACTCAAAGAAGTATGGATACATGTTGTACATTTCATCGGCCAATTCCCTCGTGTCTTCTCCACCCTGACTGTTTTCCCATCTAGTCTTCACTAGCTCAATGTCTTTATTTCTCAACCTTTTTGTTCGGCAACTTGTAATCATCACTGGGTACTCTGGCATGGATATATCTGGATTCAAATCATCGCGAGTGTAGCTGACAATCTGTGAAGGATCCCGAATGTATCTTCTTAGCATAGAGACATGGAACACATCATGGGCATCGTTGAAATCTGCTGGAAGTTCCAATCTGTATGTTGTCTCACCAATCCTTTCCAAAATCTGAAACAGACCCACATACCTGGGACTCAACTTACCTTTTTTCCTGAACCTCAAAACACTTTTAGTTGGAGAAACCCTTAAGAACACAGTCACCAACTTCAAAATGCAATGACTTGCACTGAGTATCTGCATAACTCTTTTGCCTACTTTGAGCTATTTGAAGTTCTCCTTGATGAACTTGACCATCTCTGCACACTGCTGCACTAATTCTGGTCTCATTACATGCCTTTCACCTACCTCATGCTAATTCAACGGTGTTCTGCAAGGTCTTCCATAAAGAGTTTCATATGGTGCCATCCCGATACTTGTATGATAGCTGTTGTTGTAAGCAAATTCAACCATACCTAAATGCTGCTCCCATCCGCCTCCCCAAACTAAATAACAAGCTCGAAGCATATCTTCAATTGTCTAAATTGTCCTTTCCGTCTGCCCATCGGTTTGGGGATGGTATGCTGAACTGTACCTCAACTGCGTACTAACAACTCTTTGCAAACTCCTCCAAAAACCTGAAGTAAACCTGGGATCCCTATCTGAAACAATAGTTACTTGTATTCCATGCAACGATGCAATTCTATCCACATACAACCTTGCCAATCTATCCACTACCCATGACATGCTCACGGCTAGTAACCTGAACACTTTTGTCAACCTGTCAACAAAAACCCATATACCATTGTGACATGTCGTTGTATTGGGCAAACCTGCAAGAAAGTCCACTGCTATATCATCCCAGTTCAACTATGGTATAAGTAATGGCTGTAATAAACCACCTGCCCTTTGATGCTCATCTTTAACCTGTTGGCACACTAAACATCTAGCTATGAATTCTTCTATCTCTTTCTTCATGCTTGGCCACCGGAAATATTTCCTCAAATATTGATACATCTTGGTAATTCCTGGGTGTATTGTGTACCTGGATCGGTGTGCTTCTTCCAACACTTTTTGCTTTACTCCAACTTCACTTGGGACACATAACCTATGCCTGAACCGAACCACACAATCATCATCTATGCTAACATCTTCCATTTTAACAATATTAGCCAAGTTCTCATCTACCTTTTGTGCTTCTACTATTTGTTAATATAAAGATGGCTCCACTGTACCGCTGGCTAACACTGCTCTTCGCTGGATACTTGGAACAATCAATGAATTTTCTGCCACATCTTCATACAACTTCCATCATGTGACTCATAACTACTTTTCTACTCAAAGCATCTGCAACAACGTTGGCCTTACCTGGATGATATGCTAAGCTGAAATCATAATCCTTCAAATACTCCATCCATCTGCACTGCCTCAAATTTAAATCCTTTTGTTAGAAGATGTACTTTAAACTCTTGTGATCCATAAAGATTTCAAATCTTTCACCATACAAATAATGTCTCCATATCTTCAATGCAAATACAACTTCTGCCAACTCTAAGTCATGTGTGGGGTAATTCTCTTCATACCGCTTCAATTTCCTAGATGCATAGGCCACCACTTTTCCATGCTCCATAAGTACTGCCCCAACTCCTCTCCTAGACGCATCTGTATACAATACAAAACCACCTCGGCCTGACGAAATTTCTAGTATTGGTGCTAAAGTGAGCTGCTTCTTCAATTCCACAAAGTTGTGCCTGCAATCGGATGGCCACAAAAATGGTACTCTTTTCCTGGTAAGCCTTGTCATTGGTGCTGCAATCTTTGAGAAGTCTTGAATAAACCGTCTGTAGTAACCTGCCAAACTAAGAAAAGTCCTAATTTCCTGTACTGTCTTTGGTTCCTCCCATTTCATAACGGCTTCCACTTTATCTGGGTCAACTGCAACACCTTCACCTAAAATCACGTGCCCCAAAAACTGAATTTCTCTTAGCCAAAACTCACACTTACTGAATTTAACATATAGTTGATGCTCCCTCAATGTCTGCAATGTAACTCTCAAGTGTGCTTCATGTTCCTCTTTTGAAGCTGAATACACTAAGATATCATTAATGAACACCACAATAAATTGATCTAGATATGGATGGAAAATCCTGTTCATCAAATTCATAAAGGTTGCAGGTGCATTGGTTAGCCCAAATGGCATAACCACAAACTCATAATACCCATACCTTGTTCTAAATGTTGTTTTATCAATGTCTTCTTCCCGAATCCTGAACTGGTGGTAGCCCGATCTCAAATCCATCTTGGAGAATATCCGTGCTGATTGTAGTTGATCAAACAAATCATCAATCCAGGGAAGTGGATACCTGCTCTATATTGTGACCTGATTCAACTAGCGGTAATCAATACACATTCTGAAGCTGCCATCTGTCCTTCTAACAAACAAAACCGGCGTTGCCCATGGTGAGTGACTAGGCTGAATGAAACCTTTCTCTAGAAATTCTTGCAACTGCTTCTTCAACTCCTTCAATTCTGCAGGTGCCATCTTGTAGGGTGCTTTAGAAATCGGCATACTGCCCGACTGCAACTCCACTGTAAAATCGACCTATCTATGTGGTGCCAAACCTGGTAATTCCTCCAGAAATACATCCACAAATTCTCTAACCACTGGTACCATATCTACTATCTCCTGCCTCAATCAAACTAACAGATACCAAATAGGCTACACACCCTGTATTAATCAATTTCCTAGCCTTAAGAACATAAATGATAAATTTAGGGGTATAGAATGGCATACCTTTAATGGCATACCTTGAAACTCCCGAGTACGTAGGTGGCTGCAACCGTAGAAACCTCTCCACTAATACCGTATACTCCTCCACACTAGCTGGCCGCACTGGTACAACTGGAGGTAAAGGTACTATAGGTGGTACCTCAGCTCCAAATGGTGGTATTAGCGGTGCTAGTATCACCTCCTCTGCGACTAGTGGCGTTGTAACTGTTGGCTGAACCGGTGGCTGCTGATCCAACCGTGTCTGAATCTGTGTGATACTTTCCCATAACCTTTCTATCATCTGATGTGTGAACACCTGAGGCTCATCACCACCACCTCCCCAATCTCTTCTATCAGCCATTTATAATCTGCACATACAACATTCCATTCCACACAACACACAAACATATCATTACAAAAACAAAGCCAACTACCAGCAGCAGACTATAGTAGAGAACAAACTATGTACATTCCTCGTTCCTTCATATTTACACGGACCTTTCTCTGATACCTACTGTGACGGTCCTCGCCATTCAGGTCCGTTAACCCAATAACATGCCCGATACGACTCCATCTCCCGCGAATGAGCCGTAGCCTCGCAAGGGATATCAACAGACATATGTTCGTGGAAATATAAAAGAACACACTAAACATATAAGAGATCTGTATCTTATACATGTTCACATGAGATGTACATATTCAGTTCTGAACCAAATTCATAACACAAGTACAACTGCTTGGGACAAAACCCCCAAGGCACAACTAGTAGAAGCATTACTCTACTGGTGGCGTAGGCCCGACTCCGCTACGGTGCGGTCCGGAACTATAAGAGGGATGGGAAATCTCCTGCTCTCCTTCACCTGGAAGAAGAAGGGGTGAGCCTCACAAGTCACTGGCTCAGTAGGGCAACTCCACAAAAGCCAGAGAACAATGTACAACAAGTAGAGCAAGCAAAGCTGATAAGCTATTTAAATATAACACCGCATATGCATGATACTACATCTATAAATAGATAAACGGAAAACCACATACACATGTACAGGAAGATGCTCAGGGTGTCCAAGACGTGGAGAGTTCTCAGTATGATCTGCATGCATGCATTCCTCCGAGCCCGCAGGGAGTCCAGGAAAATGTTCAGGGTGTCCAGGAAAATGTTCAGGGTGTCCAGGACGTGGAGATGCATGGTCTGCATGCAGGCATTCCTTCTACCCAGCAGGGATTGCAGGAAGTTGTTCGGGGTGTGCAGGATGTGGAGATCTCTCTACATGAACTGCATGAAGGGACTGTTATGGTTACGTTGCAATCGCCGGATCATGGTAGCGAACCAGGCAGGGGAGCTTCTCCGGTGATACCCGCCGTCGGAGAAGAAGACGCATTTCCTAAAATTACTTCTCCCATTTCTAAACTTACAGATCTTGATCTACAAAAATTGGCTGATATAGCTAATATGGAAAATAAATTTATGCCAGTTATGGATATGAAATCTAAGGAAGGACAGAAGGCTACGGTGGGCGCTAGGACTCGCTCCAAGGCTAAGGTAGCTATGGGTTTCTCTTCTGGTTATTCATCATCATGAACCCTTCCATTCTTTATTGGAACATCAGAGGTGTTGCTAATAATGCCTCTAGGCGTTCGCTTAAGAGACACATAAAAAAAAACGGTGTGGATTTCCTGGCTATTGCAGAACCGATGGTTCCCATGGATAGAGCAGATTCTGTACGTGCATATCTAGGCATGGATTCTGTTGTTGGTAATAGTTGTGATAATGCTAAATTATGGGTTCTTTGGCGGCACTTTCCTTTTCGAATGGTCCATTGCACTGATCAGTACATCACCATGTCTGCAGTTAAAGATGACAGGGCTTTTCTTCTTATCACTGTTGTGTATGCAAGCTGCCATGCAGATTCACGTCGTCTTCTCTTTGATGAACTGCAGACCTTCTCTATTAATGTGACTATCCCTTGGTTAGTAGGGGGAGATTTTAATTGTGTTTCCCTCCCCTCGGAGAAGTTGGGTGGCTCTGTGGCCAACACTAATAGTATGATGGACTTCAATAATTTCATTTCTGCTCCCTCTTTATCGGATATGGGGTTCATCGGATCTTGCTTTACCTGGTCTAATAACCGCACTGGGCTTTCGTCTGTTCGAGCAAGGTTGGACAGGTTCTTGTGTAACTCTCCCTGTGGTGATGTATTTCCTACTCTTCAACTTTGTCATCTTCCCAGAGGCCCTTCGGATCATGCCCCACTTCTCTTGTCTCTTTATGCTATTAACCGTCCTCCGGCCAGATTCACATTTCATTCTATGTGGTGTTCTAATGACTCTTTCAAGCAAACTGTTAGATCTGCCTGGGAATGCCCGACCGAATGGCATTATAATCCATTAGTGGTCCTCCATCTGAAGCTTAAGGCGGTTAAAATAGCTCTGCGTAATTGGAATAAACATGTTTTTGGCAACATTGATGACAATCTCGCCCGAGATGAGGAGCTGGCCTCAGCCGCTCAACAGGCTTTCGATTCAGATCCTTCTCCAGGTAATAGAGCGACCTTGGGGTTAGCTAATGCAAAGCTGAGAAATTCCATGAATATTGTGGATCTGTTTTGGTCTCAAAAAGCAAGAATGCAGTGGCTTGATAATGGTGATAAAAACTCAACTTTTTATCATGCTGTAGTTAAAGGTAACAGAAGGCGGAGCTACATTCACAGGCTGAAGGTGGCAGGCACTTGGTGTGATGACCAGGAGGTCCTAAAGCAGGAGGCAGTTTCTTTCTTTGACAATCTACTCCATACTTCTACCCATTCCATTGATGAATCTATTCTCCAGGTCATTCCAAATATTGTTACTGAGGATCAAAACTCCTGCCTCACGGCTGTGCCTACCAAATATGAGATTAAAGAGGCTGTCTGGAGCCTAAACGCCAATAGTGCCCCAGGTCCTGATGAGTTCACTGGCCACTTTTACACTTCCTGTTGGGATATTATCAATGAAGAGGTTACCAATGCGGTGATTGGCTTCTTCAATGGGTTCCCCTTGCCCAGAGGGGTTACTTCCTCCTTGATCACTTTGATCCCAAAGACTGATAGCCCGTCCTCCTTTGGTGATTTTAGGCCGATCAGTCTGTGCAACTTCTGCTACAAAGTTGTGTCCAAAATTTTCTATGTAAGGCTGGTCAACATCCTACCCCAAATAATCTCAGAAGAGCAAGGTGCCTTTGTTAAAGGCAGGTCCATCATAGATAACATTTCACTTGCTAGACAACTAGTGAAAGATATTGGCAGGAAAGTCAGGGGTCACAATGTTATATTTAAACTGGACATCCGGAAAGCCTATGATAGTGTGGAGTGGGATTTCCTTTTTGCGGTCCTCAGGAAATTTGGTTTATCTAACAGGTTTATTTCATTTATTGGAATGCTCATTAGCAACAGCTGGTTTTCCATATTATTTAACGGCTCCCAGGTAGGCTATTTTCAGTCCTCAAGGGGTCTTAGGCAAGGTGATCCTCTTGCCCCTGCCCTCTTTATCATAATGGAAGAAGCTCTTAGCAGAGGCATTAAAAGTCTAGTTCAAACAGGCTACCTAAATCCTTATGCGGGTCCCAGATGTAACCAGGTGATATCTCACCTTTTATATGCTGATGATACCCTTGTCTTTATCAATGGAGGGATCAATAATGTGAAAAGGTTGATGGATTTCCTTCATAGGTACTCCACCTCCTCGGGGCAGTGCATAAACTCTGCCAAAAGCAGTTTCTTCATATCAGACAAGGCGCCAACTCAGGTGACCAATAGGCTCAAAGCGGTCACTGGCTTTAGCAGGCAAACAGGGCCTCTTATTTACCTTGGTACTCCATTGCGCCCTGGTAGAGTACTTGTTTTAGATTATACTCCTTTACTTCAAAAAATCAATGGAAGAATGGCTTCCTGGAAACCCAGATTCATATCTCAAGCAGGGAGAGTAACGCTTATTAATTCAGTGCTGGCGTCCATCCCGGTTTACCTGGCATCTTCCTCAACCATTCCCAGTACTGTTATCAATTACATTGAAAAATGTTGTGCGGCTTTTTTTTGGAGCGGTACAGATGGTATGGTCAGGCGCCATTGGGTTGCTTGGTCCATTATTCAGCGGCCCATTTCTGAAGGAGGGTTGGGAATCCGTAATCTCAAAGAGGTCCAACTCGCTTTGCTGGTTAAATTAGTTTGGAACATTCACCATGGTTCTTCCCTCTGGGTAGAGTATGCTAGAAATCGCTTTATTCCGAGTGGTAAAAGTGAGTGTAAGGTCATTCCAGGGTTCTCTTCCAAAATGTGGGCTGCCGCTCAAAAAATTGTCCAGGATAATACGAGATGGCTTTATAGGAATGGCCAATCTATTGATTTCTTAACTGATCTTTGGCTGGGAGATAGACCCCTTGCTGATACTCTCAATGCTCCTTATGAAGGAAACAGGGTTACTCTTCAGGAAGTTATTGCTAACATTCATCATCCTATCAGGTCCCTTCTCCCACCTGAAACCCTCCATGGTGTTTCTCTCAGCGAGGATACTGATCTTTGTGTTTGGGGGCCTTCTCAGGATGGCCAGTTCTCTGTTAAATCCGCCAATAACTTGGTCAGACAAGTTGGTGTTCCTAGAATTCCACTCAAAAAAATCTGGCATACTCGTTTTTATAGGAGAGGTTCTATTTTTTGCTGGAAGGTCATCAACAGGGCTGTTCCTGTTGACCAAAGAATTGTTGAATCTGGAATCCAATTGGCCTCTTGTTGTTCCTGTTGCAATCTCCCAGAAACTGAAGACATGGACCATTTGTTCATTAATGGAGATCTTGCTACTTCCCTGTGGAACTGGCTCCTCCCTCTGACCAGCCCTAAGGTGCATCTCCACAACAACATCACAGTTAGAATATGGAGCTTTATCACTGCTACAAATTTAAATAATCCTTTTGGTTTCGTCTCCTTGCATTGCCTTCTTATCATGCTTTGGGAAATCTGGAAGGGGAGATGTGGCGTTAGATATGACTCTAAAAAGTTTTCTGTTCGGACTATCATTTATAACATCAAAGCAATTGTTGACCACTCTCTTGCTAGACAGACTTTTACAGATGCTCCATCATATGAAGAATTACAGATTCTCCATTGGTATGGTTTTCACCCGGAAGTTTCATGTAAGCAAATCAAACTCATTCGGTGGATTCCTCCAATCAGTCACTATTGTTTAAGTGTGGATGGTGCTAGCAAAGGCAATCCGGGTGACAGTGGTGGTGGAGGTAGCATCCGGGACAGACATGGAAATGTTTTGGTGGCTTTTGCTTATTACTATGGTTATAGGAATAGCATGACCGCTGAAATCAGAGCTCTTGCAGATGGTATCCGCCTTGCTGAACACTTTGGACTCCATATTTCTATTGTTCACTCAGACTCCATGGCGCTGGTTCACTCCCTCAAAGCGGGGAAGTGTCCTTCTTGGTATGCCTATAGATGGTGGCGTATTGCTCAGGTTCTCATCCAAAGGAGGAACTATCTGCTTCATCATGTCTACTGTGAAACTAATCAGGTGGCGGACTCCTTAGCCAACTATGGTGCCTTTTCTAAGGTTAACCAGGTGTTTTGGGGATCCAGATGTGTCCCTTCCATATGTAAAGGCCCAATCCTTCTTGATAAAATAGGCCTACATCATATTCGCCTCATGTAAGGACTGTTGGTCCTCTTGTATCTTCATTATGTTCTTTATATATTTTCTGGCCCAGGGTGCACTGTAAGCCCTGAGGACCGATTTCATTAAAAAAAAAAAAAAAAAACATACACATGTACAGGCTAAAGAAGGGCACGCCGCACACGAGTCACGAGAACTGGTTCGCAACACTAGCCACAGACCCGGACAAACAACACAAGTCTACTTCTCAGCCTCATAGCCATGGACGAAAGGTCTAGCTGCCGCTCCATCTCAACAAGGTCAAGAACTGTGGAGACAAACCAACACCACTCCTGCAGACCATACAGCTGCAGGCCCAAGCTTGACACCTCTAGGCACTCCGGCCTAAGCTCCCTAAAGTGAGGCACTAGAAATAGGACTAGCAGGTGACCAGTACATCTATTGGTGTCCGTCCCCAACCATGAGTGCGCTATAAGCGACCGCACACCCACAACACGAGTCGTTTCCCCCTGTTGTCTTTCCCTTAGCTGGATGTACAACTCAAACTCAAAAGTGAGGGTGTCCAAGAAGACGACACAAACCTTGATGGTACTCACCGTACCGGGACAAAACCCGAGCACCCGATGCCTAGGTAACCGACTAGAGAGGTAACCACGGAAGGCGTTAACAACCCAACTCGCTATGCACACGTATCCAAGCAAAACCCTCCGTTTCCAATCATGGTATAAGCCAACACACCCCCTATTGTAGCAATCAGATTTTTTAAAAAATAATAATAATAAATAAATTGGAAAATAAAAAAGGGAATTAATTAAAAACCCATTAAACAAAAAGAAGTGATGGGCATGTTAAATGGATCATATAAAATTTATTGGGAAAAAATAGGGATTTTAAAAGAAGAATAATAGGAAAATACCCGAAATTCGTATCTTTAATATTTCCTAAAAAGAAAAGAGCTATTAAATCATTAAAATAGCTAATATGTGTTGGAATTGGACTCCTAACCCTACCCAAATTGGCTAGGCACGAATTTGCAACCCAACCTAACCCAATTAGGAGTTGGAAAGCTTGGAAGGTGGAAAGAAATAAGGAAAACTCGGAATTAAATAGGAATTAGAGTCATAACAGGAAATAGAAACAAAGGAAGCTTAAATACCCCCCAATCTCTCCATGGCCGGCCTTAAGGCGTGGCTGAGGCTTCCTGGACGTGGAGGAGAGGCCAAAGGAAGGGAGAATTCATGGGAAGAAGGCTTGCTTAAGATCTACAACCTACACTTTGAGTTCCAAGCTCTAGGAGACAAATCGACCCAAAGGTAGCCATTCTCACAAGCTAAACATAATTAATCTCGTCTATAAGGAGATCTTGGCATCAGGAACAAAAGCCCTCTGATTGCTCTATTTTTCATCAACCCCATCTTTTGATCTTGATTTTTGAAGTTCAATAATCATCTTGTCCACAAACCCTAATATTTAATTTAGATCTCCATGTACACTTCATCTCATACGACGAAAATTTTACTGGAGATACTGCTTGTTGTCAAGAATCTTTGCCCCCATTTTCCCCTATTTTCATTCAGTATGTTAGTCGAATTAATTCTTTTACCTGCACTGTACACTGTTCTATGTTCTTCGTGCATGAACTTGTTTAAAAACTGTCAAGACCATGACTACATTCAAATTCCTATTTACTATATATACTCTTGCATGTCTAGCTTCGTTTAAAAGTGGTTTTGAGATTTTTTATCAACTGTGCATCGAGATATCAATTTTTAATGTACCCTGTGTCAAAACATAGAAAGCCTGGAATGTAATCCAAGGCAAACCCTTTTACCGCTCAGACTCGGGCGCAGGACCTGAGAACGTGACAGCCCGATAGGCCGCATTCTTAGGTGCTGACCATGACTAGCAACCTGTCGCGTTATGATCATGACTAGCGCTAGCGTCGCGTTCTGGCCGCCTGACCTAACCAACCTGTCGTGGCCTTTGAAGGACCCTGTCTTGTTCTGGATGTGCCATGTCGCGTTCTGGATGTGCCCTATCGCGATCCTTACAGGGGTACGTCGCCTTCTGAATTTTTGTGCATAAGCCCATATTCTTGCAAATCATGACTTTCTACAGTAACCACATACCCTGTTAATTACCTTAAACACAGTAAACGATGCGGTTAAACTTGGATATGTAATAATAAATTAAAAGTCATACACATGACTTTTTCATATCTATGATTCATTTCATCACATGCACACACTTGTAACCATCCTATATGACTTAACTTGGCATGAAAATACCTCATAAAATATCTGGTAATTTATTTCAATAATGTATTTAAATTGCCCTATGTTTAATAGACTTGTCCTCATTTCTGGTGATGTTTTGGGAATACCATTACCGATGCTCCACTGTTCTAGAATTCCTCTAGAACTTCGAGCACTTGTTTCTATATATACACTTTCTCTTGACTTGGACAAACTCTCTGTCGGATATTCCTTCTACTAGACTAGTGAATGCTTGTTCAAGGCCTCCGTAAGACTCCTCTGTCCATGGATTCCCACATGGTCGATTAGCTGGTTGTACCCTAATACCTATGATATCTTTTAGGGATCAGTAAGATCCAAACAACCTTAGAATGTTCTCTCGCTCTTATCTTGAATCACGCCGGACCTTTGGACCTGTGCATAACATGGCCAGTGGAAGGGTAGTGAATTCCACCCGATTTCCAACACCATCTGCGCGTGTTATGCAACTATTACTATCGCCTATGTACTCGACGTTTCGTGGGCATTGACCTATAGTTCTCATCTGTACTCTACTCGCTCATCTATTCATACTCTCTCTACTATCTCGTCTATTCATCTAATACTCTCAGCTATTTCTTGGTACTCTCTATTGGCCATTTGACTGATTGTCTAAAGATAACAATATAACTAATGCCTAGCAATATAAAAGGGCCCGGTCTAGTCTTGGGAGGTGCACCCAAAAGTGGTATTTGCCCGCGGGAGATAACTGACCAGAGTGTTTTGGCATTACACTCAAGTGCTATCTATCTCGACTATCTATATGACAATCAAGTGCTATACTATACTCATTGTGCTATCGTTATACATTGTGCTATTTGTGGTATGGCTATCCTATTCTGTGCTATATTTAGAAACTTGTGCTATTTCAATCAAATGCTATCGTGCTATCTCTTACGTTATTTGTCTCTCTCGCTCTATCATGTAGTGACTCTGCTTTTAATACATTAATCATTTAAAGCATGCCTGATCATGAGATTTAAGTCCTACTGGGCGTTATCACACACCCTGCGTTATTTGTCATATGTTCTCAGGTGAGACAGAGGAAGATACTTACACTCAAGAGGACGACAATGACCAAGAGTGAAGTCAAGAGTACCCTTGTGTCTTAGTATTATGTTAGAGTCTGAGTTTAGTCTTTTACTTTTATTCAATGTAATTGGGCCTTATAGAATGGCTCTGATATTAGTGGTAGTAATAGACGTTTGAGGAATTATTAATGAGATGCATTTGCTTTAGTATTGAATTCTTTGTCCAATGGTTTGATGTCTATTATATACGTTGTACCTGTTTACTTGCAACTGCCTCACGTTCCGATATTCTACGTCGGGGCATGACAGTTTTGTGGTATCAGAGCCTAGGATATCCTTACTAGGATAATTAAGTCTAGGATGTTCTAGGATGGACCTCCATGACACGTATCTAAGTCAATTATCATACCTATGTCAGATTGGGTAGAACCTAGGGTTAAGATCTAAAAGATAATCACACACGCACGAATTAAACTCCATATCAATGTCCTAATGATAAGCTATTTTGTAGGAAACTTAAGAAAGTTAAGATGATTGCTGAATGTGCTCAAATGAGGGGCATGCAACAGACGATCCAAGAACTCACTCGTACGCTTCTGCAAGCGGCACAAGGTGGAGGGAATCGTGGCAGTGCAGGTGAGCTGCATCGTAACTTTAGGAGCTTGAACCTGCCTAAGTTCAGCGGTACAACTGATCCGGATGAGGCTGAGCACTGGCTGAAGGAGATAGAGAGGATTTTTCGTGTAATGCAATGTGCAGCTGGGGACAAGCTGCTACTAGCTACATTCCAACTAAAGAAGGATGCTCGCTCGTGGTGGGAGTCAGTCGAAGCTACCAGGGCGAATGGTCAATTAACCTGGAATGAGTTCAAGGAAGCTTTTAATTCCAAGTACTTCTCCGAGCGTGTCCCAGAAACGAAGGCTGCGGAGTTTGCTGCTCTTAAACAGAGGAGCTTATCTGTGGCTGAATATGAGGCGCAGTTTTCAAGACTAGCAAGATATGCCGAGCATCTGGTGAACACCGAAAAGTTGAAGGCTAGGCACTTCCTCAATGGCCTTAAGCCTCAATATATTACTCAATTGGCCCCTCTCGATATCCAAACATATGCCGAGACGGTAAAGAAAGCTCAACTACTAGAAGATGCTACGGACTTCACCAATCGTATCAAGGGGAAGTTCGTAAAGAAAGAACTAACACCTGGTCTGACATCTGCCAAGCCAACTAACAGCAAAAAGCATCCTTTCAGCATCACGGAAGGACCCATCCAGGAAAAGAAGCCCAAGGCTTTTGTTCCCAATACTCCAGCGAAAAGCAACTGCAAGCACTGTGACAAGCCAGGTCACACAGCTGACGAATGCTGGAGGAACGTCAGCGCATGTCTGCGCTGTGGAAGCCGCGAGCACCGTATTCCCAAGTTCCCGTTACTGAAGGAGAATGAGAGGCACACTAATGTGCCTAAGAAACAGGGAAGACTGCAAGCCCTGCATGATGAAGAGCCCGCTAAGGAAGGTGGCATGGTAGATGGTACCCTACAAGTTTTCTCCCTATCAGCATTTGTTTTATTTGATACTGGAGCAACTCATTCATTCATATCTCAAAACTTTTCTGATACGTTGAATGCTAAACCTATATCTATGGGGTGTGAATTCTCTGTCACAACACCACTGGGAGAGAAATGGAAATTGAACAAATACTTTCCATCTGTCGATGTAATGATCGGAGAACATATCCTAAAAGTCGACCTGGTGTGTATGTCTTTGGAAGGCTATGATGTGATTTTGGGAGCCGACTGGTTGTCCATTTATGGGGCAAGTGTAACGGCCCCGACGCCCAGACCCTCGGCTCCCACCAAGAATCCGAACATCGGCACCGCCACCCACGGGTTCGGAGACCTAGAAGGGCTAACAGATCAGTCTAATAAGTTATGTAATAGAGATAAATAACAACAAACGCACTAAAATGTATGACAGATGAAGGAAAAGAGTCCAACACTGAGTAACAGTCTAGTACAGTCTCAAAGTAAATAAAGTATAATTGCTGAAATAAAAGAGAAAGAACATGTCCCTTAGGGGCATACCCCGAGGGTGAAGTACACAATCTGGGAACACTGCTAACTGGGGACGTCGTCTACTATGGCCCCGTCTCCTCAGTCCACCGCCGAGGGAGCTACTATGAAGTGTCACCTGCAAAAGAGGGCATGAGCTTCACGAAGAAGCCCAGTAGGGACTACCAATCTCCCACAGGTTCTAACAGCAGAATAGATTAAATGCAACGATTTAATAAAGCAATAAATTCTTTTCTACTAAATAGAGTCAAGTGCGAAAGCATGAAAGAAACTACACGGTTGTCAGTCTAGGCTACACGTCGGGACCGGAAAACCTGTGTAAAAATTTGGCACCAGAAGAACCCTAAGGTTGTGACACAGACAGCTAAAACACTGCCAGGAGAAACACACTAGCTACAGAATGCTACACTAGTCAGCCGGTCAGGTGCGCCATGCGCCTTACCCTCGACCAACGGTCCATATCTAGCACCTCCCGTTAGAGTGAGACAAGGAACTAAAGTAAACACAACGCCGTAGTCTGGCCGGACTACGGTCCCACACCTGACCCCTCTAAATGGTTCTGAAACCACGTAGAGTGAGGCAGTGAGAAAGGACTAGCTGGTCCACACCGAAAGAGCACCACAACTACCTCGGCGACCCAGACCCAGCTAAGAGAGCTCTACAAATGACTCTACGCCGCTGTCCACACTGTTTTCCCCTCCGCTCCAAGTCCGTGACTCGAGCATGCCCGCTGCCCAGAGAACTCCCTCTAACAGGCGCGCAGGGATGGGGGTCCCAGGTAACGGTAACAACCTGTCTCGTGGACAAGCCCTCAAGTGCCTAGCATCGGGCGAAGAGACTAGAGTAGCACTACACTAGGAACAGCACAGGTGCCAAGAAAACCGAGTTGCAGAGGAAGCGGAACGTCAAAACCTGTCGCCAGTCCCTCTCGTTCAGAGAGGCGACGCAGTGCTATGTCGCAATCAGAACGTGACGATCCTGCCTGTCGGGACAAAAAACCAGAAGGCGACCCTTCGACCCATCACGATAAGAATGCTACGGCTTATGGCGCCACAACAACCTGGGTCATCTGAACGCAACACGTACCCTGTCGCGATCCTATCGCGACGAGGTGGACGAAGCGTTCCGACAAAACCCGAACTTCTGAACGCCGCACATGTACCCCGTCACGTTTGCTAACGTGAAGGGTGCTGGGGTGTCACACCCCGATATTTAGCAGCGGAATAAATACCGGGAGACGTGAACCATACAAATAGACGTATCACAGTTGAGTAACGCAGAGACTATATTATGATCACCCAAAAGTATACTTTATTTCATTCCATTCAACTAGATACAACCTTACATAAGAAAGAACCAACTAAAGGGTCCATTATTCAAATAAAACGTCAAGAGAAGTTGCACTATTACATAGACTACTCAAATATCTATTCCTAAACTGTCAACTCATTATATGGCAGTGCTCATCACTCTTGCCCTGTCCCATCCGACTCCTCTGGTTCCTCATCACTACCTGAAAAGGGCGGGATGATAGGGTGAGCGAACTAGCTCAGTAGGATTTACATCTCAATATGGTGCGGGCACTAATATACGTGATTAACATTTTAATTAGACAAGATATGAACATGTATATGATGACAATGAATGCAATACTAATAGATTGAATAGCAGAGCAGAACAGACATCATTTCAGATCAAATGTCGAGTTGCATATACAATGGATAGATATTTCAAAAGTAGAATCATATCAAAAAAAATTTGGCCATATTCACAGATATCACGTATTCATGTGAACAGACGTATCATATCAAATCTTATCATATCAGATCAAATCAAACTTATCATATCAAACGAAGTCACATTTCCACTAATCTTGCTTATTCGTTGTGCTATGCCAAGCACCATAAGTCCATACTCCCGCGGTTAATAAGTACGTTGGGGCGCTCCTCCCCAGGACCGGACCTGGCCCCTTTTGCACAGGCATTGGTCAGATGGACCGAAGTCCCATATTGTGCCGAACAAACATATTCATATTATGGCCACAGAATTTCAATGACAAGCTTATAGTAAAAAGGAACAAGATCATTCTTAGAGTCAAGGTATGACAAATAGCTCAAGAGAATCAAAGGCCGGATAACGACGTATCTTATGTTTCATAATTCATTAATGTCTTGACATGAGGATGTTTCTAAAGACAAATCATATGCAGAACATGATGGATTATGGGGTCCATCAACTCCCTTAGGGATTCACTGTTACTACATACTGGCCCGGGATAGGGTGTGTGTAGTCGCATCGGTGCTTGACAGCCCAGCCCGTCGCAGGAACTAACCGCCCTGTGCGAAGCCCCTCATGTCCGCCCACCGCTTAGTGTGGGGTTCTACGCTGCCATAAAGGAAATACGGTCCACCTTCACTACTAGCTCGAGCTTTTGGTGCAACGGTTGGGGCTTGATCCTACAAGTGGTATCAGAGCGAGGTTGCGGGTTCGAATCCCCGGGTGTCGCTGGGGGGGAGTTTGTTGGCTTATGGGGTCCATCAACTCCCTTAGGGATTCGCTGTTACTACATGCTGGCCCGGGATCGGGTGTGTGTAGTCGCATCGGTGCTTGATAGCCCAGCCCGCCGCAGGGACTAACCGCCCTGTGCGAAGCCCCTCATGTCCGCCCACCGCTTAGTGTGGGGTTCTACGCTGCCATAAAGGAAATACGGTCCACCTTCACTACTAGCTCGAGCTTTTGGTGCAACAGTTGGGGCTTGATCCTATAGAACATGTGCTCTCAATTCCCCAAGAAGGGTGTGCCTATTCGTGCAAAGATGTAAGTGATTAGTCACGGATCTTTCCTAACATGTATGCAATTGACAAATAATTTATTGAACACCGGAAAGCATGTAACTATTGAAACTCGTATGCAATTCATGATAATAACTTCACTAACAAGTTCATACTAACATGTATTTATCCCCATATTCACATCATATTCTTATCTTATCAACTGACAAATGGGAAGATCACAAGATATTCCAATGAACATAAGGACAATCACAATTACACATTAGAATCATATTCGTATCATTACCATTTTTCAATGGATTGATTTCTTTTAGGTCCATGCATACTATATAACATCATGCACATGCTAGTAGACATCATGTATGAAGGATCGAAATGAATGTGTGGAAAAGATCTAGAAGGGGGGGATGAATAGATCTTAGCCACTTTTGCGGAAGCTTAAGCAATTTGAAAACTATTTAGAATCAGAGGCAATGTTATCAGTGAAAAACTACAGATCTGATTAAATTTGAGTGAGTTGAAAAATTTAGATGTGAAGCAAGTTGATTAAGTGAATTAAAAACGAATCCTATGCAAGCATCTAGCGGATGAATCAATCAAACCACAGAAGACAAATGCACAAGGATTTTTAGGTGGTTCGGAAATCACCCAAGTGATTCCTACATCCACCCCTCACAACCCGTGATGCTTCACTAACACAACTGGGCTACACACCCAAAGGACCCTAACAACTCCAACACTTCATAGCATACAACTCACACAACCTCTAGAGCAAGACTACTCTAGAAACACAGAGCAAGACTGCTCAAACCAACCCTGAGCTTACAACTCAAACTGAGCTCGACGGCTCACAACACCCTGAGCACAATGCTCACACTGAAACTTCTAGACACCAACTTAAGACTAAGATCCTCTAGCAACAGATCTAGTCGAAGTTTGAGAACTCTAAAGAGAGTTATGCAGAAGCACTTGCATAATCTCAAAAGATATCTCAGAAGAACAGAAGAAAAGGTAAATTGAATTGAAATGCTTCGTTCTTCAGTGTACTCCCTTGTAGAAGCTTGAATTGGGAAGGAACTTGTGAAGCTTGAAGTCCAAGTCGATGCTCTGCAATCTGAGAAATTGGATCTTCCTCGAATTCTTCACCCAAGAAATCTTCTACAGGATCTACCTCCTTGGAATGCTTTAGAGAAGTCTTCAGGAATCAAATTCCAATTCCCACACCTTGAATTGGTGGGAATTGGTCTTCTGGAAGCACTTGGAGAGCAGGGGAAGGAGACACGAGCTCTTCTTGGCCGCCAGGAGCTTCTTGGAGGCTCTGAGAGAGTTGGGTCCTTCTCACTTGTGAAGGCTGGCCGAAAAGACACTTTATATCCTTAGGATTCCAAAGATACCCTTTTGGGGTACAAGGGCACGCTTTCCTAGGAAGATTCTGATCGCCCTAGAGGGACACGTGGCAGCCATCAACCTTTAGGATGAAAAGTTTCCGTAGTGTGTTGACCTGCCCTGGTGGTAGTGTCGACACACTGTCCAGAATATGTAGAAGGCTGTTCTGGGAAGAGGATCCCGTGTCGACCTGCTCTGAGAGTGTGTCGACCTGCTATCCCAAATCTGCAAACTAGCTGTTCTGGGAACTGGGTCTAGTGTCGACCTGCTCTGAGAGTGTGTCGACCTGCTGACCCAATTCTTCAAACTAGCTGTTCTGGAAACGGGATCTAGTGTCGACCTGCTCTGAGAGTGTGTCGACCTGGGTAGGCTTGATTTCTGAAAAACTGCCACTCGTGTCGACACACTCTTGACATGTGTCGACACAGTCTCAACATTTTTACACATTTTGCCTTTGAATATGTGTTGATGTGTCGACACCATTGATGGTGTGTCGACTCATCTTTTGCATAAAAATGTTTGTACCTGAAAAATGAACACATATATCATTAGTTAAATGATTTGTCATGACCATAAATGATAAATGTGGTTTGAAAAATACTTTTTGAACATGAATTTCAGGTATGATGTTTTTGACATGTTTCAATTAAATTGCTTTAAGAACACTTCTTGTCATCATCAAAATAGGAGGGAAATGATATGAATTTGCATTCAACCCAACAATCTCCCCCTTTTTGATGATGGCAACATTAAATCCATATTTCAATGTGGTTTTGATGAAGTGTGATTTTAAGCAATTTTTGATTGTTTAAATTTTGTTTTCCTTTTTGTTCATACTTGTCAAGGACCTTTTGATGTTGTTCAGTAACAGTTGATGATGTGTTTGTGAGATACAGTGTTACTTGAAATTAGAAATTTTGTGCACACAAGTCAAACAATTGGACAAGTATTCAAACACAAAGACAAGATTTGCATTCAGAATCACAATACTTTGCATTGAAGCCAAACAACCATTTCATTTCATTCAAAAGATCATTACATCAAATATTACATTCAAGTCATTCATTCTTCTCCCCCTTTGCCATTATCAAAATAAATGTACATTAGGTAGAAGATGGAGGAGGAGGAGGAATTGAGCAAGAAGAAGTTCAATGTCTGACAGTCTTTCTCCATGAAGTTCAGGCTAGACTTGATTTGATCTTGAATGGTTATCATTTTGTGCTCAAAAAGTGTTCCATTCGATCTGAATTTTCTAGCAAAGTGGCCTGAAGTCTGGTTAGATCAGCTGCACTGTGTTGTGAGGAAGATGATGAGCCAGCTGACCAACCAGGTCTCTGCATTATCTTGAACTCCTTGGTCAAATCTGTAAGCTGCCTGTCAATGTGCTCATTGAAGTTCCTCATACTTTCTAAATCATCCACAAAATGAGCAAATGACAATCTGGTGCTGGAAATCTCATGTAATGTTTGTTGGTGTTGAAGACATCTGCTTGAATTTGCCAAAATTCCCTGAAGAACTTTCTCCAACTTGTCCTGATGCTCTTTTAGCTCAATATAGGAATCTCCCAGAGTGCCTATAAGTCTGTTAAATCTCTGAGCTGCATAATCTGAAGCTGCCTTCTGCTCAATAAATTTTGCTGATACTGTGTTCTCTAGTCTTTGAACTCTCAATTCAAATTGGTCTGACATTGTTTGAATGGTGGAGTTCAATGTATCAAATTTGGCATTGAGGAAAGAGAACAATTCTGGTGGAATTGAGGACCCACCAGAAGAAGTGGAAGATTGGAATGTAGAGGGGAATGTGGAGGTTCAAAAGTATGTGGCAAGGAAGAGGAAGGATCATCCTGAGGTGGAATAGGGGTTTCAAGCTGAATGCCACCTTCAGGAGGGATATGAGGCTGGTCCTCATCCATTAGAGGCTGATCCTCTGGCAAGTGAACTTGTTCCTCTTGAACTTGAGGCTGGCCCTCATGAGTGGAGGCTGATCCTCCTGATTTTTCTCCTTGAGCTGGAGGCTGGTCCTCTTGTGCTTGGGGCTGATCCCCTTGAACCTGAGGCTGGTCCTCCTGAGCTTGAGGGGCCTCAACCACAATTGGTCCTCTTCTAATCTGATTTCCCTCCAATCTAAATCCCATAAACTTCTGGATATTCTTAAAAGTGTAGATGTTTGACTTGGGAATGGATTGGGATTTTCATTTTCCAATGGCACACCAAAGTGCTTGAACACTGAGGTCAGATGTGCTCCATAAGGAAGTGATCTCTTTAGGTCTGTCCTTGTTGTTTCAGCTATGATTTGATAGAGAATCACATGGAGGTTGATCTTGATGTCTTTCACCATGCAATAGAGGATGAACCTCTGAATGTCTGTCAACCTATCCCTCCACCACCTTGAGGGGTAATTATGGTGGTCAAAATGTGGTGGATGACCCTTAACACAGGTGGAAAGTATTTGCATTGAACCTGGTTACATAGGTCTGTTTGGGATCTGATTCATCTGCAGGAAGGCCTGTCAAGATGGAGTATGCTTCATGTAAATCAAATTCAAACTCATGGTAGTCTGCCCCTTCATCTGGTACTTTGAAAATGGAGGCAGCTACTGCAGTTGCATGTCTATGGCTATTCCCTTGACTTTGGATTCATACCCTTCGTCTGTGCAGTGAGGTTCTTGTAGAACTCTCTAACTAGTCTTGGATAGCAGACTTGAAATTCAGAAATAAGGGTATCCAAGATTGAAAGGAAAGTAGGTTTGAATTTCAGGAAGGAGTCTGCTAGTTGGATGTCTGAAAGGTCTAGTATTCTTGGCTTCAAAATCAACTTGGCTGCACTTACGGATTCTGAGGGAATATCCTCTTGAGACTCAGAAGAAGAAGAGGAAGATGATTCCTCAGGATGGTCAGAGGAATCGCCCGAAATCTCTGGTCTAGGGTTTGAAACATTACCACCTCCTCTGAAGTGGAGGTCCTGCCACGCTTGAAGCCCTCAGAGGTGCAGAAGAAGAGGCAGGATCATTTCTCCTCTTTGTTTCTTCTTTCCATCTGTTCAACTGGAACCTCTGCCGGAACTGGCCTTGAAGAGGCCGCTGATCTTGCGCCACGGCGGGGACCCAACTTGCGGACCATGGTGCAAGAGGAGTGGAATTAGGAGAGGAAATGGAAGAATGGAGAGATGATGGAAGGAGGATGAGAGCTAGAGAGAAATTTGAGAGGAATTCTTGCCGGAAAGAGTGGAAATGAGGCCGTCGGGTCGACCTGACGCCCAAAAGAGATGCAGTGGTACACTGCCCCGCAGGAACAACAAGGTTTAAGGTGAACCCGAAAGGTTTGAAAAGGGTCTGGCAAGAAGGCAGTGTCGACACATGAGAAGGTGTGTCGACCTGACTGGGGTTGTGTGTCGACACGGAGAGGATTGTGTCGACACAGCCTTTGAGAGAAATTTGAATCTTTGAGAGGAAATTTTTGAAAATTTGGGGACATCTTTATAATGATAAATAATGAGAGGAATTATCATTTCAAGGATTTTTAAGAGGCCTAAAAATCATTTGTTGTATTTTGCAAAAATTCATCACAGTTCAAGTGTTTCAAACAATTTCCAACAGGATATTAGCATTCCAAGACTTGAATCAACAAAATGATAAATTGAGGGATATAATGTATCTAACAATCAATCAAAAACTACCATGTTTCTCAATTTTCAAGAATTAAAGATGTCATCTAGACTAAATACAGTTGTGTTGAAAGTAAAACACAACTTAAAGAACAACTTGATGAAGGAGGAATGATTCTTTCTAAACAATCTCCAATAATTTTCATATTTTTGTTCTTTTAACAAACTATCAAATGATATAAATCTCTTTCACTCAAGTACTAGTGCTTTTTACACACCATAGTCCCTGGATACTTAAGATTTAATCATTGTCAAGTCTCAAAGGGTAAATGATGACCTTTTGACATGAAAATATACGTTTTGTAGACGCCAATATTTCCAGTTACTCAGTCATCATCAAAAAGCATAGCACATAATTGCTTAAATTTTGAAGTTATTTTCAATTTGGATCCCCTTTGAACAGAGTTAGCAATAATGCCTCATGACATACATAGCACTTCATTCATTGTGAAGGTGTGCAGTTTCTCAGCACAGATGCCATTGCTCTGTTGGATTTTACAAGATTTTGGAGAGTTTGTGAGATAGAATTCAAATACATCCATCATTTGCAAACAAGGAAATGTTTTAAGTTCAAGGCACAAATTGTCATTTAGTTTAGGAAGAGATCTGAATTTCTGTGGATTGAGAGACATAGTTGTAAGTTGATTAAAAAAATATAATATATCACTCAAGGTTCATTTTGTGACTCTAGACTTTAGAATGAGGACATCATGCAAGGAATTGATGAAATGCAAGAAGGGTTTTGAATTTGCAAAAAGATGACTTGTGAATTTTCTAGCTCCCCCTGAGATGATGATTTCAACCATTTTTCATCAAAATAAGATATGCAATTTTGAAATCAGAAAGAGATTTTCTTCTTGGACAACAAGAACTTCTCCTCACCAATTGCATATTCATTTCTTGGTACTTGGCGGAGATAAGCTCTCACGCATAGTGAAAGTGTCCAGACAAGCATAACCTGTCCTTCTCCAAGTCACCATTTGATATACCAAGAGATTTCAATACAATAAGAGTTGAAGAGAATTTATTGCCAAAAGGAAATGGAAGTGAAAACTGTGCAAGTTTTGAAATCAGAAAAGAAATTCTCTTTGAACAATAAAAGCTCCCCCTCAACTATTGCATATTAACTTCTTAGTACTTGGCGGAGATATGTTCTCACGCATAGTGAAAGTGTCCAGACAAGCATAACCTGTCCTTCTCCAAGTCACTATTTGATATACCAAGAAGTTTCAACACAATCAGAAGTGGAGAATTTATTGTAAAAGGGAAATGAATTGAAAGTGAGAGAGATATGAGCAATGTAGCTTGAGGAAGCAAGGAGTTATGAAATGCAAGGAACTCCCCCTTAGACAATGCATAGCACTCAACCCAAACCTTAAGAGAGATCAAGAAGGTGGACATTTACAAAGACCAAGTTCTCTCCTTAATGATGAAAATCTGTTTTCAGGAAGGGGTTTAGTGAATATGTCTGCAATTTGTTTTTCAGTTTCAATAAAAGGAGTTCAAAAGATTTCTTTGCAACCTCATCTCTCAAGAAATGATGCCTAATTTCAATGTGTTTTGTTCTGGAGTGCTGAATGGGGTTTTTAGACAAATTTATGGCACTAGTGTTATCACATAGGATGGGTACAACCCTAAATCTTGGTTGTAATCAAGAAGTTGATGTTTCACCCAGAGGATCTGAGTTCCACATCTACCTGCAGCAACATATTCAGCCTCTGCTGTTGACAGAGCAACTGAATGTTGCTTCTTAGAAGCCCAAGAAATAAGGCACCCACCTAGAAATACACACAAGCCACTTGTGCTTTTTCTATCTAACTTACACCCAGCATAATCAGCATCACAATAGGCAAACAATTCTAACTTGCAACCAGCAGGATACCAAATTCCTAAGTCACATGTTCCAACAAGATATTTAAAAATTCTTTTCACAGCAAGCATATGACTTTCTTTAGGATTAGATTGGAATCTAGCACATAAGCACACACAAAACTGAATATCAGGTCTAGAAGTAGTAAGGTAGAGCAGAGAGCCAATCATACCTCTGTAGGTCTTTGGATCAACTGACTTACCAGATGGGTCTTCTTCTAGCTTAGCATTTATTGCAATGGGTGTGCTTGAGTGTTTAAGGTTCTGAAAGTCAAACCTTTTCAGTAGCTCCTTGACATATTTGGTTTGACTAATGAAGATTCCTTCAGTGTTTGGTTCACCTGCAATCCCAAAAAGAATGTTAAATCTCCCATTAAGCTCATTTCAAATTCATTCTTCATTTGATTTGAAAATTCAGTGCAAAGGCCTTTATTAGTTGATCCAAATATTATGTCATCAACATAAATTTGGACAACAATTATTTGATTTTTTACTGTTTTTGTGAACAATGTTTGATCAACATTACCTCTGGAATATCCTTTCTCAAGTAAAAAGGAACTCAAACGATCATACCAAGCTCTTGGAGCTTGTTTAAGACCATAGAGTGCCTTATTAAGCTTGAAAACATGGTTAGGATATTTTTCATTTTCAAATCCAGGAGGTTGTTCAACAAAACATTTTCCTTTATATATCCATTTAGAAATGCACTTTTGACATCCATTTGAAAGACTTTGAATTTCATGGAGGATGCAAAAGCAAGGAAAATTCTCACAGCTTCTAGTCTAGCTACAGGGGCATAAGATTCTTCAAAGTCAATTCCAAATTCTTGGTTATACCCCTTTGCAACTAGCCTAGCTTTGTTTCTTATTACTTGACCAGCTTCATTCAATTTATTTCTGAAAACCCATCTAGTGCCAATCATAGTTTGGTCACTAGGTCTAGGCACTAATTCCCACACTTGATTTCTTTCAAATTGATGAAGTTCATCATGCATAGCATTAATCCAATCAGAACTGGATAAGGCTTCATCAATTGACTTGGGTTCAATTTGGGAAATTAGAGCTAGTGAGTCTTCTTCAATGTTTTGCAAGAAGGATGATCTGGTCCTAACTCTATCATTTAAGTTGCCAACTACACTGTCTAATGGGTGATCTCTTAGAAAACGAGGTTCAGAAATTACCTGTTGAGAAGTGCCCTCTTCTGGAGCAATATTACCTGAACCACTTGAAGATGGTGAGTTGTTGTTCAGGTTCTCTTCAATGTTGTTAATCTCCTCAACGGTTGGTGAAGAATCCACAATGAGGTCATCCTCTTCATTGTCTTGTTTTTCCTGCAAGATTTAGAATCATTAGTGGAAAAGGAATTTTCATCAAAAATAACATGTGGTGATTCTTCAACAGTTTTGGTTTTCAATATGTACACTTTGAAAGCCCTTGACACTTCTGAATAGCCAAGGAAGATAGCTTCCTGACTCTTAGCATCAAACTTGTCAAGGTTTTCTTTGTTGTTATTGTGTACAAAACACTTGCACCCAAAAGTTTTGAAGTAAGCAACAGTTGGCTTTTTGTTTTTCAACAATTCATAGGGGTTTTTCTGATCTTTGGTCTGACCAAGGCTCTGTTTAGGATGTGATTGGCTGTGTTAACAGCTTCAGCCCAGAAGGATTTGGGCAGATTACTCCCTAAGAGCATGGATCTAGCCATTTCCACAAGAGTTCTATTCTTTCTTTCCACAACTCCATTTTGTTCTGGAGTTCTAGGTGAAGAAAACTTGTGAAATATTTGCAATTCAGCACATAGATCAGAAAAGGATGTGTTATCAAATTCACCCCCATGATCAGTTAAAATGTTTTTAATTTTAAATGGATAAGTTGTTAAGATAGTGGTACAGAAATTCCTGAATTCAAGGCATGCATCACTTTTGTGGGATAGAAAAATAACCCAGGTAAATCTAGTAAAGTCATCAATGATTACAAACCCATATCTCTTGCCACTTAGGCTTAGAACTCTTGTTGGCCCAAAGAGGTCCATGTGAAGAAGTTCTAGTGGCTTAGATGTGAGTACTTCATTGAAGGCTTTAAAGGATTTCCTAGTTTGTTTTCCTTTAGCACAGATCCCACAAATTTGACCTTCAACACTAGAAAAAGATTCAGGAAGACCTTTAACCAGATTCAATCTTAACAACTTATTCAAAGTTTTGAAACTTGCATGGCCAAGTCTTTTGTGCCAAGTCCATGCAATTTCATCTTTATTTGCAACAAAACAAAGATTTTCAGAAAAGTTTTTATTAAGGTTGATCATGTAAACATTGTTTTCTCTTTTTCCACAGAATTTGATTTTGTCAGTTGATGAATCAATTATTTTGCAAAAATCAGATTCAAACACAACTTTGTGACCTTTGTCACATAGTTGGCTATACTGAGCAAGTTATAATCAAGTCCATCAACTAACAAAACATTATCTACTGAGTTTGAAGAAGTTTGACCAACCTTACCAGATCCAATGATCTTTCCTTTATTTTTACCTCCAAAGGTGACTGACCCTCCCTCCTTTTCAATTAGACAGGAAAATTTGGCTCTATCTCCAGTCATGTGTCGTGAACACCCACTATCAAGAAACCAAACATTGGTGTTGGGTGCACGACCTTCCTGCACAAAGATCAATGGAGAGAAGATTTTGGTACCCAAACAGAGTTGGGACCATCAGTATGATTTAGCACAGATATCAAATCCTTTCTCACCCAAATTTGATTTGTTTTAGATTTTTGTTTTGTTACTTTGGTGTTTTCAGCCTTTTTCTGTTTGTTCTTTCTTTTAGGAATGAAAGCACCAAGATCTTTGTTTTTGGTTGGAGGAGAGTTTTTCATTTGAAAATTTGAGTTCAGAGGAGGAGGTGGAATCCATGGATTGTGTTGGTACATCCAGAAATTTGGATAAGAGTATTGAGGATAATACCAACAGGGATTTTCATACCATTGGTTCCAAGGATTAATCCAATCTTCTTGAAGTGTTGTCTTGGAGGTCCAAGGTTTTTCATGGATTATTTCTTTTCCCTTTTTCTTATTTTTCAGATTTTTATTTGAATTTTTGGTTGAGTTGTTTTTGGTTTTGGTGTTGAGCAGGTCGACCTGTCAGGGGACTGTGTCGACCTGATAGTCTTCTTTTGTTTTTGGTTTTTGATTTGTTTTGAGTTTTGTTTGGGGTTTTGTTTGCTGTTTGTTGATTTCAGTGTTTTCCAGATTAGGACCCTTGACAAAATTAATTAGTGGTGCTTTTCCCTTTTTCTCACCAGATTTGTCTTTTTGGGGTTTTTTCTTGTTGAATCCTAATCCATGAGATGTGGTTGTCATGTTGGATCCTAGCAATGCCTCTAGGTTATCTTGGCCTTTTGTGAAGGTTTGGATAACCTCCTCCCTTTCCTTTAGCTGGTTTTTAAAACTTCAATTTCTTCAATTTTCTGTTGTTTTCTTGTTTTTCAATTTCCAGCTTTTCATTTAAGTTTCTGAATTCTTGGGAGGCCTTTTGAGAGGCAAGTTTCAGTTCATCAATTAGGTTTAGGAGATTCTCTTTTTCTTCAAGCAAGTCTGTTACTTCGTATTCCAGTTCACAGATTCTATTGTTTGAAGATTGATTATGGTAGAGATTTTCAATTTTCTTTTTGATGTGTTTATTTTCTTTTCTCATTTCAGAATATCTTTCAACTAATTTTGCATACACATCCTGCCAATCTTCAACACTATAATCTTCAAAGGAAGTATTTACCTTTCCATCTGTGCTGTTGGCCATGAAGCAAACTTCCTCACTCTCTGAGCTTGAGGACTTCTTCTCTTCTTCTTCCTCACTTGTGTCTTCATCAGACCAAGTGGCTACCATGGCCTTTGGCTTCTTATATTTCTGGAATCTCTTGTGCTTTTCCTTTTTGTTCTCAGGACACTCTCCCTTCATGTGTCCTGGCTTGTTGCACCTGTAACAGATAACATTCTCATCAGGTTTATGATTCTTATTGAAATTGGAAGAGGAAATATTTTCTTACCTGAGGGAAATTTCTTTTTCCCAGTCATTTTCCCTTTCCTATATTTCAAAAATTTCTTGAATTGTCTTGTCATGAGGGCAATCTCATCCTCATTCGACTTAGATTCTTCAGAACTTGTTTTATCCTGATTTTTATCTTTGTTGCTTGAAAAGGCTTTGAGTGCCATAGGCTTGGTCTTAATGTTGTGTTCTTCATTTCTTTTTAAGTTTATTTCATATGTCATTAAAGATCCAATCAATTCATCCAAAGAAATTTTGGACAAATCTTTTGAATCTTCAATAACAGTGGCCTTGGTATGCCAAACTGAAGAAAGTGAACGCAAAATTTTTCTTACCAAGTCTGCATCAGTATACTCCTTACCCAAAGCCTTGAGTCCATTGACTATCACCATGAATCTGGCAAACATTTCAGAAATAGATTCATTAGATTTCATCATGAAAAGTTCATATTCTGAAACTAAAATATTTGCCTTGGTCTCCTTGACCTGAGATGTTCCCTCATAGAGTAATTCGAGTTTATCCCACATCTCTTTGGCAGATTTGCACATAGAGATTCTCGAATACTCCTTGGGATGGACAGCACACTGAATCATGTTCATGGCACTATAATTCAGTGTAGCTTTCCTTATCTGTTCCCTTGTCCAGGTATCTTCTTCTCCCTGGTTCTCATAGGGACCCACCTCAACTACTTTCCAGATCTCATAGTTCTGGGCCATCAGAAATACTTGCATTCTGTTTTTCCAATAAGAATAGTCCAAACCATTAAAGAATGGTGGCCTATTTATGGAATGGCCCTCAGCTATAAAACCCTTTGAGTCCATGACACTTAAGTAAATGCACAGAGAAAGAGTTAAACAACCAAGCAAACAAACAAGCAAACAATCAAACACTCAATACTCAGAAGCAAAAACTGCTCAGTTCAAATCAGATCGAGGTAAACCCGCTCTGATACCAATTGAAGGATCGAAATGAATGTGTGGAAAAGATCTAGAAGCGGGGGGATGAATAGATCTTAGCCACTTTTGCGGAAGCTTAAGCAATTTGAAAACTATTTAGAATCAGAGGCAATGTTATCAGTGAAAAACTACAGATCTGATTAAATTTGAGTGAGTTGAAAAACTTAGATGTGAAGCAAGTTGATTAAGTGAATTTAAAACGAATCCTATGCAAGCATCTAGCAGATGAATCAATCAAACCACAGAAGACAAATGCACAAGGATTTTTAGGTGGTTCGGAAATCACCCAAGTGATTCCTACATCCACCCTCACAACCCGTGAGGCTTCACTAACACAACTGGGCTACACCCCAAAGGCCTAACAACTCCAACACTTCAGAGCATACAACTCACACAACCTCTAGAGCAAGACTACTCTAGAAACACAGAGCAAGACTGCTCAAACCAACCCTGAGCTTACAACTCAAACTGAGCTCGACGGCTCACAACACCCTGAGCACAATGCTCACACTGAAACTGCTAGACACCAACTTAAGACTAAGATCCTCTAGCAACAGATCTAGTCGAAGTTTGAGAACTCTAAAGAGAGTTATGCAGAAGCACTTGCATAATCTCAAAAGATATCTCAGAAGAACAGAAGAAAAGGTAAATTGAATTGAAATGCTTCGTTCTTCAGTGTACTCCCTTGTAGAAGCTTGAATTGGGAAGGAACTTGTGAAGCTTGAAGTCCAAGTCGATGCTCTGCAATCTGAGAAATTGGATCTTCCTCGAATTCTTCACCCAAGAAATCTTCTACAGGATCTGCCTCCTTGGAATGCTTCAGAGAAGTCTTCAGGAATCAAATTCCAATTCCCACACCTTGAATTGGTGGGATTGGTCTTCTGGAGCACTTGGAGAGCAGGGAAGGAGACACGAGCTCTTCTTGGCCGCCAGGAGCTTCTTGGAGGCTTGAGAGAGTTGGGTCCTTCTCACTTGTGAAGGCTGGCCGAAAAGACACTTTATATCCTTAGGATTCCAAAGATACCCTTTTGGGGTACAAGGGCACGCTTTCCTAGGAAGATTCTGATCGCCCTAGAGGGACACGTGGCAGCCATCAACCTTTAGGATGAAAAGTTTCCGTAGTGTGTCGACCTGCCCTGGTGGTAGTGTCGACACACTGTCCAGAATATGTAGAAGGCTGTTCTGGGAAGAGGATCCCGTGTTGACCTGCTCTGAGAGTGTGTCGACCTGCTATCCCAAATCTGCAAACTAGCTGTTCTGGGAACTGGGTCTAGTGTCGACCTGCTCTGAGAGTGTGTCGACCTGCTGACCCAATTCTTCAAACTGGCTGTTCTGGAAACGGGATCTAGTGTCGACCTACTCTGAGAGTGTGTCGATCTGGGTAGGCTTGATTTCTGAAAAACTGCCACTCGTGTCGACACACTCTTGACATGTGTCGACACAGTCTCAACATTTTTACACATTTTGCCTTTGAATATGTGTTGATGTGTCGACACCATTGATGGGTGTGTCGACTCATCTTTTGCATAAAAATGTTTGTACCTGAAAAATGAACACATATATCATTAGTTAAATGATTTGTCATGACCATAAATGATAAATGTAGTTTGAAAAATACTTTTTGAACATGAATTTCAGGTATGATGTTTTTGACATGTTTCAATTAAATTGCTTTAAGAACACTTCTTGTCATCATCAAAATAGGAGGGAAATGATATGAATTTGCATTCAACCCAACAATGTAATGATCAGACCCAAAATATGCAATTTTTTTTGCAAAGGTAGTGTCGACACACCCCTTACTGGTGTCGACACAATGCTTCAAACACAAGACAAAATAATGCAGAATTGGTCAAGTAGTGTCGATACAAGATCAAGTAGTGTCGACACTAGAGACAGCTCCCAGAAAACCCAGTCAACAGGTCTGTACAGGGTGTCGACACAGGATCAAGTAGTGTCGACACAGGATCAAGTTGTGTCGACACTAGAGACCTTCCCAGAAAACTTTCTGGCCATTTTGGACAGTGTGTCGACACTAGATCAAGTAGTGTCGACACTAGAGGCCTTCCAAGAACACCTTTTGAGCTAATCTGGGACAGTGTGTCGACACTATATCAAGCCGTGTCGACACTAGAGGCCCTCCAAGAAAAAACATAGGTCAGGGGTAACCCGAAAACACATCTCATATAGCGATTTACTTACCCCACTTATAACTCTCTATCGAATAACTTTTAGACAAAACGTTCAACACCAATATGATGAGGACAACTAGTAGGAGAACTTTGATGTTTGGGGTTGGATCTAATTCAGTCTCAAATCCCGAGAAATACATGCAGGACATAAAGCTAAGTGCAGCCCAAAATCGCAGTATCATGCAGCAACTCTCTTACCAGGTTTATAACTCTCTAACAAAAGATTTTTTGACAAAACGTCCAACATAAAAGCTGATCGTTCCTACCAGTAGAAGAACTTTTATGAAGGAAGTTTGATCTAATTCGGTCTCAAATCACGTGCATAGTAAGAAGAACGGGAAAAGCCCTAACTGTGTGCGATTTAGGGAAAACTACGAATACACAATGTATACTCCATGAAATTGAGTCAAACCTCATGAAAATGAACCTAGACTCAAAGATCTACATGATGGTGTTGGTTTTCTTTAATCTTGGCCCGAGAACACCTACCTTTATGAAGATCTAAGACCGGTCGACGTTCTGGGCGCAGCTAATGATGAAGGGGAATTAAGCTCCGGCTCCCAGCCTTTGTCGTCCTTCTCTGATGCCCTAGCCTGCCTCCAACTGACCTCAACTTGTTGCTAAACCTTCCCCAAGAGTTTAAGGATGAGTTCTTATAGATTTAGGGTGTAGTTACAAGTCCTAACGGGAATAGGAAAGGGGCTGCGAATTCTGCTCCCTGCTTTCCAAGAAATCTTGGATTCTCTCACCCAAAGGAGGTAGCAAAGGTTTAGGAAACCACCACTTAGAGTTGGATCCGGTTTTGGCTTAATTTACATGAATAATCATCCAATTTTAACCCTAAATTACCCTCCCTAATTATTGCATAATTACATATACGAATTTTTGAGTATTTTCTTGTCCCAATTTTTATCCTTGGGCTAAATGTGCTCCATTGGCCCAATCTTGTTAATGGGTTATTAATACATGATATTGGAAGTCTCTCCAATATGTTTATTTAATTTATGGTTGAGTTATTTTTTCGTGTTACAATTTTTTCTTTATTTCTAGAATTTTACATCACTAAATTTCCTGGGTGTTACATCCTCCCCCACTTAAGAAATTTGGTCCCCAAATTTACACATAATGGTGTAGTTCATACCTGAGAATAGTTCTGGGGTTTTTTCTTCATTCTTTCCTCTGTTTCCCAGGTAGCATTAGTAACTCTGTTTCAACTCCATTGGACCTTCACTATAGGTATGGTACGATTCCTGAGTCGTTGAATCTTCCGATCTAGCAGTTTGATGGGCTTCTCTTCATAAGTCAGGTCCTCCCAAATCTCCAAGTCCTCATGGTTGATTACATGGTCGGCATTGAATAAGTACTTCCTCAGCATGGATATGTGGAACACGTTATGCACGTTCGCCAGCTGTGGAGGTAGTGCAAGTCTATACGCCACCTGACCAATCCTTTCTAGGATTTCAAATGGCCCTATGAATCTGGGACTCAACTTTCCTTTGATCCCAAATCTTTGTATTCCCCTTGAAGGTGAGACCTTCAAGAAAACATGTTCGCCAACCTGAAATTATAGTTCTCTCCTTCTCTTGTCTGCATAACTCTTCTGCCTAGGTTGTGCTATCTTTAGACGTTCCCGAATAATTTGAACCTTTATGACAGTCTCCTCAAATAAGTCGAGTCCAACCCATTGGTTGTCCCCAACCTCTTCCCAACAAAGGGATGATCTGCAACTCCTACCATATAAGGCTTCAAACGGAGCCATCTTGATACTTGCCTGATAGCTGTTGTTATATGCGAACTCCATCATGTACAACTGATCATCCCATCAACCTCTAAAATCCAGCACCAGAGCACGAAGCATATCTTCCACAATTTGATTGGTCCGTTCGGTTTGTCCATCAGTCTGAGGATGGACGGCTGTACTAAAGTTTAGTTTAGTACCCATTGTTGTTTGTAAACCCTTCCAGAAGTGTGAAGTAAATCTAGGGTCCCGATCTGATATTATGCTAGATGGAACCCCATGCAATCTAACTACTTCCTTAACATATAGTGTAGCCAATACATCCACAGACTAGGAACTCTTAATCGGCAAGAAATGAGCCAACTTAGTCAATCGATCAACTACTACCCAAATTGCATCCATACCACCCCTAGTCTTGGGCAATCCCATGATAAAGTCCATACCGATGCTATCCCACTTCCATTCCAGAATTTCTAGTGGTAGCAGTCCACCGGCTGTACAGAAATGCTCGGCCTTGACTTTCATGCATGTTAAACAGTATGACACATGATCGGCCACATCCCTCTTCATGTTTGGCCACCAGTACGACCGTTTTAAGTCTTGGTACATCTTTGTTGATCCAGGATGAATCGTGTACTTGGACTGGTGAGCTTCATTTAATAACCTCTTCTTGAGTTCTCCATGATTAGAGACACATGTTCTACCTCGGAATAGCAATCTTCCCTCAGCTGATAGAGTAAAGTCAGGTCTTTGTTCTAGCTTCTCCCTGATCTCAACTAAGAATGGATCCTCTCCCTGTTTCTCCTTGATTTCGGTCAGTAGATCGGATTGTATCTGGAGATTGGAAATCATTACTTTTTTTTCCTTCTTTCCCATGTCTAAGTTCAAGCTTGCAAATTGCTCCAGTAACTTCCATTCGCCCAGCATCATACTAGCTAGCATAGCTCCTGGTTGTCTACTTAGAGCGTCTGCCACTACATTGGCTTTCCCATGGTGATCTTGAATGGAAAAGTCAAAGTCCTTAAGGTACTCTAACCACCTTCTTTGTCTCATGTTAAGCTCCTTCTGTGAGAATAAATATTTCAAGCTCTTGTGGTCAGAAAAGACTTTAAATTGCTCACCATAGATATAATGCCTCCAAATCTTCAAGGTGAATACTACAGCTGCTAACTCCAGGTCATGAACCGGGTAGTTCACTTCGTGGATCTTCAACTGTCTTGAGGCATAAGCTATTACTTTCCCTTGTTGCATTAAGACACATCCCAGACCTGTTCCAGAAGCATCTGAATAAATTTCAAATCCTCCCTCTTCAGTGGGTAAGGCGAGGACAGGAGCAGTAGTCAGACACTTCTTAAAGTTGTTAAAGCTTTCTTCACATTCATCGGTCCACACAAACAGATTTTCCTTCCGGGTCAGCTTGGTTAACGGCACTGCAATCTTTGAGAAATCCTTTATAAACCTTCGGTAATATCCTGCTAGACCTAGGAAGCTCCTGATCTCTGTGACGCTTGTCGATCTTTCCCATTTCAGTACAGCCTCAACCTTTGATGGATCAACCGCGATACCATCCTTGGTTACCACATGCCCTAAAAGGATACCTCCTCCAGCCAGAATTCGCATTTACTTAGCTTGGCATATAATTTGTTCTCCCTTAAAATCTGTAATGAGATCCTCAAATGCTGCTCATGCTTTCCTTTGTCTTGGAATAGATCAATATATCATCGATGAATAACACCACAAATTTATCAAGATATGAGCGATAAATGCTATTCATCAACTACATGAGAACTGCAGGGGCATTTGTTAGTCCGAAAGGCATAACAATAAATTCATAATGCCCATACCTGCTTCAGAAGACTGTCTTGTGAATGTCTTCTCCTTTGATCCTCAATTGATGATAACCGGATCTGAGATCTATTTTAGAGAAGTATCTAGCTCCAAATAATTGATCGAACAACTCATCAATCCTTGGCAGAGGGTATTTGTTCTTGATAGTTAACTGGTTTAGTTGTTTGTAATCTATGCATAGCCTCATCGACCCAACTTTCTTCTTGACGAAGAGGACAGGTGCACCCCAAGGCGATGTACTTGGTCGGGTGAAACCCTTCTCTAACAGTTCCATCAGTTGCTCTTTTAATTCCTTCAGTTCTGCGGGAGACATTCTATATGGTGCCCTAGATACTGGTGCTGCTCCAGGGACCAACTCGATGGTAAAATCGACCTCTCGCTCAGGAGGAATTCCTGGCAAGTCTTCTGGAAAAACGTCAGCGTACTCGCTGACAACATGGATGTCCTCAACTTTGACTTCCTTCTTTGTGATGACAACAGCAGCAAGAAAGGCCATACAACCTTTCCTCAACATCCTCTTGGCTTGTAATGCAGAGATAAGTGACAATCTCCTGCGGTTTCTATCCCCTGTGAACACTAGTTTTGGGTAATGGCTAAAGGTTACTCGACTTCTCCTCCAGTTGATACTAGCCCTGTGTTCAGACAATCAGTTTGCTCCCAGTATCACATCATACCCCTCCATATCCATACATATTAAATTTTCTGGTAGGTTTTGGGTTTCAATCAACACTTCACTAGATGGTATATGGTTTGTAAGATTGGTGCCAGGACCAATCGGGGTTGACACAACTATCCCGGATTTTATTGGGACAGGTTTCACAGGTAGGGTATCAACCAATGTTTGAGATATAAAGGAATGCGTCGCTCCCGTATCAAAGAGAACATATGCGGGTCGGGAGAGAATAGTAAGTGTACCTTCCACGATACCTCCTTCTTCAGTAGCTTCAGGTTCCTGAATAGCTTGCAAGCAGCCTTGCCTCTTCTGTCCATTCAGATGCTTGTCCTGAGGGGCTTGTTCTTTCAGCATTGGGCAGTCCGAGATCCTGTGGTCACGACTACCACAGCGCAGGCATCTCCCTTGCGCTCTCCAGCATTGTTCAGACCGGTGACTAGCTTTGTCACAATGTTTGCACCTTTCTCCCGATGTCACCACTATCTGCTTACCTAACTCCTTTGGCTTTTTATCAGCGGGTTCATTTACTCTGCCGCTGGGCCTTTTCTTCCCAATGGTCGGCTGATACCTTCCTATAGAAGACACTTGCTCCCTTTTCACAGATTTTCCCTTAATTCTGTCGACAATCTCCATGGCATCCTCCAGTAACTGAGCCATCTTTACCATGTCATCGTAGGTTTGAATGTCCATTGGCGCCAGTTGAGTGATGAACTGGGGCCTCAAGCCATTCAGAAAGTGTTTTGCCTTCATCCTTTCTGTCCCAATCAAGTGAACAGCATATCGGGACAGACAAGAGAATTGGGCCTCATACTCGGCCACATTGAGTCCTCTCTGCTTCAAAGCCGTAAATTCGGCTGCTTTCCGTTCCTGGACCCTCTCAGAAAAATACTTGGTGTTGAATCGCTCAATGAACTGAGCCCATGTTAGTTGCTGGCCATTCAGGGTTGCTTCTATCGACTCCCACCAAGCCCTTGCATCCTTTTCCAATTGGAAAGTCGCCAGTAGTACTTTGTTCTAGTATGTGCATTGCATGACCCTAAATATCCTTTCAATTTCCTTGACCCAGTGTTCAGCAACATCTGGGTCAGTACTCCCTTCAAACCTAGGCGGATCCATATTCTGAAAATTTCGATGGAGATCACCGGCTCCGCGGTTACCTCCACCCTGGGTGGCTTGCAGGATAGCCTGAGTCAAGTTCTGTATTTTTTGTTGCATGCTCCTAGCCTGGGCACGTTCAACCGCCATTGAGGTAAGAAATACCTTCAAGATAATAATATGAGTCAGTCATCTAAATATATTACATGTGACTTCCATTCCCATGGTTCTACCCAAGCTCACATTAGGTACGACAGATTTTGACTCGTGTGATATAGTTTCATCCTATGTTCCTATTCCCTTGGACCCTAAAGTTTAGGGCTCTGATACCAACTGTCACGTCCCGATATTTAGCAGCGAAATAAATACCGGGAGACGTGAACCATACAAATAGACGTATCACAGTTGAGTAACACAGAGTAACAATTACATATAACCACACATTTGAGACTATATTATGATCACCCAAAAGTATACTTTATTTCATTCCATTCAACTAGATACAACCTTACATAAGAAAGAACCAACTAAAGGGTCCTTTATTCAAATAAAACTTCAAGAGAAGTTGCACTATTACATAGACTACTCAAATATCTATTCCTAAACTATCAACTCCTCATATGGCAGTGCTCATCACTCTTGTCCTGTCCCATCCGACTCCTCTAGTTCCTCATCACTACCTGAAAAGGGCGGGATGATAGGGTGAGCGAACTAGCTCAGTAGGATTTACATCTCAATATGGTGCCGGCACTAATATACGTGATTAACATTTTAATTAGGCAAGATATGAACATGTATATGGTGACAATGCATGCAATACTGATAGATTGAATAGCAGAGCAGAACAGATATCATTTCAGATCAAATGTCGAGTTGCATATACAATGGACAGATATTTCAAGAGTAGAATCGTATCAAAAGAGATTTGGCCATATTCACAGATATCACGTATTCACGTGAACAGACGTATCATATCAAATCTTATAATATCAGATCAAATCAAACTTATCATATCAAACGAGGGCACATTTCCACTATTCTTGCTTATTCGTTGTGCTAAACCAAGCACCAGAAGTCCATACTCCCGCGGTTAATAAGTACGTTGGGGCGCTCCTCCCCAGGACCGGACCGGGCCCCTTTTGCACAGGCATTGGTCAGATGGACCGAAGTCCCATATTGTGCCGAATAAACATATTCATATTATGGCCACAGAATTTCAATGACAAGCTCATAGTAAAAAGGAACATGATCATTCTTAGAGTGAAGGTATGACAAATAGCTCAAGAGAACCAAAGGCCGGATAATGACGTATCTTATGTTTCATAATTCATTAATGTCTTGACATGAGGATGTTTCTAAAGACAAATCGTATGCAGAACATGTGCTCTCAATTCCCCAAGAAGGGTGTGCCTATTCGTGCAAAGATGTAAGTGATTAGTCACAGATCTTTCCTAACATATATGCAATTGACAAATAATTTATTGAACACCGGAAAGCATGTAACTATTGAAACTCGTATGCAATTCATGATAATAACTTCACCAACAAGTTCTAACATGTATTCATACCCATATTCACATCATATTCTTATCTTATCAATTGACAATAGGGAAGATCACAAGATATTCCAATGAACATAAGGACAATCACAATTACACATTAGAATCATATTCGTTTCATTACCATTATTCAATGGATTGATTTCTTTTAGGTCCATGCATACTATATAACATCATGCACATGCTAGTAGACATCATGTAATGATCAGACCCAAAATATGTAATTTTTTTTGCAAAGGTAGTGTCGACACACCCCTTACTGGTGTCGACATAATGCTTCAAACACAAGACAAAATAATGCAGAACTGTTCAAGTAGTGTCGACACAAGATCAAGTAGTATCGACACTAGAGACAGCTCCCAGAAAACCCAGTCAATAGGTCTGTACAGGGTGTCGACACAGGATCAAGTAGTGTCGACACAGGATCAAGTTGTGTCGACACTAGAGACCTTCCCAGAAAACTTTCTGGCCAATTTGGGACAGTGTGTCGACACTAGATCAAGTAGTGTCGACACTAGAGGCCTTCCCAGAACACCTTTTGGGCTAATCTGGGATAGTGTGTCGACACTAGATCAAGTCGTGTCGACACTAGAGGCCCTCCCAGAAAAAAACATATAGGTCAGGGGTAACCCGAAAACACATCTCATGCAGCGATTTACTTACCCCATTTATAACTCTCTAACGAATGACTTTTGGATAAAATGTTCCACACAAAATATGACGAGGATAATTAGTAGGAGATCTTTGATGTTGGGGGTTGGATCTAATTCGGTCTCAAATCCCGAGAAATATATGCATGACATAAAGCTAAGTGCAGCCCGAAATCACAGTATCATGCAGTGACTCTCTTACCATGCTTATAACTCTCTAAAGAAAGACTTTTGGACAAAACGTCCAACATAAACGATGATCGTGACTACCAGTATAAGAACTTTTATGAAGGAAGTTTGGTCTAATTCGTTCTTGAATCATGTTCATAATAAGAAGAACAGGAAAAGCCCTAACTATGCGCGACTTAGGGAAAACTACGAATACACAATGTATACTCCATGAAATTGAGTCAAACCTCATGCAAATGAACCTAGAATCAAATATCTACATGATGGTGTTGGTTTTCTTTAATCTTGGCCTGAGAACACCTACCTTTATAAAGATCTATGACCGGTCGACGTTCTGGGCGCAACAGAGGATGAAGGAGAATGAAGCTCCGGTTCCCAGCCTTTCTCCTCCTTCTCTGATGCCCTAGCCCGCCTCCCAATGACCTCAAATTGTTGCTAAGCCTTCCCCAAGAGTTTAAGAATGAGTTATTATAGATTTAGGGTGTAGTTACAAGTCCTAACGGGACTAGGAAAGGGGCTGCGAATTCTACTCCCTACTTTCCAAGAAATCTGGGATTCTCTCTCCCAAAGGAGGTAGCAAAGGTTTAGGAAACCACCTCTTAGAGTTGGATCCGGTTTTGGCTTACTTTACATGACTAATCATCCTAATTTTAACCCTAAATTACCCTCCCTAATTATTGCATAATTACATACATGAATTTCTGAGTATTTTCTTGTCCCAATTTTTATCCTTGAGCCAAATGTGCTCCATTGCCCAATCTTGTTAATGGGTTATTAATACATGATATTGGAAGTCTCTCCAATATGTTTATTTAATTTATGGTTGGGTTATTTTTTCATGTTACAATTTTTCCTTTATTTCTAAAATTTTACATCACTAAATTTTTGGGGTGTTATATGGGGCGCATTTAGAGAGAACGCAACGTGACGATACGTCGTGACCTGGTCGCAACTTGGAAGCCAGTCACGACCTCAGCCGAGTGCTCAAACAGAGCAACACCATTACCCCAAAACCACACTAAATGATACAACAAGGGGGAAAGGATCATGGCAACGCTGGAAAACATCTCAATGAACACCAAAACACCCTCATTAACCCCATGTATGGCAAGAAGAGCAACCTACGCTCAAATAACCTCACCAACAACATGGAGCTCTCAACACAAACAACCCAAACTAAGCATGCATACACACAGAACAACATTCCATGATAAGACCACCTGAAGCATGCAAAAATACCTAGCATGATTTCTAGGCTTGGAAGTGGGGTTTGGCAACCTAGCATGTAGAACTAGGGGGAAGGTTTGGGTTCCTTACCTCAATATGAAGATCCACCTAATTAGGGCCTTCTCGTAGGACTTGCACCCCTCCACCTCCGAGCTCCAATGCTCCAAGAGGAGCAGTCCATGACCCGAGCTCGTCCTTCACATGTCGATGAAGAGGAGCACACCATAGAGAAACGGTAGCCCACAGAGAACAAGACGACAGTGAGAGGGGGACACAAGACTGAAAGCTTACAACAACACCAGCACAATCCAATCCTTACCTTCACAAAGAACCACACACACTCCAAATCATAACAAGTCCACCCAAGCTCCTCACGGAGCAGTTAAGCCATGGGAGAATCGCCAGAGAGGGAAGAATACAGAGCAAAGGGTGGAAAGGGGTTGTGCTCTCGGGCTTGGGCACTTAAACACAGATGATAAGAATGCGACGAACCTTGTCGTTGCGTTAGCATTGCTAACGTGACACCCACCTACGTTGCGATCTGGAAACGCCTGCGACCCTGACGGTCAAAGCCACCACGTGGCATGCATGCAACGCTGACATCTAATCGCGATGGACCAGTATGTCGCATTCAAGCATGCATGATGACACGTGTCTCCACCGTTCAGACAGCTAAAAGACAAAACAACAGTCTGCTATCAGGGCCCTGTCGCGACAGGGGCAGCTGGCGCGTTCTCATTCAGAATGCGACGGGTCGACATGTCGCGACCACAACCAAGAGAGCTGACCCTCAAAGGGGATAGGGATGTTATAGAAAATGTCGACTTTAAGAAAGGGAAAGTTACATTTAGTGATATCCCTAAGTTGTCATTCAATGGGATTAGACATAAGAGACGGATGTCTCTACTCTCTACCATAAAGGCCCACAATATGATAAGAAAAGGTTGCCTTTCTTTCCTTGCAGCCGTAACAGCATTCACAAAGTTCGAATGGAATGACAAGTGTCGAAAAGCCTTTGATGATTTGAAGAGGTATCTCATGAATCCCCCAGTTTTGCAACCTCCTGTACCTAGAAAACCACTGATCCTATATCTCTCAATCATTGAGGATTCCCTAGGTGTGGTCCTTGCACAACACGATGAATCTGGAAAAGAAAGGGCAGCATACTATCTTTCTATACTTTTCAACACCACAGAATTCAAGTACACCACCGTAGACAAAACTTGTGTCGTGCTCATGTGGGTAGTTCAAAAACTCAAGCACTACTTTCTTGCCCACGAGGTCAAGCTAATCTGGAGGATGGATCCACTCATGTATCTCTTAGAAAAATATGTCCTCTCTGATCGACTTGCGCGCTGGCAGAGCTTTCTCTCCCAATTCGACATTTTTTTTTGTGGTCCAAAAGGCCATCAAAGGATATGCCATCGCTGAGAACCTTGCCCATTTGCCACTCCCTCACAGCGATTCCATCCGAGAGGAGTTTCCCTATGAAGAGCTCTCAGTCATCTCCAAAGATCCCTTCTGGTCCCTTCATTTTGATGGTGCACTCAACTCTCAGGGACAGGGCATTGGAGCCGTGTTGCTCACCCTGGAGGGTATTAGCATCCCCATCACCTTTCAACTCAACTTCTCCACCACTAATAACATGTCTGAGTATGAAGCTCTCCTAGCTGGTCTTAAACGTGCTTATTTCCTGGGTGCATCCCACCTTAGAATCATAGGAGACTCTCAACTTGTTCCGCGGTAGGTGCTCTCAACTTACTGCACTCGTGACCCAAAGCTCAAACCATATTATGATTTGGTCACATTGTTGGCAAGGCAATTTCGCAAGCTTATCTATGTCCACACTCCTCGCTCACAAAACATCTGGCTGACGCCTTGGCGTCACTAGCTTCCTCCTTATCCTTCCCTCTGAGCCATCAGACCGAGACAATTGTCGTCCAACGGCTCGATGTTCCATCTCCTCAAGATCCTTGGTTCAAGAACCTTAGGACAACCTTAGAAGAGAGGGCTAGGAGGAGAGGAGTACAACAAATCATGTTGGCTGAGCTCGAGGAAATCTTGGATGAAGAAGAATTGCCATGGTATTTTAAGATTGAGCAGTACTGTAAGGATGGGTCATATCCTGAAGGGGCAAACTCCGAGGATCGCAAGGCCATAAGAAGAGCCACCCTAAGGTACACAGTCGTCAGAGAAGTTTTGTACAGGCGGGCTCTTAATGGAGTTCTGTTAAGATGTCTTAATGATGACGAAGCTTGGAAAGTGGTGGAAGGAGCCCATGCTAGTGAATGCGGAGGGCATGTCAACAGTCAGATGCTGGCTAAGAAGATCATTAGGCAGGGCTACTACTAGCCAACCCTAGAAGAAGACTGTGCCATCTACGTCCGTAGGTGTGTCAATTGCCAACTCCATGCTGATAAAATTCATGCTCCTTCATCCTCACTTAATCCACTCTCCACACCTTGGCCATTCTCCATGTGGTCTTTTGATATTGTTGGCCCCCTTAGTGATCCTAATGCTCAAATCAAACAAAAATCATTTATCCTAACAGCAACTGAGTAATACACCAAGTGGGCAGAGGCAGAAGCATTAACAGAAATCAAAGCATCCACAGTGTGCCGCTTTATCATGAAGAATATCATTTCGCGGTTCGGAGTGCCAAGCAGCAATGTCACAGACAACGGGCCACAATTCATCTCGCAAGAACTTCAGGACCTCTGTAAGAAATACAACATCACTATGCATAATTCATCTCCATATTACCCACAAGGCAATGGCCAAGCTGAAGCAACTAATAAAACCCTTCTTAAAATCTTGAAGAAAACTTGTGAATCTCCTGTTAGCGCCCCGGGGCCTGATGGTTTTACAGGCCATTTTTTCCATTCTTGCTGGAGCTTTATTGAACCTAATGTATGTTCTGCGGTGCAAGCCTTTTTCTGTGGCCATGATCTGCCTAGGGGATTCACCTCTTCCTTAATTGCTTTGGTTCCGAAAACTGATATTCCAAAGTTTTGTGCTGATTTTTGGCCTATTAGCCTGTGTAACTTTTTCTACAAGATTATCTCTCGTGTTATCAATGACAGGCTTGCGCAATTGTTGCCCCTTTTAATTTCTAAAGAGCAGGGTGCCTTTGTTAAGGGGAGGAACATTTCTGAAAATGTCTCATTGGTTATGGAAATGGTGCAACATCTGGGTAGGAAATGCAGAGGTGGTAATGTCATCCTCAAGCTGGACATGGCTAAGGCATATGATCGGTTGGAATGGGACTCTCTCTATGCTGTTCTGCACAAATTTGGCTTCTCTATCGGGTTTTTATCCCTTATTGAGCCTCTTCTTTCTAATTGCTGGTTCTCGGTGCTCTTGAATGGTGAGGTTCATGGCTACTTCAAGTCTTCTAGAGGTATTCATAAAGGGGATCCTCTTGCACCGGCCCTCTTTATTTTGGCTCAAGAAGTCCTTAGCAGAGGTGCGTCTACCTTGTTTCGTGTGAGCCTTGGTGGGGCGTATAAGACTATGAGACGATGTCCTCTTGTTTCACATCTTTTATTTGCTGATGATACCTTAATCTTTTCCAATGGTTCGGCGAGGCATGTTAGACGGCTTATGGCTTTTCTGAGGGATTATGAAACATCCTCTGGGCAAATGATCAACGTGGCCAAGAGCTCCTTTATCATATCTAACAGGGCTCCATTGTCACTTAGCCGCTCCATCGGCCAAATCACAGGTTTTGTTCGGGGCCTCCTGCCCTTCAAATATCTTGGTGTATCCATTTATTCTGGTAGACGTAGAGCAGTTTATTTCTCACATATCCTCTCTAAAACGGCTGAGAAGTTGCAAGCATGGAAGTCGAGGTTTCTCTCTTCTGGCGGCAGGCTGATTTTATTAAGACATGTTTTGTCAGCTATTCCTATTTACACTATGTCTACCCTATCCATCCCTGGCACGGTTATGAAATCCTTTCATAAGTTACTTGCTAACTTCTTTTGGGGTTCTTATGAGGGTTCTCCGAAGAAGCATTGGGTGTCCTAGAAATCTATTGCGTTACCCAAGGAGTGTGGGGGCCTTGGGGTCCTAACCTTGCAAGATATGTAAATTGTGCTAAGGACTATGCTCTTATGGAAGGCGATTACTAAAAATTCACAGTGGGGAAAGTTTTTCAAAGCTAGATATCTCCACACAAGCCACTTCTCTGAAGCCTCTTATGACTTGATGATTGCTGTTGATAGCCGCCTTTGGCGGCTTGCTTCCTCCTTCATTGCTTCCAACTATCGGGTCTTTATTGCTGATTTGGACTCTAATGCTAGTTTCTGGTTTGATATTTGGACACGTTCAGTCCCATTACATCACTATATTCCAGACAGCGTATGGAGGAATCTTGCAGGAAAAAACTTTTCTATTCAGCAAGTTGTACATGAGCCTGGGAGTTATCATTTGTTGCTGGCCTGTCGTTTCTGCCTGGCATTCATTTTAGATAATGCTCTTGCAGTTCAGGAGGACACGGACAGGTGGATCTGGTGTCCAAACCCTGATGGCATTTTTTCCTCTTCCTCTATGCGCAAATTGTCACAAGGTGACCCTATCACTGGCTGGGATAAACTATAGGGTAAAGCAATCCCTTTGAAATGGTCTATTCTTGCTTGGCGTTTGGTGAGGAATTGTGTGCCTACTGATGATATTATTGTGGGTTGTGGTATCCCTCTGTGTTCCATGTGTTCTTGTTTTTCTAACCCACATGTTGAATCTGGTGCACACTTGTTTTTCCATGGTGATGTGGCTAAGGATGTCTGGGCTTCTCTTTTTGATTTTCTCTAGTTCTATAATCTGTCGATCCAAAATGTGGCGCAAGGAACTCTCCTATTTTTGTCTGGTTCTTCTGGCTCCTGGGGAAAGCTAGCTCGCATTATGTTGCTTGCTATGATTTGGGAACTATGGTGCAGTCGAAATCGGTGTAGATTTGACTCCGTTTCTATGTCCAGTCGGCAAGTGCTATTCAAAGATCGGCTGGTAGTGCATGATGCTATTAGCGCCTCCTTGGTTCTTTTAAAAGACTTGAAGCCAGCACAACTTCGGTTCTTATCACAGTGGGTGATTTCCCTTCCTCAGGTTGTTAGCCCCTCTCCTATGATTATTAGGTGGTTACTTCCTCCAACGGGGAGGCTCAAACACAATGTTGATGGTGCTTTCAAGCACTCTACGGGTATTGCAGCAGGTGGTGGCGTTCTCAGGAATGATTGTGGTGATGTTATTTTCTCTTATGCTCACCGTTATCCCCAGGTTCACTCCAGCCTTGAGGCAGAAGCGATTGCTCTTCGGGATGGACTCACTTTGTGTTGTGCACGTGGTTTTACAAATTTCATGATTGAATCAGACTCTATGGTTCTAGTGCAGATTGTCAAGGGTCGATTCAAGTGCCCATGGCGGCTTTCCTTCCCTGTTCATGATATTCTATCCAGGTGTCAGTATCTCCACGTATCTATATGTCACGTTTTCAGGGAGTCCAACAACGTTGCTGACGCTCTTGCTAATTTTGGTAGTTCTGCATCGGCTCTTTGTAATCTCTGGTCTTCTTGGGCTGATCTTCCCCCTCTTGTAAAGGGACCCTGCCATCTTGATAAGGCCAGGTTTCCTTCTATTAGGCCCTGAGTCCTCTTATGTACTGTTGATGTCACATTGATCTTAATAAAATTTCCCTGGGAGATGTGTGGTGGTGGAGTGGTAACCTTATCCCTTCTCTGAAGGGGTGAGCACTCTCCCTCTACCTCTTCTAGGTATTCACCAAAAAAAAAAAGACAACTTGTGAATCGCATAAATTCACTGATTGGCCATAAAATCTAATAGAGGCTCTGTGGGCCCATCGTACCTCTGTCCATACTCCCACTGGATAAACCTTGTATGCTCTCACTTATGGGATGGAGGCGGTAGTTCCATATGAGATCTTGATCCCTTCACTAAGAGTCCAACTAGATAAGGAACTTAATCTTGACAAACGTCGAGAGGCGTTGCTAGTCCAATTGGAACTCTTAGATGAAAGGTGACTAATAGCGGCCGATCATGTACTCTCATATCAAAGGCGAATCTCAAGGTCTTTTGAAAAGAAGGTAATTGAATGAAAATTCCAAGAGGGTGATAAGGTCTTGAAACACATTTTTATCAAACCTAGAGGTCCAAGGTCTAAACTACAACCAAATTGGGAAGGTCCGTATGTTGTGAAAGAAGTGTATCTAAGAAATGCCTATCGCCTAATCAATGCCGAGGGCGCAGAACTGTCACATCCGTAGAATGGGTTGTAGCTCAAAAGATTCTATCCCTAGGTCTGTAGGTGTGAGGCCACAACACTTAGATTAGGGATAACCCCGTGTTAAGAGTTCGAAATCCTTTCCCTAGTCATCAAGGGTTGTTCTAAGTTAGGACCAACACACACACACGGCAAGCCCGGGCGACTGCACTTGGTAGGTTTTGTAGCTATGTAGGCCCTACTTTACCAATGCGATGGTCATTCTCTTCCAAATCGGTTGAAGTGTAGGGTCAAGGGTCGTAAGGGCGAGGTAGTCAACCTTAAGCATACCCTGACGAGAGGAAGTCTCAAACAAGGACTGTCAAATAACAAAGGCAAAGGAACAAAAAAAAGCAAAAGAAGGGATATAGAATACATGATAGAATAGGGGCATGGCAAAGAGTGGCAAAGTCCCCGCGGTACGCTCATGAGCCTGGTCGTACGCATGCCCCAGATAGTGTAAATCTATAAGAAAAGACCACAAAGTCCCTACGCAACAGACCTAATCATTGAAGGGTGTGCTGTGGGAAGAAGCCGAACCCAACGTCCTTAAACAAGCCATTCTATAGGGCCCAATTACATTGCAATAAAAGGGAAATAACTAACTACGACTCTAAGATAACATAACGACTCGAGGGTACTCCTGGCTTCACTCTTGGTCATTCCCTTCCTCGTGAGTGTATGTGTCATCCTCGGCCTCACCTGAGAACACAACATCAAATAACGTAGGGTGAGCGATAACGCCCAATAGGACTTAAATCTCAGGCTCAAGTAGGCTTTAAATAATTAACGCATTTAATAGCAGAGTGTCTAGAGATAGCAGGTACAAGGGAGTCAAAATATAGTAAGAGATAGCACAATAGCACGAGATCGAGTATAGTTTCCAAAATAGCACAAGTATCGAATATAGCATGAATAGCAGGATGGCCATAGCACAACTAGCACAAGTATAGTAATAGCACGACGAGTAGAGCACTTGTTTGTCATTCTAGACATCGAGAGAGTATAGCACGTTTGAGTTTTGATTGTCATATAGATAGTCGAGATAGATAGCACTTGAGTGTAATGCCAAACACTCTGATCATTTAACTCCCATGGGCACTAGCACTTTCGGGCGCACATCCCAGGACCAGATTGGGCCCTTTATATATTGCCAAGCATTGGTTATATTGTTTATCTTTAGACAATCAGTCAATGGCCAATATAGAGTACCAAGAAATAGATAAGAGCACTAGATGAATAGATGAGATAGTGGAGTGAACGTGAGTAGGTGAGCGAGTAGAGTATAGATGAGAGCTAATGGACATTGCACGTAATACGTCGAGTAATCAGGCGATAGTAACAGTTGCACAACACGCGCACTTGGTGTTGGCAGTCAGGTGGAACTCACAACCCTACCACTGGCCTTGTTATGCATAGGTTCAAAGGTCCGGTGTGATTTAAGACGAGAGTGAATCTCTAATAGCCGTTTGGATCATATAGATCCCTAAAGGGTATCATAGGTATTAGGGTACAACCGGCTCGTCGACCATGTGGGAATCCATGATCAGAGGAGACTTACGGAGGCCTTGTGCAAGAGTTCACTAGTCCGGCGAAAGGAATATCCGACGGAGAGTTCACCACAAGCCAAGTAAAGTGTGTATATAAAACATGTGCTCGACGTTCTAGAGGAATTCTAGAACAGTGGAGCGTCGATATCGGTATATAAACAACGCAAGAAACGAATACAAGTCCTTTAAAATAGGGCAATTAATGTACTTTACTTCAATAAATTACCAGGCACATTATGAGATATTTTCTGCAATATTTCAGCCATAAATGGATGGTTCAAGTGTGTGTAAGTGCAAGAGAAATCATAGATAGAAATAAGTCGTGAACATGTATTTTAAATCATTCAATATAGCACCATTTTTAAGTAGGGTTTTTACTGGGGGTATAATGGTAAGAAGGCGTAAGGATTATTTAGAAAGCGAAAAAATATTTTTCATGGGTTTTTATCAAAAAAAAACTGAGAAGGCGACATAGGTCAATGAGTATTGCGATAGGGGCCAGGCAGAACACGACAGGGTCCTGTACGGGTTGCGACATGGCTGTCTGTTCAGGCGGCCAGAACGCGACGTAGGTACTGTCGCATTCAGAAAGCGACAAGGAAGGCGTCACGATGTCTTGAGAAAGCGACAAGTGGATGGTCGCAATCAGACCTAGAAGGCGACATATCGGCCTGTCGCAATCTGGTTGTCTGCACCTGGCTCTGACAGGATTCAGACCAGGCTTTGGATTGCGGGCCAACTTAAAATCGAATGATACAGGGTGCTTTGAAAAATCATAACTAATTGTATAGTGAACGAAAAATCATGAAACCAGTTGCAAATTAAACTAGACATGTAAGGGTACTTCCAATAAATAGGGATTTAAGAGAGAACATGGTTTGAACATGGTTTGAGCATGAACAACAACGAGTAACACAGAACATGACATAGAGAGCAAGACTGATTTAATTCGAGCAACATGCTCAATGAAATTTAGACTTTTTAGGGGCAAATGATCCCTAACAACATGAAGTATCTACAGTAAAACTTTCGTAGTATGGGATCAAGTATAGATAGAGATTTGAATTAAACATGACACCTCGGGGTTATCATGTTTGCAGTTCTTCAAAAATTAAGAACAAAAGATAGGATGGATGGAAAAATATGAAACTTGGGGGTTTCGTTCAAGAGGGTAGGAAGAACCTACAGAAAAAGTTTCATGGTTTATGCTTGTGAGAATGCCTACCTTTGACTCGATTTCCTCTTCTAGGGCTAGAACTTGAAGAACGGGGAAGAAGCTTCAAGTTCTTCTTCTCTCCACGAAATCCTCTCCTCCTTAGCCTCTTCTCCACGTCCAGCAACTCTTGGAAATGAGCTAGGGTTGCCCAAGAGAGTTTAAGAGGTGTATTTATGTAAACACAAGTTCCTATTCCTACTACTACTCAAATTCCTCTTAATTCTGAGATTTCCTTACTCCCACCTTCCTTCCTTGCTTTCCAATCTCTATTTAGACTTGGAAGAGATCCAAATTCGTGCTAATCCATATGGGGTAGGTTTAGGAATCCAACTCCTACTCTAATTGCTTATTTAATGCACTAAATATCCCTTTCCAATTATGATATAATTAAACTCCGAATTTAGGGTATTTTCTTATTATTCTCCCCTTTCAAATTCATATTTTTGACCCAATAAATTCTAGAAGATCCATTAAGCAAAGCCCATTACTCTTTTCCATTTAATGAGTTTTATTTAATGCTCTATTTAAATATCCCTTTTAGCTAGGTTTTAAATTCTTTATTTAAATTTTTATTTTTCGTAAAAATTCAGGTTGCTACAATGGCTCTGATATTAGTGGCTGTAACTAGACATATGAAAAGTTATTAATGAGAAAGATTTGCTTTAGTATTATTCAATGTGTAATGGTTTTATGTCTAGTATTCGCTCTATACCTTTTTCTTGCAACTGCCTTCGCGCTCCGATATTCTGCGTCGGGGCGTGACACAACAGGTGCATCGCGTCTCCCTGGTAAGGGGACAGGAATCCTGTCGCGTTCACAGGGTGACCGGGCCGTTCCGCAGTGGTTCCACCATCGGCCAAACGCCCTACATGGGTGCTGAGGACCTCGATTCGCCCATCCCCCCATCAAACACACTAGGAGTTAGGGTTGGACCAACTTACCTTCTTGGGGCCGATAGCCTCCTCCTCGCCCGGTGCCTCCAAGGGATCCACCTCCATGGGGAGGGCCAGAGCCTCCTCCCCCATCGCCGAGGAGGCCTCCTCTACTATCCGCTGATGGCTGATGGTCCGTTTGGACATCCTCGAGCGCCCACCGCCATCGCCGCCATGTTCTCCACCGCCCTCCATCATCTTGGCCACCGGGGAGGAAGGGAAGAAGCAGGAAGAAGGAAGATGGAAGAGGAAAAAAGAGCTTGTCGGCAAGGGATCTCCGGAGGAAGAAGAACATGGAGGAAGGGTTCTCGATCACCGGAGGGAGGAAAGAAGAGTGAGGAGTGAAAGAGGGAAAGAAGGAGATGTGTGTTGGGCCAAAATTCAAATCGCCTTGGGCTTGTGGTCGTGACAAAAAGTGTGTCGTGTTCACTTTAGGTCGCAACAGGCTTCCTATCACGTTCTCAATCGAGATCGCAATTGTTGACTTATCGCATTCTAGTCGCGATGCCTATTCTGTCGCCTTCTGAGTTGTGCACATAACCCTTAAAAATTCGCATTTTCGCTGCAAATCGCAAATGCATACATCATATAATAGATGAAAAATCATCACAAAGTGTCTGATACATCACTCTCATCTTTCCAACATATAAAATCTCTCAAAAATCTTCAAAAATGCAATCAAGTCTCTCTCACAAGCTCGCGGTCCCCACGTGGCCGAATCTCTCTGAACTCTTTAAGGTAAGCCTGATATGTCTCGCGCTCCTCGTGCACCGTGGGTGGAAGAGCGTGAGTGGCACACACACACCACATCACAAGTGCGCTCCGCATGGCTTGCTCATCCTCCGAGTCTCCCAAGCGCCTCGCTTTCATAGGAGGCAAGTGTGATGGCTGAAGTAGCTTTGTCCTAAGCTTCCCAACCTGAAGGTAGCACCTATGCGGGTTGTAAAGAACCATTGCCATGTTCCCCACGAGTTGTAGGTCCAGTCCACGTCCAAGGGGAACCCGTATATCCACTCCGCATAGCGCCGCTATGTCCATGGCGAAGTGCTCTATCGGAAGGGTATTGAGGTATAGCTGCCATGCGCTCCGAGTCTTCTTATCCACTGTCCTGCACACAATATGATCGGAGAATTTGGCCGCGCCACCGATGAAGCACAAAGAATGGCACCCAACGATCCGACTTTCCGTGGTAGGGTTTTCTACAGGTTTGAACTTTATCCTCACTCCCAACCAGCACTCTAAGAGGATCATAGAGCCACAAAATGGGCCCCCCGAAGCCGCCGATGTGAGTCCCGCATAAAGGAAGTCTAAGACCGCATGAGAGAGGCTAAGTCCGCGCCATACCCCGCTAATGGCACTCAAGTTTGCATGGTCTAAAAGGTGATCTCCGGACGGGAAGAGAACCACTCCGCACAAGCATATAGCCACGGCTTTGGCTATGTCTTCGTAATTCCCGCACTTGTTCTTGCAATGAGATATAACCCACTTAGACAAGGGGATTAGGTGAATATGTTGAGGGCTAATCATGATATTTACATCCTTGGGATCCATCATGAATTCACCTAAGATGAGTTTAGGATCAATGGGCTCAACGGTATAGCATATCTTGTGCTCATCACCCCGTGTAGTCTTGGGTAAGGCCATGAACGCCTTAACCTCCTCTAGCAAGATGGTAGCATCAAATTTTGGGAATAGAAAGGTATGAGTTTGTGGGTGCCATAGCTCTATCAATGCGGTTATGCTATGCCAATCAAAAGAGATTTTATGGTAGTTGTGGGCGGCTATCAATAACCCTCCTAAACCCCACTCTCTTAAGGCACAAATCACATGTATGGGTAGTACTTTGATCATGGGTGCTATCCAAGTGAGCTTTGAGTATCGGCGGGAGCGAGGAAAGAGCTATGGAAGATGAAGAAATAGAAAAGAGATGATAAGAAGAAGAAGATGCATTTACATACCTCTCTCATGTTGGCATTGCTACTCAAGTGATTAGGAACCTCTGTCAGCCTCACCAGCTCGCTGTAGGACGTCCGGGCATGCTTGGGACCTTCATAGGAAGCCTCTCCACCCATGGAAGCACTTGGAGCTCTCTTCATAGCCATAAGAGACTTGAGAGCTTGAAGAAGAGAAGGGGGGTTTTGAACTTCGAATTTGGCCTCCACACCCTTACTTATAGTCATTTAAGACTCCTAATCATGGTGGGAGAGGGTTTAGAAAGTCTAAAGGGAGTTAGAACCGAACTAGGAAGCCTTAGAGGTCCAAGTAGGAAGAAAACATGGTGCTCTCGGGTTGCCAATTTCGCTCTGGACACAGAAAATGAGGTCACGACATATCGACACGTCGCCACCTTATCGCGATAAAGTTGGTGTTGCGTTCACATCCTGGTAGCGATAAGAATCTTGTCACGTTCACTGTCTGACATCTGTTGGCTGATTTCTTTGCATTGTCATGACTATTTTTGCCATATCAAGATGTATTCTTGCACTTATGCTTAAATTCCTTAATTGTTTTAGTGCAAATTGAATTCTTTATCTTGTTCTTTATTGCTGTTATTATCTTGAAAATCTATAAAAATTAGAAAATGCAAAAAATCCACAAAAATAAAAAAGATCATAAAAAAAAAAATGGCTCGTCAGGTAAGTATTTCTCACCTTATTACTATATGGTATCCACTCTACTATATCATCTCAAGGACTAGCTGGTTCTTAGTGTGTTCTGGGATTTGAGTTCCCCTTCAACAAAAACGAGGATGATCTAAGTGTGCACTGTTAATCGTTGGATAGGCCGTTAGATGGTATGGCTTGGGGACGATGGATTCTATCGCACACCGGGGATGCGAAGTGTCTTGACCCTTGCTCATTTCGTCTAGCAATATTATCCTTGAGTATTTGTTATTTTCTCCTTTTCTTTGCATCTTCATTTTTGGATTTCTTTTCTTTTAGCCCATCATGCATCATGTGGGAATTTTGAGCTTCACGTTTCATGATTAGTCAAAGCCAGCTTCTCAATGATATCCAACCAGATCTTCATTTCAAAAACAAGGAATACATTCCATTCTGAATTTGAAAGTTCTCTTCAAGCTAGTTGCTCGGTCCAATTTGCCAGTATGGTTCCTATTCAGGATTCCTCTCATCCCCATTCATTATGTCAGTCATCCCATTCCCCATTGATCCGCTCATTAGTCGTGAATCTCTCGAAGGCCAGAGTTGAATCGACCCGTCGGGACAACACATATCCCCTAATGAACGAAACCTACAAGCCTAACATGGCCAGGGTACCTCTTCATCAAGAGGTTGATCATTTCTTTTCTTTTAATCATTATTTGTCCCAGATTGGAGCCATCCTTGCACTATGATCCAGCCATGTTCGAAGATCGCCGGATAATTCTCGCGGCTTATTCGTTTAGAATGGGTGTCTCTTTACCTTGATGCCCACTTTTCATCTCATTCCGCTTCATTCCACTACATCGTCATTTCATGCCATCTCCGCTCCACTATCACTCCACTCCCTTGCAAAGTAGGCATCAAGGAGGGACAATTTGTAGACACCCATTTTTGGCCCATAAGTTGAGCCAAATTCCTTGTCACATCATTGACGCCCCACGTTGGCATATCATCGCCAAGCTGGCTTTATCCGATCATGGCTTCTTTATATTAGTTCATCACCCTGGTGGGATCTTCCTAGTCAAATCAATCAGTCTTCATCGTCATCTTGTAGCTCTCTAAGTAGAGAATCCAACACTTCAAACCGTGTTCCGATTAGATACCCATGCAAGGAGATCAGACACTTTGAGTGAGTCATATGATGAAAGATCCTGAAGGCAACAATGACTCTGTCGCGTTCACATTCAGAAGGCGACGCAATTCGTCGCGTTCATCCCTTCACCGATTCCCTCCAGGAGCATAATCGATCACCTTCAGAAGGCGACACATCGATATGTCGCGTTCTCATTTGGCATTTTAATTCCTTAAAAATTCGCCAGAAAATGCTTCAAGACTTCCTTCTATGGAAGGAGACGTATCGAGGCGTCGCTACCTGGTAGCGACATAGAGCCTGTCGCATTCTGGTTTCTTCACAAAACCATGCAATGTGGCTTTCCTTTTCAGACTTGGAGCCTTGCTATTCATGAATAATCAAACTTTTGGTGGGACTAGAGATCTCCAAACCTTGCCAAACTCGGAGGAAACCTTCCTCAAAACTTCCTTGCACATTCTGACTCTCCTTGCATGAGCCCAATTACCAAAACTCAGACTCCAGCTCATTATTCCTTTCCCATCCCGTTTAGGAATAATGACATATAAAACTATCAATAAGGCACGGTTTTGGAAAAGGTCAATGTCTACTTCTTCGTCTCCCAGAGGGCTACAAATCCCCAGAAGAACTCTTAGCCTCCAGACGACCAGGAAGTGCTCACCAAGGCAATTTCTTCACCTTTACACTTTCTCTCTCCTATTCTTAATGTTTTTCCCTTCATGTATGCACGTTTAGATTCATTTCTATTCGTAGTTTTGCATTAGAACACTCCACACACACCTACCTTAAACACCCAAAGGCGTTAAAAGACCTCCCCACGTGAGTTCCCTCCAATTCTTTCATGTTCTTTCATTACTTTGGGATAGATTCTACATCCAACGAATTTCTAATGGGTTTTATGTTGTTTTGATATTCTTGGCAGGTTAAAGAAGACATCTCAGGCACAAGGCTCTTGCCCCATGGCCGGCTGAGGAGCAAGAAGAACAAGAACCCACAGTTTCCATCCTCCGTTACAGAAGGCGATGCGTTCCTGGTCTCGTTCTTTAGAAGGCGGCGTCTTTCTTGTCGCGTTCAGAGCACTAGGTTTTCTTCTGCACTTTTCTTCCTCTTTCTGAAGTAGTTATCACCTGTACTTCGTGTTATCATCTTTGCAACAACTTTGGTGGTGATCACGGTCCTTTCTTTAATTTTTATCATCTTTATTTGGGGATCAATTCTCGTGATTACAGTGATGTTTTGGAAATATTGTTACCGACGCTCCACTGTTCTAGAATTCCTCTAGAATGTCGAACACTTGTTTCTATATATACACTTTCTCTTGACTTGGACAAACTCTCTGTCGGATATTCCTTCTAGCGGACTAGTGAATCCCTGTTCAAGGCCTCCGTAAGATTCCTTTGTCCATGGATTCCCACATGGTCAATGAGCTGGTTGTACCCTAATACCTATGATATCCTTTAGGGATCAGTAAGATCCAAACGGCCTTAGAATGTTCTCTCGCTCTTATCTTGAATCACGTCAGACCTCTGGACCTATGCATAACATGGCCAGTGGAAGGGTAGTGAATTCCACCCGATTGTCAACACCATCTTGTGCAACTGTTACTATCACCCGTTCACTCGACGTTTCGTGTGCATTGACCTATAGTTCTCATCTATACTCTACTCGCTCATCTATTCACACTCTCTCTACTATCACGTCTATTCATCTAGTACTCTCATCTATTTCTTGGTACTCTCTATTGTCCATTTGACTAATTGTTTAAACATAAACAATATAACTAATGCCTTTCAATATAAAAGGGCTCGGTCTGGTCCTGGGAGGTGCGCCCAAAAGTGCTATTTGCCCACATGAGTTAATTGACCAGAGTGTTTTGGCATTACACTCAAGTGCTATCTATCTCGACTATCTATATGACAATCAAGTGCTATATTATACTCGTTATGCTATCGTTATACATTGTGCTATTTGTGCTACGACCATCCTGTTCTGTGCTATATTTGAAAACTTGTGCTATTTCAATCACATGCTATGGTGTTATCTCTTACGTTACTTGACTCCCTCGCTCTATCATGTAGTGACTCTACTTTTAATACATTAATCATTTAAAGCAAGCCTGATCATGAGGTTTAAGTCTTACTGGGCGTTATCGCTCACCCTACGTTATTTGTCATGTGTTCTCAGGTGAGATCGAGGAAGATACTTACACTCAAGAGGACGGGAATGACCAAGAGTGAAGTCAAGAGTACCATGGCATCTTAGTATTATGTTAGAGTCTGAGTTCAGTCTTTTACTTTTATTCAATGTAATTGGGCCCTATAGAATGGCTCTGATATTAGTGGTTGTAATAGACATTTGAGGAATTATTAATGAGATGCATTTGCTTTAGTATTGAATTCTTTGTCCAATGGTTTGATGCCTATTATACGCTCTATACTTGTTTGCTTGCAACTACCTCACGTTCTGATATTCTGCATCGGGGCGTGACACTTACAGACCTTACATTGCATAGCCAACACTGCCTAAGCAGTGTACCACAGGAAATAGTCAAACTGGCCACTGAACCCCAAAGCTCGAGTGGCCACATTATAAATCGCGACCAACACAATGGACGCCTATTAAAGCTTGAATCGCAACTGTAACGACCCAGAATCCGCATTACCAGTAACAACCAGTAACCCGAGTTCTGACCCGCTAACCCACGAGACAAGCTCGGAAGGGTAGGAATTTAGAGTTCGAGGAGACTATATGTAAGAAGATACACACCATGCAAAGCAGTAAAATTCCACTATATGAACATCATATACAACCTCAGAGTCTGAGACAAGGTACAGAGTACAGAAGTACAACAAAAAGGTACAACTCACTGCAGATAGGGAGCACCAACACGGAGTGGCTAGACTCGCCTAGAACGGGAGTCGACGAAGACCCACCTGAAAGGGAAGGGAGTGAGTCTCAAGAAAGAGACCCAGTAGGGAAAAGTAACCCCACCGGTAACAGTCTAAAGTGCGGAAAGTAAAAACAGAAAGTAAGTACACGTCGCACCACACAAAACTGTAAACCACACGGCTCAGTAACACACACTCACACACACAGCAAGTAGGACTCAGCTAGGGTCTGTGGCTCGGCGTCCCGTCACCACAGAGGCTCTCAACCCCAACCACGTGTGCACACTACAGACGCTCTCTCTCGTGTCTGGTCCACGACCGGTTTTTCCCCTACGCTTGACCCTAGCGGTAGAGAAGGGGCTCCACGGAGACCGGCTCAAAACCACCAAAAGGAGTACGCACAGGACAGAGTCGCACTCGATGTCCCGGCTCACTAGCGGAGGACAACCACACACTAGTCGTCTAGACGGAGTCGCACCCACGCCTAGGTAACACAACAGAAACGGGTGCACGGTAACGCAACGCGCGTACAACAGACAGAACACACTCAACGTCTGAAACCCCGTACAGTAGTAAACACCTCGTGCCACAAACAACTACTACTATGCACAGGCGGAGTCACACTCTAAGCCTGGCCCATATGTGTTATTAGGGCGGACATCACATGTCAATCGCCTCTAATCACATAGCTTAAGCCTGCTGGGAGACAGGATATTAACGGCCTGATCGATTGCCGCCAATAAAGGGTAAACGACAACCCCTATGCCGCCAACAATGACTAAACGGCAGTCGACCTTGTCATTTAATTCACCCCTGAAGATCTCAACGTCAACAGATGTGGACGTTGATATCTTCAGCTCCCCATACCCAGAACTGACCCGAATCAGTCCCAATGGGTAGAAACACAAATCCAAACTCTGACTGATGGAGCGAAACACTTCCTCTCATCAATCTACACTACCAGAATAACATAATTAGACAATCTAACACCTAGATTATCCAAACCACCCTCAATTCCGGCATGATATAACCCAAACCCTAAACCATGATTTGCACATCAATTAAGTTAATTGGACATGCTGGTTTGCTGGGGAAGGTTATAGAGGTTAAGTCCCTACCTCAGAACGCCTTAAGAATCCCCAAAAAGCCACCAATCGCGCCGGATCTCCCCGAAGACTCCGCGCGAATCACGCCAAAACCTTGCGATTCCCGCCCGAACTAGCGACGCCACACGATTCAGGAGCTTCCCACGAACTCAAATCACCCAACAGAAGCTACAGGAATCAAGAAAGGCTAAGGAGGAAGGAAGGAGAGAAAAGGAGAAGAAGGAACTCTGCTCTCGGGCTGTCCTATTTCAATAGGACTGGTTAGTCGACGTCAACATCAATGGCCGCCAACTGAACGCCTACAGATTAACGTCCACATAGCTTGTCGCTGAGTTCAAGCTCAGACGTCCACATCTCTGGACGCTGACTCAGACTCAACGGCAAGCCCTGGCCGTCAACTACACAGGACCTCTACAGACCCAATAAGGATCCACTAAAGACCCGAGACCTTACAGCAACGAACCAACCTATCGCCTTAAAGCCTAAATCGCAACCAAACAAGTCGTTGCATTCTCAAAATGCGACGACTGGTTCCGTCGCCTTTCAGACAACAGAAACCAATCCTAAACTCTCATTCCAGAAATCATACCAAATGGCTGTACATGTTGGTAAAGCAGGAACTAACTGTTCATATGAAACCCTAGGCATGCTCTCTATCATATTTAGGTAATTTCCAAACCATATTCCAGAAACCCTAACCTATGCATACCATACAATCGAAAATAAGGGAAAGTCCCCCTACCAACTATAATCACGGGGTTGCACATCCCTCGAAACACACAACACGTCATTTTTATGAACCTAAAACATGTAGCATGGACTAAAAGAAAGTGTGATCGCCACCTAGCTAGTTGCCATGATTAAGAACTAAATATGATAACGTTGCTAGTAAAAGGAAAGAGGACAAGGCACTTACTGAGATCGAGACGGGTCTCCCCGTCACAATGAGACTGGTGTCGCAACGCTCATCCAAGGCGCGTTCCGACTGTCGCGACCCTCGTGCCTGTCGCATTTTCTGTAGTGTGGGAGAAATGTTGGTGGACCTTCTTCCTACCCTCCAGCCAGCCAGAGGACAAGAGCTCCTCGTCAAATAATGCTTGGGTGCCTACCAAAACAAAGAAAACAAACAAATAAACCTTGTTAGACCTTATTTATGTGTAATCTCTATCCAAAATGGAGTGAAAGGGGAGAACATGGAGGGAACGAACCTAGGGGTGGCTTTTAAACCCCTAGGGTGGTGTAAAATGTAGGAAGGAAAGTGGAATATGTTCCTATCTAAGAAAGTAAATAACATGCATGAAAGGAGAAATGAGAGAAAAAGGGAAGAAGGGGCCCAATAAGGGCAACTCCCTGGCTGCTATGTGGTGCCCTTAGGTGCTAGAGAATCCTTGGAAGTTGCCCTCTCCTCCTCCAAGCTCCATGGATGAAGAATGTTGCATGGCTTGATGAAGAAAATAGGAGGAAGAATGGAAAAATGGGTGAGCCACGAGCTAAGTGTTGGTCCTTGTGAGAATTTTGCAGCACTTCGTGGCAAAAATCGGGGTCCCCTTCCTCTGAAGAAGAAGCCTTGCTTATATAGAAGAGGAGAGAGATTATCTCGTCACTAGGTGATAATGACCCAAAATGAAATGATAAAATCATGTAAATCCGGATGGGAGAGTCCTAGGGTGGTCCCCAAGGGTCCTAGAACCTCAAACCACGGCCAGGGGGGTTGGGAGGTTGCCTAGGATAGAGATAAGGCCAATAGAGGATAAATAGGAGGTGGTTGCGGAGGCCAACACACTCGGCTGTAGTCGCAATGGGTTGTAAGGGGCCCGACAAAGATAGTCGTGACGACCTGCATGGTCGTGACCCTAAGGGCACGTGCATGGACATGCATGGGCTGTCGCGACAGCCATGGGGGGTGCGACAAAGACTAACGCGGCGCTACGACCCGTCGTGTTAAGGAAAATCGATTATTCTTGAATTTTTTGACCGACCATTTGAAAGAATAATCAATAGTGATGCATAAGGACTTTTCAAGAGATAATTGGACAGGATTTAGGCTTTTAATGGACTCAAAGCAAGGCTAATGATGGGCTCAAGGTGAGTGACCAACTAGGGGCTCATTAAGATAACAAGAAATGTGGTTCAACATATGGGCCAGAATCGGGTGTCTACACCAACGGATGAAACGCAAAGCCAACGCCGCCCAGAGGTTCCCCAATCTGGAACCATGTTGAACAGATAGTCACAAACCCCAAATCACCTCCAAAACCCGCAATAGCCTCCCTTTCAGTTGAACAGTGCAACTGCACTGTTCGGCCAAGGGCAGAAGCCCAAAATACACAGAGTTTAAATCACGATGTATCGGGCCATCGCGTTTAGAAACGCGACGTACCTTGTCGTCACAATTAAACTCTGACGACCCCGCATGCGCCACACGGCGCGCATGTAGCGGCGCTGATGTAAAAGTGGTTCCAAATCGCGACGCTGCGGGTGGTCGCGTTCATATAAGAATGACGATGAATGTGTTGGTCGCATTCTTAATGAACCCGCCAAAGGTCTATTTGTGTAAGACCCCGGATTTTTACTCTCTTTATATATCTGTATGTATATGAATGGTGTGTTGGGTGTTCGATTGTTGTGTGCTTAGCATGCGTAGTTCATTGTGCCTACTATAAGTTTTATCCTTCCCTTGAATATGAGCATGTGCGTATATCTGTATATATATATGTATAGATACGGGTATATGATAATTAATGTGGAACTGAACAACTAGACAATTAGAGGTGTATTATGAATACCAAGAGTCTCTGACTTAGGATACTTGAGTAACACTATGCACGTGCTATCTAAATATTGAAGAATATCCTATACTACCTATTTTATGGAACTTTGTATGGAAGTGTATGAAGTACATATGTGTAAGTACGTATGTATGTTATCTTATATGTGTGACAATTGTATACTTAATTCTACATGCATAACACCTTGGTGTATTTGCGTATGCATATGTATATTTGGTTGTAAACGTTGTTATTGCATGGTTTAGTTAATGTGTACATTGTACTTCGTGCATTTCATGTACGTAAAAAGTTCAAGCATAGTAGGTGTAATTAGTGGTCATATTGGGATTCTATACTCCTCATGAATAACATGCATATATCTTTATGATGATTAGGTGAGAATAGTCAATTGGACGAATTATGCATATAGTGTATATTAAGAAATCCAATACATGTAATACTTAAGCAATGTTAGGTAAAGTTGTGTAAGTTAATCAAATTACCGGTGCGCATATTGTACCCATCTGTTTCAATCATAATGTACATAAGTATGCTATACCAGTGTGTGTATACTATATATATATGTCAAACCAAGTGTGTGTATGCGAGGACTATTTTATCGAATGGATTATTCCTAGCTAGCATAAATCATATCACCTCCTAATGATTTGCGAAGCCCTCATAATCCTCGTCATTTAATTTGCCGTGTGTTGAGTCATATTTATGTAAAATATCACGTACGTACAGGTAGGTGTCTACGTACATTTTATCTTAGTATGTTTATGTATGCTTGTGTATGTATATAGATATTTATGTACATATTAATTAGTATAATTAATGTGCATATGGTTATATTAAATGTAAATAATTTATGCGATGAATGGTGATAGTATGTATACCCTACTATATACATAATGCATGAATACATGCATTACATGCATAGTTTCTGCATAAATTAGGGTTCTGGCCAAAGGCCACCTTGGCGTCAACCTCTGGCCGCCGAGGTGGAGTCAACGTCCAGACATGGACGCCAAGCCTGACCCAGGCGTCCAGCGATGTGGACGTCAACGTCTCTGACCTGCATGCGTTGCAGAGCCAGAAAATCCGGGAGCAAGGTATGGCCACCCATTGGGGGATGTTCCCCAACGGATCTAAGGCTGTCTAATCGGCATGGTGAGTGGGTGAGGGGCTCTCCTACATCCTGAACCCGAATTGGCCTCTCCCCACTTCTCATTTTCACCTTTGCAAGAGGAGAGGAGAAGAAAGAAAAACCCTAGAGCATTCTGTGAGAAAACCCCATTTTAGAACCCTCGAATCCGACCCCTTGGAGCTAGATCTGGAGATCTACTGCAACAAGGAGGAGGCTGAAGCAAAGGAGAAGGCTTCCCCATCATCCCCTCGGCGTGGAGATCACCCAGGAACCCGGAGGAAGGCGATCTTGGAGGCACTTCTGCAACTTCTTGGAACTGCCCAAGGAGGTCTTCTTCGAGCCATAAATCCCTTGGAGAAATTTTAGAGAGGCAAGTGACCTACCTATGGTGTCCCCGTATGAGTCTAGGTGGGTTTTAATATTTTTATGGAATTTTCCTCGAGTCCTAGACCCTCCATTTCACCCAAGATTTAGAGCTCGGGTCTGTGTTTCTGCACAGACCTGAGTAGACGGCAGGGTCCCTGGACGCCCAGTTCATCCTTAGCGTCCATCGATCATGCCGTGGACCCTGAGTCAGCGGCCAGAGACCGCCGTCTAGTTCTTCTGGACAGAACAGTGAGCTGTTCTGTCCCTCTTATACATTAAATTCGGTATGTCTTATGCGATGAGGATATATTGTACACCTTATACTCTATGTATATTGTGCATTGTGGTTGTGGATGAATGTGGGTTGTGTTGGTGAATGTGGGATAATGATATCTTGTAAACATGTGAGCATGACTTGTAGACAATCTTGTAAAATTCATGATTTATGATTAGGGTTTGTGTGAATGCCTTGGTTTCGGTTTGATCATGAAGAATAGTGGGTCAGCATATGTGCTTGCAAAATTTAGTAGTTTATCCATGCTGGAGAAATTGTAAATAAGTTCGGTTCGGTAAAATAAAAACATGCAAAAATGGTTTGTGGTAATTGATTTATAGATGTATGAATTAGGGTGATGTTGTATTCTAAAATCATGCATATATTAGTAGTCTCTGTGCAAAACAGTAAGTGGATAAATTGCAAAATGTGTTAGACCCATGTTAGCTTAAGTTGTGAATAATAGGCTAATTAGGTGTTTGATTTTCTGTAAATCCTATTTAGCTTAGAAAATTTAGAAAAATTGAGGGTATGATTTTGAACCCGAAAACAGCATGTGGTTAAAATTTCAGGTCAATTGGAACAGTAAATAAAAAGTTATGTGTTTTCATGTGAAATGTGATAATTCGTGCATATAATTGTAATGTGGTTTGTTATGGTCTAAAACCAACATGATTAGTGTGGTTACTGTATGATAAACTCTTGAAATTCTGTAGTACCATGTTAAGGAAAAACAGAAATGTTCATGTGAGTGAGAAGTGAATGAAATGAGAAGAGTTATGTATAAAACCATGTGTAAAACGGTAATGTGTAAAAGTGTAAAAGTTGTGCCTATGTGACACTGCTACCCTAGAGGCATCGGGAGCCGTATATAGAAAAGTCCCTATAGAAGGCTCCATGTGATATAAGTTTGTCCCAAAGGCATTGGGAAAACCCCGGAGGTGGACAAGTACCGCTGGATAGGGTGGAGAGGGCTTCTCCCGGTCTGCGCAGTTACCAAGATTCACCGCTGTATTGCCTAGGTGGTGAGTATGTGTATGAGTTGTGTAAGTGTTGTGTCATGTGTTGTGTTATGAGTTGTGTTGAGAGCTGTGCTAAGGAATGAGCACGAGCTATGAGATATTGTTAGTGTCCTCTACTGGTGGTTAGGACTATGTGTTATGGCAAATTGTTTAAGTAATGAAAAATGAGTAAAATGTGAAATATGTGAATATGGCACGTGGTAAGTGCCCAAGATGCACGTGGTAAGTGCAATCGATGTGATATGTGATAAGTGAAAGTGAAAGAGAAAATGATGTGGAAATGAGTAAATTGTATAAGTGTGAACATGTGTACGTGTCAAATGTGTAAAAGTGAACAACGTGAATGAGTAAGTATGAAATAATGTGAAACCGAGAATGTGAGAATGTGTTATTGGAAACCATGTGAAATCAGTAAACTCATGTTGTCATTATCATGCTTATGTGTGCATAAATGCCTAGAATCCATGTTAGGGATAATTAGTGAAAATGATTGCAAGATAGCTTGGTTACTTGTTCACATGATGTGTTTTATGTATTATTGTAGCTCTCATGTGTAGATTTATAGTCATTGAATCATATGAAATCAGCAATCTAAAGCATGTGAAAAGGTTCGTGTATGTGTTTAAAACTATGTGAAATCCATGCTAGTTGTGTTCCCTTTCATGTGTGTAAATTGTTCATGTTGATAGCTTTCATGTTTTAGCTCTTTAAAAGACTAAAGTTCCTGAGCAAATGGAATAGAGATCATGTGATAGGTGAATTTCATTTTACAAATCTGAAAGCATGAGTTATGTATAAAATTGTAGAACTTTCATGATAGGTAGAAAACTTGAATTGACTAGCATGCTATGTGTTGTTAATTGTAAAAGTGCATGTAGAAACCACTAAGACTTGTATGTGTATATCATGAGTAGTGTCGCTTGCTGAGTCTTTGGACTCACTCTTGCTTCGGCGTACAGGTTGACAGGTATCGTGCACTAGAAGGTAGCGTGGCGAGGATCATCATTAGAAGACTATTTTGTGGAGCTGTTACCAGTTGTACTTTTCTTTTGCACAAAAAGGATTATTGTATAGACAATATTTTGGACATTGTAACTCTCTTTATTTTGTATTAATGTGGACATTGTCCTTCTATCTCGCTATTTAGATTATGGAATGTGTGTTGGTGACGGATTAAGAGTTGAGTTGTTTATTTTATTCCGTTGTACTCTATTGCTATCCAGGTACATATCAACCTATCGACCAGTGTTGGGTAAATGTCCCACTGTGATGACGCCCTTTATACCGATGGGGATTGGTATAATCGTACCGGTATGAAGAGGGTCGTTACAATTTGGGCTGAAATTTCCAACCATCCAGCCTCCCAACCTGCCACACCAACCTATAAAAACTTGTATAAACACACTCACTCAACCAATAGGCCACACACGGGCCCCCAAACCCGGTAAACTACGATCTGAACGTACAAGATATTACAGATCGGCCTGTCATCCACAGACAGATGGACAAACAGAAAGGACAATCTAGACTATAGAAGACATGTTGCGAGCTTGTTGTTTAGTATTGGGAGACACTTGGGAGCATCACTTAGGTATGGTGGAATTTGCTTACAATAACAGTTATCACACAAGTATTAGAATGGCACCATATGAAGCTTTATATGGAAGACCGTGCAGAACACCATTAAACTGGCATGAGATAGGAGAAAGGCAAGTTATGGGACCAGAATTGATTCAGTAATACTAAGAAATGGTCAAGTTTAACAAGGAAAAGCTTCAAACAGCCCAGAGTCGATAGAAAAGCTATGCAAATACTAGATGCAGATCATTGGAGTTTGAAGTTGGTGACTATGTGTTTCTGAAAGTTTCTCCCACAAAAGGTGTTCTAAGGTTCAGCAGAAAAGGTAATTTGAGCTCGAGGAATGTTGGCCCATTCTAGATTTTAGAGAGAATCGGTGAAACAGCTTAAAAAATAGATCTCCCAACAGATTTTACAGATGCACATGATGTGTTCCACGTCTTTATGCTAAGGAAGTATGTCTAGGATCCCTCCAAGATAGTCAACTACACTCGAGATGATTTGAAGCCAAATATGTCAATGCCAGAATACCCAGTACAGATCACAGGGTGGAGGACACAAAAGTTGAGAAATAAAGATATTGAGCTAGTAAAAATTATATGGGAAAACAGATAGGGAGGAGAGGATATATGGGAATGAGCAGAGGAAATGCAAAGAGCGTATCCATACCTGTTTGAGTAAGCTTTTAATTCCTTTAGGTGATAGTACCATGCAAAATTAATTGTGAATTATGTGTTAGGTTTCTTTCGAAATTTCGAGGATGAAATTTCTTTTAGGTGATAGTAATGTAACATATTGACCATTAGATCATGGTTTATTAGATTTGGTGGCCAATGGTTGGTGTTTGGTGTTTACCACAGGTTGATTAGATGTTGTGGGCTGGGGATCTGGGCCCAGAGCGCCCACTGGTTCACTATCTATGAATGCGACAGGGGTGTATGTCACATTCTTAACACAATAGTACTGGACGTCGCGTTCTTAACTGCGTACGGTTAAGAAGCTTAGGTCAGCCAAACAGAGCAATGGAAGCTCTATTCGGCTAGGAGATGGTTTTGTAGGAGGTTTTTGGGCGATTTTGGTGTTTGGGGCGTTGTTCGGTGTGCTCTCGACGCGAGGACGTTGTACGGAGTGTGGGAAGCACCAATTCGTGGTTGTTCTTCGTGTAGTGGGCATAAGTAGGGACATTTTTCTCTGTTTCTCGTTATGGATGGCTTGTTTAGCATGTTTGATCCATGAAATGAATGGTAATTGATAGATGGCATGTTAGTATAACTGTTAAATTGGTTATTCATGTTCAATATAGCTATTTGTGTGGGTTTTGTGGGGTTTTCAGAGGTGAAACCCTAGTTGTAGAGCTCTGTCTATGAAGGCGACGGCCTCAGTGTCACGTTCTGAACACGACACCCCGACCGGTGGCATTTCTATTTCAGAAAACACTGTATCGAGGCATCTCGTTCTGAAGGCAACAAATAGCCCTGTCGCCTTCTGGCTTCTGAGGGTTGTAGGCCTGTGTTGAGTTATATGAATATCGTGTGTTGTCATTTTAAGCATTTAATGGTTGTATGTTGTGCATTGGCATGCGTCGTGATTGGAAATGCCAGGTTTGCATGGTATGTGGGTACATGGCAAGTTGGGTAGTACGACGCCTTCTGTGGTTACCTCTTGAGTCGGGTAGGTTCTGTGTGAGCCAGGCACGTAGAAGCTCCAGGTTTGTCCCAGTACTATGTATACTATTGAGGTCTGTGTCATCTTTCTGAACACTCTCACTCGTGTGTCGAGTTGTACATCCTGCTGAGGGAAAGATGGCAGTGGGATAGCGATTTGTGTGAGCTTGTGTTTGGTCACTTGTAGCACGCACTTGGTTGGGGGTTCGGACACCAGTAAACATATACTGGGCCCCAGCTAGTCCTGTTTAAGCCAGTGTCCCTAAAGTTGCAAGGCATGGGCCTACAACGGTGTTGCCTGCAGGTGTGGTGTTGGTTGGTCTTCACTGATTGTTGGCCCTATTGTGGTGGAGCGGTGGCTGGACCTTACATTTGCAGCTGTGAGACTGAGAGGCAGTCTTGTGTGGTTTGTCCGGGTCACTTGCTGGTGTCGTGAACCAGACTCCGTGGCCCGAGTGTGGCGTTACCCTTCTTTAGCTCGTACACTTGAGCAAGGTTTGACATTTATTTATTAATGGTTTTGCCATGTTATTAGTGTAGTAATGTTTATTTAATTACTGATGTAGCACCATGCTTAGATAGCTTTATTTATTGTCACATGCATTTACTTGCTCTTGCTTTCTCGTGAGCTTGGTGTTGTTTCAGCCTTCGAGGGAGTTTCCCTACTGATCCAGTGACTTGTGAGGCTCACCCCAACTCCTTTCAGCTGAAGGAGAGCAGGAAGGTTCTCGTCCCTCGTCTAGTTCGGAGCCACATTGCAGCGGAGTTGGGCCTACACCTCCAGCAGTGTGATTGTACTTTTGTTCCACCTCAGGGTATGCCCCAGGTTGCTGTACTTTGTTTATTGACTTTTGTTCAAAACTAGCGATGTATATTTCATGTAAATATGTGTGAGATGTTCAATCTTATATATATTTAGTGTGTTTTTTTATATTTCCACAGACATGTTTGTTGATATCCCTTGCAATGCTACAGCCTGTTCGTGGGAGGCGGAGTTGGGTCAAGCTCGTTATTAGGTTAACGGGTTTGAACGGTAAGGACCGCCATAGTTCATTTGTTCTTTTGGTTTTAGATAAATGTTGTCCTAATCTTTCTACTTCATTTTTAGAAAGGTGTTGGATTTATTTTGGTTTATCAGATTTAATTTAACTACTTTCATTTGTTTAACTATAGTTTTATATTTATCATACAACTCATTAAATGCACCTTCTAAACTGTCAGATTCAGATTCTGAACATGAATTAATAGATGTTTTAGAATGTACCCGATCTAGTCCTGCCATGAGGGCTAGATTTACTTGTTCTTCTTCTTCTAATTCTGAGCTAGATGAGTCTGAACTTATTGCATCCTTATTGTCCTAAGATGCTGCCATTGCTTTCTTCTTGTATTTTCTGAACTTTCTTTCTTTGCCTTTTTTTTTTCTCATGCTTGCCAACCTGATCTTTTCTTTGGAGTTTTGGACATTCAGTTTTGAAGTGTACTGGTTGCATACATTCATACCATATTGGTTCCTTGCTCTTCTTGTCTTTCTTGAAGTATCACTTGCATCCATACTTCTTCATCTTAGCAAGAATTCTCTGAAGTCTTCTAGATCGCATTAATTCATTATTGTTGTCTTTAGATTTTTCCTCAGAGTCATCAGAAGATGAAGAGGAAGAATCTGCAACTTTCAAAGCATATGACATTTTCTTTTTCGAAGAGCTTTTAGAAAATCTTTCCATGTTGATTTCATGAGCCATTAGAGAACAATTAATTTATCAATAGAAAATTCTGTAAGATCATGAGGTTCTTCAATAGCAGTGACTTTGCAAGTCCATGAATGAGTTAATGATCTAAAAATTTTTCTGACTATTTCTTCATTAGTAAGATTTTTACCTAGTGAACTCAAACCAACTGTTATATTGGTGAATCTATTATACATTTTAGTGATATTTTCATTGGTAGCATTTTGAACTGTTCATACTGAGACACAAGAATATCTATTTTAGTTTTTTTAACTTTATCTGTTCCTTCATACGTTACTTGTAGTTTATCCCACATTTCTTTTGTGTTCTATAAGAAGATAGTCTATTGAATTCCCTTTCAGATAATGCACAACACAAATAATTTTTAGCTTTATAGTTTAGAGACATATTTCATTTATTAGCTATAGATAAAGCGGAAGTGCCATCAGAAAGTATAGCATAGTCACCTTGCTTTATTACCTGCACAGATCAAAGTCTGTGCCTCGGATGAAGCATTCCATTCTCATCTTCCAGTACTAGTAATCTTCTCTGTCAAAGAATGGTGGTCTTGTGATGGACTGTTCTTTATAGTTGTGAGCTTCAGCTTCCATCTCTTCTCTAATCTTTTGATTCTTCTGAGAATACCTCGCTCTGATACCACTTATTGGATCAAGATGGAGTTGTTGATGTCCTAGAGGGGGTGATGGAACTTTTTGCACTTTAAAATTTATCTAAAAAATAGATAACACAAGATGGTATCGTTAGTATGTGAAACAAGTGAAATGCTTGGCGGAAATAATCACACAAAGTGCACAGAGTTTTATCCTGGTTTGGCCCTCCTATCAATCAGGAGTCCTACATCCAGTCCCCAAGAACCCCTTGGGATTTTCACTAACTTCCAAGAACACTTGGCCTTCTCTCAACCTGAGAGGTATTACAACCCACTTGCTCCCAATCAAGTCTTCCCTTCACAGAGGGGTATTACAACCACCTACCACTGTAGGTCTTCCCTTCACAGAGGGGTACTATAGGGAACAAACCCCCTACTGGTTACAACACAGAGATGAACACAGTGTGTCTATTCAGAAGGACAAGCAAACACAGAACATCAGAAAGAGATTACAAATGTAATTGAAAGCTCTAACTCATTTGACTCAAAGAGGGTGGATTGAGATGAAAATCTAGAACATCATAATGCCACCCAAAAGAAAAACTTCTGAAGGAAAGAGAGCTTGGAAGTCGAAGCTTCAACAGATGGCACTCTTGAGATCTTGTAAGCTCTTCTCTTTTCTCTATGCAGAGACTTCTCTCTTTGTGTAGTTGTATGCATTCGTATATGTCTCACTGTCGATATGTCTTTATTTCAAACATCAGCTTCATATATATGTTTCATTTTTCAACTTCCTGTTTGGAAAGTAGCCATTTGAATTTTGAACGTTGGGTCTTGAGACTTGAAACTGCTAAGATGTAACGGTCCTGGATATCTATACCCAATAAGGGTCCATATCTTGATCCGTCTCTCGCGAACGGACTGAAGTCTCGCAAGGGATAGCTCGTATATGTATCCAGGAAGAAGATATAAGACAAACCACAACAGTAAGAGATACAAGAAAGAACATTGCTCATATCTACATATAACAATTTACAACTATCCCATTACATTATTGCATATCCAAATTAAGAAGAGTACAACTACCTGGGGTATACCCTGATGGAGCACAAGCTCACACAACTCTTCTAACACTACTGCTGGTGGTACAAGTCTGTCACGACACCTCCGCAAGTCACACCAACGGTAAACCCTGAAAAGATCTGTAAGGGAGTGAGCCTCAACAAGTGACTGGCTCAGCAGGGGACCATCCAAATACCACACACAATACGAGAGGACCTCAACCCCAACGGGTCTCATTGGCAACACTGGTAGCCAAGCCATATCATGCTCACATTAAAACATAATTTTATCAATTGAAACAAATCCCGGAAAGAAGAAGAGATAGCAGAACTAGCACCACGCTACTAGTCTGCCCAATAACTGTAAAGTCTAGGCCATAAGCCTCACGAGCACACTACCACAATAGCTGGTCACCTAAGCTGTAAGCCACACAGGCAAAGCATTGCCTAAGCAACTAGCTTCACTAGCAAGCCTCTAACACATGGATGACAGGACTGCTAACCAAGAGCTAATCCTTTATACCCTTAAACCATGATTATCGAATGTCACATTTAAGTAACCAGACTGGCTACCATGATGCCAATCCATCGCACACTAAACCATATTCGGAAAATTACCCAAGGAAGGGTAAAAAACAACAAGCAGAAGGTCTCACTGCAAGACCTCCACTACACCACCTGAAAAGGCTAGTACTCAGTGTGCTACGAGAAACCAGTACCCACAAAGGGTACAGGTACCTACCACCACTAGGTACCACCACTAAAACACAAACACAACTGTGCCACCACCAGGGCACACCACAATCCGTGAAACCACAACCACTGAGTCTTCGCTCACTAACCACCACGAAAACCATGCCAACACTATAGCACACCTCGATGAGAAAAACCACAACCAACACATGCTATAACCGGTAGCAAAGCACAAGCTGGAAAGCACGACGCCACCACACGGGACAGACTACTGGTTCATGATGCCAGTATCCAACCCGAACAACTCAGCACAAGAACTACCTCTCAGTCTCACAGTCACAGACGTAAGGTCCAACTGTCTCTCCACAACACAAGTACAACCAAAGAACTGTGGAGACCAACCAAACCACCACAACTTGAAGGTTACACACCCCGCAGGCCCATGCCTGGCACCTTTAGAGACTCTGGCCCGAGCTCTCTAAAGTGAGGCACTGGAAACAATACTAGCTGGGGTCCAACGACGTCTACTGGTGTCCGTACCCCCAACTACGAGCGCACTACAAGTGACTCAACACAAACTCTCACAAGTCACTGTCCCACTGTCGTCTTTCCCTCAGCCGGACGTACTACTCAAACACAAGAGTGAGGGTGTCCAGGAAGACGACAAGACTTCGACGATACCCCTGTACTGGGACAAGCCCCGAGCAAACACAGGTGCCTATCTCACACAAAACCTGGGGCACCCAACTGAAGAAGCATTCCAGAATAAGTGCCGGACCACCACACTTGGCAATGCACAAATGACGATATATATATATACTTACATATTCTTTATTACAAACCACGGTACAAGTGTCAGGAATAGCTTGTCCCCAGTCACTCTGTGACCTACAAGCTACCCCACACCAACACACATGTAAATCATAATAACTAATTACAAACTGGCCTATCATTGGTCATCACATGACCTCCTTGCCATATGCATACAATATATACTATTTATACACCAACTCTTTACCTTACTTATGTTATACTACTAAAACCATCTCTATTAATCTATAAAAGACGTCACAAGACTGAGGCTAGGTTCATACCGGAACCTTCATTGCCCAACCTTCATGACACTATGTGTCATGCACATACTCACACCACGAAAACACCACACCAATTACATAAACCACCCACAAACCGTGTGGGAACCACACTCACGGAACACTATAGGTGCCAATGCACCACTTACCAGATCCATACACGTCAAAAGCATGCAAAATAGAACCCTCGGATGCGGTTGCGACAAAGGTCAAGGCCGCCTTCTGATCGCGACCCCACGACATGTTGCGATAGGAAACCCTGTCGTGACGGGTCGGCCTGTCACGACCTGGTCGCGACAGCAGGGTCCATCGCCTTCTCAGGTGAAAACCCTAATCCAGGAACCATCTCTGGATTTTCTATGCAAACCACCCTAAACACCTTTCAACCCGGTTTTCATGCTCATTTCACCTCCTAGGCATGGTATCTACTATTTTTAAAACGGTAAACAAACCAACATGCAATCGACGTAACAAATCAAGGGAAAACTCCCTACCTCCACGAAGAACGCCCAAACCGGCTACTGTACGACGTCTCCCCTGCTCCATGCGATGTCCTCGCGTCGATAGCGTGTCGAACACCATGCCGGAACACTAAATCGCCCAGAGAACCTATGGCAGCTCCTCTCTCGATCGAGCAGAGCTTGTGAAAGCTCTGTTCTGACAACCTTCTTAAAAACTGCATAGCGGTTGGGATCACGACGTACCTCCCCGTCTCAACCTTGTCACGACGGACCAGGGCGTCGCCTTCCCACTCCCAACGTCAGCAGGCCACCCCAGCATGCGTCACGTGGCGCACATGTAGACGTCGATCCAAAATAGCGGCTACCAGAATGCGACCCCCATTGTCGTCTCATTCAGAACACGACCTACACCCCCGTCGCGTTCACATCTAGTGAAGCAATGGGTGCTACGGGCCTAACCTGTCGGCCCACTAAGCCCTATACAACGCACAGAAACCACAACCAAGGCCCAATGACCCCATATTGGTCATGAGCACCATACCAAAACCAATAAACACAGATCCGAACTACCACTAAATGATGATTCACAAAGATCCGAAAAACATGCTACGTTACATTACTATCACCTAAAAAGGAATGTCGTCCTCGACATTCCAAATGAGCGTCAATAAACCACACTATCACCTAAAAACAAACAAAGCGATGTACAAAGCTTCCTCTACATCTTTCCTTCAAACCATTTACTCATTCCCATACTTGCTTTGCGTTCCCTTTCTTTTTAATTTATTCCACCACTACTTTATTCTATGGATCTATTCTGCCATTCCTTACCTTGCAACTTTAGGCGATTCTATCCTACTATTAGCACTTTATCTCCTTGGACTGAACCTACTTTCACATTTTCAGGGTAATTTTGCCTAGCCGATGGCGCTTTATCTGCTTAGGCTCGATCTATTTTCACATTTTTTTGTTGCATTTGCAACATTTCCTTCTGGGCCATTTTTCTTGCTTAAATCCTTTCACTTTACATTGTTTTCTTTGGATACTCTACTATACCAATCATGCCTAAATTTTCAAATTTCTTGGTGTCATTCCACTATTTACTTGTCACCACTAACTATTACATTACTTTATTTATCTTCATATTCTCGTTTGTTTATTTCTTGCAAGGTTTGTATTATCACTTTTGAATTTTCTACGTCCTCTTACCATTTTGCACCAACTGCTTCAATTTTTATCTGACTAGAAACCCCTTGCTTCTCTGCTCAACTATGCTAAAACCTTAAACTTTCTTTTAATTACTTAAACTTCGAATAGCCTATGAATATTAAACTCTTCTTCCGCTGCGGTACTTTGATCATACTGAACCTTTCACCGAATACTTCATAAATTCTGGATTCCCTCAATCAATTAATAACTTATCTCGCTTTAAATCATACTTTCCAGCTAACTTTTTATTTTTCTTATCATATATCAACACCACTTAATTGACTCAACTCATATTCTATGTTCTACTATATCTGTGTCATATTGAATTTTGAATCTTGACATATTTCTATTAATATAATTTCCCCTTTATATATTTTCTTTGTTTTAAAAAATATTCTCTAACTGATTTAACAAACGTAATTCATATCTTTTCACATCTTCTATTTTCATTGCTACACATACTCGAAAATTTACTTTTCCTTTTACTCAGGCCTTGCTCAATTATATGATATCAAATCTTAAATTTTCTTTACTATTAAACTGATTATACTGCTCCTCACCATTTCTATTCCTTTTCACTATACCTTAATCTGCTCACTATTCTTTAATTGAGTATTATAACCTCACCTCAAATTCGAGAAATATTTTTATAACAAAATTCATTTATACATCAGAATCACCTTACTGTATACCATTACACAAATTCTTATTACACATTTTCTAAATCATTTAATCATCACTATTCTATAATCTACCATATTCTTTTTCCTTCACCTAATCTTTAATACTAAACCTTATCTTTACTATCAATAGCATAACATAACACCATTTCTACAAAATATCTCTCTTACTTAGTCTACTAGCTGATTAATCTCCAGGTGCCATTTATGTTACAATCCTTCTTACTCTCCACCATAACTATAAACTAAAATCATTTCTTTTAAACACAATGATTTATTCTAACTGATTCCTTTATTCCACATTACTAGTTTATTGGCAATGATAAACAACTTCACTATTATTACTCATTCACAAATATCCATTCATAATCCATTTTGCTATTCCCCATTACTTCTTAATGAACTTAACCTTGTTTATTCTAACTTACATAGCTTCAACTTACTTTAATTATTCAGCTTTAACTTCAATCGGCCTCTAACACCAATTTCCCTTTTCTGCTTCCACAATCTACACACAAATGTTGGCACTACTATTTTATCTTTAACACTGCAACCTTATACAAATCTTTCTGCAAAATCTTTCTCCACTACCTCTTATTAAACAGACATCTCTCTCTTATGAAATTCTCGAAAAAATCTAACTTTCCATTATTCTTTTACTCTCTCTTTAACCAACTGATCACCTCTACACACACTTACATATATTTCTATAACAGATTTTCTACTATCCTCATTGTTCATATCAGCACTATCTTTAAACTCTTTAGTATAATTATTCTTAATTACAAATCACGCTTAAGGACCATCTTGATCACTGTCCCTCTGCTTACCAATATCTCATCTCAAGCTGGATTACTTCACTTGATCATTTCAAATCTAACATGCCATTAATCATATTATTACCCAAGCAGCTCCTTAACACTTTATTAACATAAATCTCAAAAATAATAACTATTTCTGCAACAATTCTCAACCATAATTTACCCATTTAACAGTCCAAATCACAAAGCCCTATTCCTCATTACTATACAATTCCCTCTATTATTCCATCACATCACTACCTTATATCTTTCTCTACCAACTCTGATCCTCATTAAGACACCTTTTACTGAATTTCATAACTAAATTCACTGATTCTTTTAATTTATATAATAGAAAACCTTTAATCAACTACACTTTAACCACAACTGACACCCCATTAACTACTCACACTGCATCACCAACTACACCATTTCTCTGCCATTACCCGCAATTACTAATCTGACCAACTATACACACAATTCACATACCAAGACTCACGTGAAAATCGTATTAAAAAGTACAAGAAACCACAGACTTACTACCAGTAGTGGATATTAATCCATGTGTTGGGACATTGTAATCTTAATGTCTTTTCATATTCTAACTGGACAATTGCTCTGATACGAACTGTAACGGTCCTGGATATCTATACCCAATAAGGGTCCATATCCAGATCTATCTCTCACGAACGGACCGAAGTCTCGCAAGGGATAGCTCGCATACGTGTCCAGGAAGAATATAAAAGACAAACCACAACAATAAGAGACACAAGAAAGAACATGTGCTCATATCTTCATATAACAATTTACAACTGTCCCATTACATTATTACATGTCCAAATTAAGAAGAGTACAACTACCTGGGGCATACCACGAGACAGCACAAGCTCACACAACTCTTCTAACACTACTGCTGGTGGTACAAGTCTATCACAACACCTCCGCAAGTCACACCAATGGTAAACCCTGAAAAAATCTATAATGGAGTGAGCCTCAACAAGTCACTGGCTCAGTAGGGGACCACCCAAATACCACACACAATACTGGAGGACCTCAACCCCAATGGGTCTCACTGGCAACACTGGTAGCCAAGCCATATCATGCTCACAGTAAAACATAATTATATCAATTAACACAAATCCCGGAAAGAAAAAGAGATAGCAGAACTAGCACCATGCTACTAGTCTACCCAATAACTGTAAAGCCTAGGCCATAAGCCTCATCGGCACACCACCACAACAGCTGGTCGCCTATGTTGTAAGCCATATAGGCAAAGTATTGCCTAAGCTACTAGTGTAAGGCCCTCGAATTTTGTTGTATTACTTTATTACGTGTAAATAATTCATGCTTGTGTATGCATAGATGTACATATCTACGTACGTATTTACTAGTTATACTTATGTGTGCATGTGTATAATTAGATTATAAATATTGCTTAAATTGCATGGTGGTAGTGTGTACATGATAGTATACATATTGCATGGATATGTATATATATATACATCGTATGCATGGATTTTCTGCATGTTTTAAGTACTGGCCGAAGGGCCAATTGGCGTCAACAGGGTGGACGTCCATGGTGGTAAACTCCTATATCGTTGGACGCTAATACTTAAATAAACGGCCATGGATGTGGACGTTAACATCTCTGACCTGCATGCGTTGCAGACCCCGGAATTCCGGGGGCAAGCAAGCCCAACCATTGGGGAGAAGTCCACAATGGCTATCAGACATCCCATCACCCCTCCGAGATATCCCAAACCCATTCTTCTATAAACCAAACCCCTCCTGCACCAGAAGAACTCTCTTGACTCTTTGAAAAGAGGAGAGAAACCGTAACTCTAGCGGTGAGAAAACCTGAAGTTTGCATGCTTTGATCCGGCAATTTGGAGCTCATCCGACGACCTACAGCAACTGGAAGCTAGCTAGAGCCTAGAGGAAGGCTTCCCCGACTCCAACCTGCTGTGGAGATCGACCAAGAACCCGGAGGAGTGGTGTTTTGGAGGCTTCTTGGGACTGCCCAAGGAGAGCTTCATCAACCTCTTTGATCCCTTTGAAGATTTATTTAGAGGCAAGTAACCCATAGATTTCGTCCATGTATGAGTCTAGTAGGGTTTTACTATTTTTATGAGATTTTATCGTGTCCTGGATCCCCCAAATTCTCTTGTTTTTGGAGCTCGGGTCTGTGTTCTTGTTCAGACCTGAACTTGATAGCAAGTTGTCTTGCCGTTAAGATCTTCAGTTGGTGGCATGCGATGAGGCTGTTAAGCTCTGTTAATGGCCAGACTGTGCCGTTAAGTTCTTCAGGGCAGAACAGTGAGCTGTTCTCCCTTGTATACGATTTATTTTCCGAAGTGTTTTCGCATGAGGATATAAAGTAATTGTTGTATGTTATGTGAAATAGATACAATGATGTGTGGGGAAATTTCTTATGAATTTGTGGATGGTAGGAGTTATTAGTTTTATTACAATGCATGTTGGAAGAAATGGTTGTACATATCTATCTACTGTTCACATGATCTGTGAAGAATTCGAGTGCCCAAATTCTTATAAACCATGTATGTATGTGTCAGTCTATGCCTTGCAAATTTTGGAATTTTTCTAAGAGCATGTGATTTCCTGTAATTTCTGCTTTGGAAATAGAAGACATGCGTAGGATTTGTAAAGTTTACAGTAAATTGTGTGTTGTGCAATAAATCCGGGTAAAATTCCTGTGATGATGTGTATGTTAGGTTCAGGGCTGTGAACTGTCAAACTGGATATTCATGTTATGTTCCATGATAAATTGAATTATGAATGGCATGAAACTGAATGTTTTAATTTCTGTAAATGTAATATGACTCAGAAAAATCTGGAAATTTGTATGTGAGGTCATGAACCTGCAATTAGTGTGTGGTTAAAATTTCATGATATTTGGATAACTGTAAAATGTATTATGAAATTTCCATGTGAAAACATGTGATAAATGCATGCTATCATGAATATGATTTGATGATGTGTTTTCTAACCTGATTAATGTGAGCTACTGAATGTTTCATTTCTGTCAACAATAGTATCATGATTAGGAAAACAGAGCCATGTGTATAAGTGAGAGAATGTAAGGACATGTGTAATATGTGTGTTAAAATCGGAATGTGTAATGTATAAGACTGTGTCATGTGTGACATTGCTTCCATAGAGGGCCGTGGAACCATACCATGGAAAAGTCCCCATGGGAAGGTTCAATGTGTTAAGATCCTAAGGGCATTAGGATGAAATCCTGGAGGTGGACAAGTACCACTAGTTAGGGTGGAGACTTGTTCTCCCAGTCTGCGCAGTCCAAGAGTCGTCACTGTATTGCCTGGGTGACGTCTATGTGTATGTGTTATGAGATGTGTCCTTCTAATGGTGGTTTGGACTATGTGTCACGGCACTAAATTGTGAAATGTGAATGTGATTATGTGTAAATTGTGTAGTGTGAATATGTGTAAATATGCAATGTGTAAAAAGAGAACTACGTGAATGAGTAATTGTGTAAACATGTGAAACCATTATGTTAAATTGTGAAATTGTGGTCCATGATATGTGAATGTGAAATTATGTTATAACAGCAACCTAAAGGTGTTTATAAGAATGTTTTATATGTGTAAAAATGCGTAGAATCCATGCTAGGAGCATTTCTTGCATATGTGCGAACAATTCCATGTTTAATTGCTATCGTGTTGTAGTTAATTGGAATTGTAGCTCTCATGCAATAGGATGTGAATTGCTAAATTATGTCAAAACAGCAACCTTAATGTGTATGAAATGATAAATTGCATGTGCAAGAATGTATAGAAACCATGATAGGAATATTTCCTCTTATGTAGGCAAGAATCCCATGTGTGGTTGCTTCCATGCTGTAGCTTGATTTGAAATATAGCTTTCATGTGATTGAATGAGTAGGAAGCATGTGATAAGATATTTATTTTGGAATGGCTTAAATCATGTACCATGTGTTTTAAATTTTGTAGAATTATCATGATAGGTTGTCTTTTATCAATGTCCAAGCATGCTATATTTTTTGCTTTGTAAATTGGAATGAAAAACCTACTGTGATATATGCATGTATGAGGTGTGTGGTGTTATTTGCTTAGTCTTTTAGACTCATTCCTTGCTTCAGCGTACAGGTTTAGTTGGTGACCCTACATCGTTAGAGGAGACCGTGGAGAGTGACTCCGAGCGTGGCGAGTAGCCTGGTGGAGTCGTCATCGTGACATTTTGCTTTCATTGTATGTAATTGAGGCATTGTAATGAAACTATTATGTAATTGTGGACAAGCTATGTAATCTGATTTTTAGCACTTTATTTACGTGGACTTTAGTTATCTTGAAATTATCATTTGAATCATGTAAGTTAAATGTGGATGATGAAATGAAGACAAGTAGTTCTTTTGCTTCCGTTACTCTGTATTTATATTTATGAGCATCTCAATCGTATGTTATTGTTTGGGCAAATGTCCCACTGTGATGACGTTCATTATACCGACGTGGATTGGTATAATCGTACCGGTATAAAGAGGGTCATCGCAGAGATTGGTATCAGAGCGACCGGTTGAGATTGCACATGAATATATATAAGTCATCATCCCCATTACATGCTAAGTCTACATAGGAATGTCCACATCTGTAAAAATCATTAATAATGAGAGGAAAATAGACAAGAAAATGGTTTGGAAAAATTAACGTAGCTCTAATGGTGGCTGAAATTTATTGCAGCCATGGCTTCGAGAGGTAGGCGTGGCGGAGCACCGGCCCGTGAGGACAAGCTGAGACGTGAGGAGCGGGCGGAGCAGCAGGCCCCGGCACCGCAGGGTCCTGTACTTCCCCCACCGCCGCCTGTGGATTATGGAGTGTTCATGCAAGGTTTGGTGCAGGCCATGCAGACGCAGGCCCACACCCAGGCTGCACTCCAGGCTCAGTTGGAGGCTCAGGTTAGCATAATCAATCAAAGTGTAGTCTGTTTTATTTAATTGAATGATGTTATGTTGAATGTGTATTAATTGTGGTTGGATGTAGCAGGCTCAAGTTCCAACTCAGGACCATGGTGGACCTTCCATCATGGAAAGATTCAAGAGGATGCTGCCACCCTCTTTTAAGGGGGAGAGCGATCCGTTACTAGCAGAAAGCTGGATGAGGGAGATCGAGAAGATCGTCCGGGCTATTAGGTGTGCGAACGAGGATAATGTTACTTTGGCCACCTATATGCTACAGGTATGTGCTAGTTTATTTGTTTATGTCCCATGTTAAGTTGAAGTTGTTTAGTAGGTGCTTATGAAGGTGATGTTGCAGAAGAGAGCTGATGTGTGGTGGGCTTCATTACTGCGTACCCAATTCGAGGACGGAGCTATTGAGGTTGCTTGGGACGAGTTCGTGAGGCTCTTTCGGGCCAAGTTCGTCCCCGAGCATATTCAGGACAGAATGGAGCAGGAGTTCCTCTCCTTGACTCAAGGCTCCATGACCGTGCTAGAATATGAGGCCAGGTTTGCACAATTATCTAAATATGCACCTCATATCGTGACAGATGAGCGCAGGAAAGTAAAGAAGTTCTAATCAAGAGCTAATCCTTTATATCCTTAAACCACGATGTATCGAATGTCACATTTAAGTAACAGGACTGGCTACCACGATGCCAATCCATCGCACACTAAACCATATTCGGAAACTTACCCAAGGAAGGGTAAAACACAATAAGCGGAAGGTCTCACTGTAAGACCTCCACTACACCACCTGAAAAGGCTAGTACTCAGTGTACTACGAGAAACCAGTACCCATAAAGGGTACACGTACCTACCACCACGAGGTACCACCACTGAAACACAAACACAACTGTGCCACCACCAGGGCATGCCAGAACCCGTGAAACCACAACCACTGAGTCTCCGCTCACTAACCAACACGACAACAGTGCCAACACTATGGCACACCTCGACGGGAAAAACCACAACCAACACACGCTATAACTGGTAGCAAAGCACAAGCCGGAAAGCACACCACCACCACACAGAACAGACTGCTGGTTCATGACGCCAGTATCCAACCCGGACAACACAACACAAGAACTACCTCTCAGTCTCGCAGTCACGGACATAAGGTCCAACTGCCGCTCCACAACACAAGTAAAGACAAAGAACTGTGGAGACCAACCAAACCACCACAACCTACAGGTCACACACCCCGCAAGCCCATGCCTGGCACCTTTAGAGACTCTGGCCCGAACTCTCTAAAGTGAGGCACTGGAAACAGGACTAGCTAGGATCCAGCGAGGTCTACTAGTGTCCGTACCTCCAACTATGAGTGCACTACAAGTGACTCAAGACAAACTTTCACAAGTCACTGTCCCACTATCATCTTTCCCTCAGCCGGACGTACTACTCAAACACAAGAGTGAGGGTGTCCAGGAAGACGACAAGACTTCGACGATACCCCTGTAATGGGACAAGCCCCGAGCACACACAGGTGCCTATCTCACACAAAACCTGGGGCACCCAACTGAAGAAGCATTCCCGAATAAGCGCCGAACCACCACACTCGACAATGCACAAATGACGATATATATATATATATATATATATATATATACTTCATTACAAACCACGGTACAAGTGTCAGGAATAGCTTGTCCCAAGTCACTCTGTGACCTACAAGCTACCCCACACCAACACACATGTAAATCACAATAACTAATTACAAACTGTTCTATCATTGGTCATCACATGACCTCCTTGCCACATGCATACAATAGATACTATTTATACACCAACTCTTTACCTTACTTATGTTATACTACTAAAACCATCTCTATTAATCTATAAAATACGTCACAAGACTGAGGCTAGGTTCTTACCGGAACCTTCATTGCCCAACCTTCATGACACTATGTGTCATGCATATACTCACACCACGAAAATACCACACCAATTACATAAACCACCCACAAACCGTGTGGGCAACACACTCACGGAACACTATAGGTGCCAATGCACCACTTACCAAATCCATACACGTCAAACACCAATTTTTGGATAACCAAATCACCAAAAGCATGCAAAACAGAACCCTTGGATGTGGTTGCGACAAAGGTCAAGGCCGCCTTCTGATCGCGATGCCTCGACATGTCACGATAAGAAACCCTGTCACGATGGGTCGGCCTATCGCGACCTAGTCGCGACAGCAGGGTCCGTCGCCTTCTCAGGCGAAAACCCTAATCCGAGAACCATCTCTGGATTTTCCATGCAAACCACCCTAAACACCATTTCAACCCGGTTTTCATGCTCATTTCATCTCCTAGGCATGGTATCTACTATTTTTAAAACGGTAAAAAAAACAACATGCAATCCATGTAACAAATCAAGGTAGAACTCCCTACCTCCACGAAGAATGCGCAAACCGGCTACGGTACGATGTCTCCCCCGTTCCATGCGACGTCCTTGAGTCCAGAGCACGCCGGAACACCAAATCGCCTAGAGAACCTGTGGCAGCTCCTCTCCCGGTCGAGCAGAGCATGCGAAAGCTTTGTTCGGCCAACCTTCTTAAAAACCGCATAGCGGTTGGCATCGCGACGTACCTCCTCGTCGCGACCTTGTCGAGATGGGCCAGGGCATCGCCTTCCCACTCCCAACGTCAGCAGGCCACCCCAGCGTGTGACACGTAGCACACATGCAGACGTCGATCCAAAACAGCGGCAACCAGAATGCGACCTCCACTGTCGTCGCGTTTAGAATGCGACCTACACCCCCATCGCGTTCACATCCAGTGAACCAATGGGTGCTACGGGCCTAACTTGCAGGCCCACTAAGTCCTATACAACGCGCGGAAACCACAACCAAGGCCCAATGACCCCATATTGGTCATGAGCACCATACCAAAACCAACAAACACAGATGCAAACTACCACTAAATGACGATTCGTGAAGATCCAAAAAACATGCTACATTACATTACTATCACCTAAAAAGGAATGTCGTCCTCGACATTCAAAACGAGCGACAATAAACCACACTATCACCTAGAAAGAAACAAAGCTATATACAAAGCTTCCTCTATATCTTTCTTTCAAACCATTTACTCATTCCCATACTTGCTTTGCCTTCCCTTTTTTTTAATTTATTCCACCACTACTTTATTCTCTGAATCTATTCTGCCATTCCTTACCTTGCAACATTAGGCGATTCTATCCTACTACTAGCACTTTATCTCCTTGGATTGAACCTACTTTCACATTTTCCGGGTAATTTTACCTGGCTGATGGTGCTTTATCTGCTTGGGCTCGATCTATTTTCACTTTTTTTTTTGTTGCATTTGCAACATTTCTTTCTGGGCCATTTTTCTTGCTTAAATCCTTTCACTCTACTATACCAATCCTGGCTAAATTTTCAAATTTCTTGGTGTCATTCCACTATTTACTTATCACCACTAACTCCGCTACGGTGCGGCTCTGAACTAGAAGAGGGGCGAGAAGCCTCCTGCTCTCCCTCACCTGAAAGAAGTAGGGGTGATCCTTACGAGTCATTGGCTCAGTATAGAAACTCCCCCAAAAGTCGAACAAAACCAAACTCACAAGTAAAGAAGCAGGAAGCTATGCTAGCAATTTGTAGAACTATCCACACAGGATATTAAAGCCGTAGACACTACTTACCACATGCCATTAATAGAAATCAGCCTTTAATAAATAAACGGCAAAACTCACCAGTTGGACGTGCTAAAGTAGAAAAATGCCACACTCGAGTCACGAAGACTAGTTCGCGACACCGGCAACCGACCCAGACAAATCACACATGACTACCTCTCAGTCTCGCAGCATCGGAAGAAAGGTCCAGCTGCTGCTCCCCTAGAACAAGACAAGAAACTGTGGAGACCAACCAACACCACTCCTTTTAACCACACTGTCGCAGGCCCATGCCTGGCAGCTTTAGGGACTCCGGCCTGAGCTCCCTAAAGTGAGGCACTGGAAAAAATAGGACTAGTTGGGGCCCAGTTCGTCTACTGGTGTCCGTAACCCCCAACCACGAGCGCGCTACAAGTGACAGAACACAAACTCTCACAAGTCATTGTCCCACTGCCATCTTTCCCTCAACCGGACGTACAACTCTACACAAGAGTAAGGGTGTCCAGGAAGACGACATAGACCTCGACGGTACACAAGTACTGGGAGAAGCTCCGAGCACTAACGTGCCTAGCTCACACAAAACCTGGGGCTCCTAACTGAAGAGGTAACCACAGTAGGCATCGTACTACTGGCCACACACACACAAACCACGTGAACACTGCTCAAACCATGCGAAAAACACGTTCCTCAAACTCCAAAAGTGCCAATGCACAATAAACAACGATAATCCGATAATCCCACAATCATGCACAAGCTCATTGCCATTGGAACCCTTAACGCGACGAGGTCCACTATCGCCTTCAGAACGCGACGCCCCGATACGGCGTGTTCTGAGGAAGAATACGATGGGTCGAGCTGTCGCATTATGAATGCGACAATCAGGTCTGTCGCCTTCACAGACAGTGACCCAATTCTAGGAACCCTTCTCTGGATTCCCCATGCAAACCATGTAAAACCCTATGTCAAGAAAATGTTCATGTTCTACTCATTACCCTAGCATGTTATCTAGCATCTATATTACAAATAACAAGCTACGCATGCATCACATGCAATCCACGATGTAAAATAGGACAGAATCTCCCTACCTTCATGAAGAACGCGAGAAACGGCGATACCCCGGCATTTCCCCCCCTCTGTAGCACGTCATCGCGGTGAGACCACGCCAAAAATAGCACCAAAATGTCAGATCACCCAAAATCTAGCGCAACAAACCCTTCCTGGCCAATTAGAGCATTCTCAGCTCTGTTCGGCCGACCTAAGATAAAAACACCTTAGAGTTGAGAACGTGACGCACCCTACCGTCGCGACCTGAATGCGACGGAGAAGGGTGTCGCCTTCTCATGGCTGACATCAGCAGGCCGCCCAGCGCGCGCCACGCGGCGGACATGCAGACGAAGACCCACCTATAGCGGTAACTAGAGCGCGACACCCAGGGCTGTTGCATTTAGAACACGATGCCCTGCCTCGTCGCGTTCACAAACAGTGAACCAATGGGTGCTTTGGGACCCAACCTGTCGGCCTACAAAGCCCCAAAACCTACGTAAACACCTGTAACACACACCAAGGGCCACGCACTGGCCTCCACAACCACTAATCCACGATCCAAATGGTCAATACGCTACATTACTATCACCTAAAAGAAATATCTCCCTCGAAATTTAGAAAGAAAACACAACACCAAATTTTTTTTAATTAAACAAGTATGTTACTATCACCTAAAAGAATTAAAAGCTTACTCAAACAAGTATGGATACACTTTCATCATTTCCTCGGCTAATTCCCACATATCCTCTCCACCCTGTCTGTTCTCCCATCTGACTTTCACTAATTCATATTCCTTATTCCTTAGCTTTTGGGTTCTGCGGTCTGTAATCTGTACTGTAAATTCTTGAATTGTCATGTCTGGCTTCAAATCATCTCTCTAGTAACTGACCACCTGGGAAGGATCTTGGATATATCTTCTGAGCATAGAAACATGAAACACGTCATGGGCATATGTGAAATCTTCTTATCTCGGACTTAATTTGCCCTTCTTGCTGAACCTGAGCACATCTTTGGTAGGAGAAACCTTCAAAAACACATAATCACTAACTTCAAACTATAATGGCTTGCGTTTGGTATCTGCATAGCTCTTTTGACGACTATGTGCTGTTTGAAGCTTTTCTTCAATGAATTTAACCATTTCTGCACATTGTTGAATTAACTCTTGACCCATAACCTGTCTCTCACCTACCTCATGCCAATTCAGTGGTGTCCTGCACGGTCTACCACATAATGCTACATAAGGTGCCATTCCGATACTTGCATGATGACTGTTGTTATATGCAAACTCTACCATACCCAAGTGGTGCTCCCAAGTACCTCCCCATACAAGACAGCAAGCTCTCAACATATCTTCTATAGTCTGAATGGTTCTCTCTGTTTGCCCATCTGTCTGTGGATGATAAGCGAAACTGTACCTCAATTCTATACCAATCACTCTCTGCAAACTCCTCCAGAAATCTGAAGTGAACCTGGGATCTCGATCTGAAACGATAGTAACGGGAATCCCATGTAAAGGTACTATTCTGTCAACATATAATCTGGCTAATCTATCCACAGTCCATGACATACTTACTGCCAATAATCTACAAACTTTGGTCTGTCTGTCCACAAAAACCCAATTACCATTGTGACCTGCTGCTGTCCTGGGCAAACCAACTACAAAATCCATGGCAATATCATCCCATTTCCATTGTGGAATGGGTAATGGCTGCAACAGTTCTCCTGGCCTCTGGTGCTCTACCTTCACTTGCTGACACACTGAACATCTTGCTATAAACTCTGCAATCTCTTTCATCATATTAGGCCACCAGAAATGCTTCTTTAAATCTTGATACATCTTGGTACTACCTTGATGGATGGTGTATCTGGACTTGTGAGCTTCGTCTAACACTTTTTGCCTCACCTCGGCATCTGCTGGAACATACAACCGACCCTTAAGCCTGACCACACTGTCATCATCAAGTGTCACCTCCTCCATTCTCACAATATCAACTAAATTTTCACCTCTTCTTTGCACTTCTACTATCTGCCAATATAGAGAAGTCTCCACTGCACTATTTGCTATTATTGCTCGCCACTGACTATTTGGTACATATAATGAATTTTCTGCCACATCTCCATACAATTTCCATTCTCTGATCATCATATGACTCATAACTTTCTTTCTACTTAGTGCATCTGCTACAACATTAGCTTTGCTTGGTTGGTATGCCAAACTGAAGTCATAATCTTTCAAATATTTCATCCACCTGCGCTGCCTCAAATTCAGATCTTTCTAGGAGAAGATGTACTTCAAACTCTTGTGATCAGTGAATATCTCAAACCTTTCACCATACAAATAATATTGCCAAATCTTCAGTGCAAACACAACTACTGCTAACTCTAAATCATGTGTCGGGTAATTCTCTTCATGCTTCTTCAATTGCCTTTCCATGCTGCATTAACACTGCTCCCAAACCTCTTCTAGATGCATCGATATACAATACAAATCCACCACTGCCTGACGGAATCTCCAATATTGGTGTTGTGGTAAGCCTCTTCTTTAGCTTTGCAAAACTATGGCGACAATCCGAATACCATTCAAATGGTTTTCCTTTTCTTGTCAATCTTGTCATTGGTGTTGGAATCTTCGAGAAATCTTAGATGAACCGCTTGTAATATCTTGCCAAACCCAGAAAACTTCTAATCTCTCTCACTGTCTTCGGTTCTTCCCACTTCATCGCTGCCTCTACCTTGGCCGGATCAACTACAACACCTTCACCAGAAATGACATGACCCAGAAACTAAATTTCTTTCATCCAAAACTCACATTTACTAAACTTGGCATACAGCTAGTGATCTCGCAAAGTCTGCAACGTGATCCTCAAGTGTGCTGCATGCTCTTCCTCTAATGCTGAATATACCAATATATCATCAATAAATACTACAATGAACTGATCCAGATAAGGGTGGAATATCTTATTCATCAAATTCATGAACGCTGCCAGCGCATTAGTCAACCCGAATGGCATAACAACAAACTCATAATGCCCATATCTGGTCCTGAAAGCTGTCTTGTCAATGTCTTCTTCCTTAACCTTAGTTGATGATATCCTGACCTCAAATCAATCTTGGAAAATACTCTGGCTGATTGAAGCTGATCAAACAAATCATCTATTCTGGGAAGAGGGTATTTATTCTTGATTATAACCTTATTCAATTGCCTGTAATCAATACACATTCTCAGACTACCATCATTCTTTTAAACAAACAAAACTGGTGCTCCCCATGGCGAATGACTGGGTCTAATGAAGCCTTTCTCTAACAATTCCTGCAATTGCTTCTTCAATTCCTTCAGCTCTGTCTGTGCCATTCTATAAGGTGCTTTTGAAATTGGCATACTGCCTGGCTACAACTCAACTGTGAAATCCACCTCTCTATGTGGAGCCAACCCTGGCAATTCTGGGAACACGTCTTTAAATTCTCAGACCACGGGTACTATCTCTACAGACTTATTTGTCTCTACTAAACTAACTGAAGCAAGATATGCTACACACCCAACATTGATCAACTTTCTAGCTCTAAGTGCATAAATAATAAACTTAGGAGTGTAGAACGACATACCTTGAAATTCAAACACTGCTCCACCAGGCCTGCAAAATCTGACTTTCTTCTTTCTACAATCCACCAATGCCCTATAGGCTTCCAACCAATCCATCCCCAAAATCACATCATAATCATTCAATGAAAGTGCATACAGTCTTGCTGGCATCTGATTACCTTGAATTACTATCGGAACCTCATCTAAGTAACATGAAGTAAGAATAAAACCTCCGGAGGGAATCTCTACAATCAACTCGCACTGCCTTTCTTCTAGGGGATGTACCATGCTATCCATAAAATCCTCGGAAATGAACGAATGCGAAGCACCCAAATCAATTAATATTCTAGCAGAAAAGTCAAAAAGAGGTAATATACCTTCAATTAAATTGGATGCCTCCGCCTGAGCTCTGGTAACTGCCATAACTTGACCCCGTCCTCCTCTCTGGAAAGGTACACCTCTGCCTCGCTCTGTTCACTACTGAAATGGCTGTTGTTGCTACGGTGCTCCTCTACCATAAGTGTACTCCCGAGGATGCAGACAATTTCTGGCTAAATGCCCTGGCTACCGACAATTATAACACCGAAAACTTGGAAAAGCTGCGGGCTGCTCTGTCGTACTCTGTTGCTACTCCTCTGGTGCTGGCCTAACACCTCGGCCCTGCTAAACACCTGACTAAAAACCCTGCTGCCTGCCGCCTCCTCGTCCTCTAAACATCTTCTTTAATTTACCACCCCACTTTACAAATCCTGATGATGATGGTGATGCTTCTGAGGGTGCCTTGCCCTTACTAATACATGTGGTCTACTGCGGAAGATGAAAACTACCTATCCCTACTCCTCCGGATTGCCTAGCCTGCATAGTCCTCTCCAGAATTGCTGCTCTCTACACTGCTTCTTCCACTGTTCTGCACATCAAGGGAATTACTGCATCCTAAAGCTCTGGTCGTAATCCTCGAATAAAATACTCCACCATAATCGTATTATCAATAACCACTTATGGAGCATATCTACTCAAGGCCATGAACCTCATCTGATATTCTAGCACTGACAAGTTCCCTTGCTGCAATGTCCGGAACTGCTCCCTCTTAGCCTGCTGTACCTGAACTCGGAAGAAAGTATCATTAAATACCTCCAATAACTCTAGCCAAGTAATGGTATCCTCTGTCCTTCAAGTAAATGCCGTCTGCATCTTCAATCTCCACCATTCCTATGCAAATCCACACCACTGATAGGCAGCTAGCAACACCCTATCAACTTGTGAACACCTTATAATAACAAAAACTCTCTCTATCTCATGCACCCAGTGCTCTGCTGTGTTGGTATTTGGACCTCCTGAATATGTGGGTGGCTGAAACCGCAAAAACCTCTCTAATAGTGCTATAGGATCCTCCACACTGACTGTCCGTGATGGTACTCCAGGAAGTATAGGTACAACGGTTGCTACCTCAACTACTGGTGGTGGGGGTGGTGCCACTGGTACTGCCTCCTCCACAATCAGCAATGCCCCTACTGCCGGCTATACTAGTGCCTGATGATCCAATCTGGTATGGATCTCTGTATGACTTTCGCATATTCCTTCTATCATCTGATGTGTAGTCTCCTCAAGTTCATCTCCACCTCCTCCTCAATCTCCCCTATCTGCCATTTCTGATCCTGCACAAATATCATTCCAACCACACAACATACAACAATCTGTAACGACCCTCCTTATACGGGTACGATTATACCAATCCACGTCGGTATAATGAACGTCGTCACAATGGGACATTGACCCAACACTAAACACTAGGCTGAGATGTACACAAATACAACGGAATAATAAGAAGTTTATTCTCATTCCATTATCTTCATTAAATATCCACAGTCTATATAGCATTGAAAAGAAAAGCTAACGTCCACATAATTGCAATTTTAAATCAAATTTACATTGTATAAATGAAATACATCACTTATTCATTACATACTTATGACAATAAAAGTACAATGTCGAAGTCTCCACAACACAAGCTACCCCTCACGCTCGGAGTCACTCCTAACTACATCCTCCTCGGAAGTGGAGACACCTGTCACACCTGTACGCCGAAGCAAGTATGAGTCTAGTAGACTCAGCAAGCAATCCATATACATCATATGCACATGCTAGTATTCAATGGAAGTAATTATCACATGTGATATGGTTCATACAATTTAAATTTACTAAGCATGGAACTTATAGCATTAGAAACACATGATACATACTTGATCTCACTTACAATAATTAAAAATAAAACCTATAACATGCTTTCTACACTTTTTAATTAACATGCTTAAACAATTCAAATATCATTCAATTCATATTATAATGTACACAATTTAGGCATGGAACTACTCATAAAGTAAGCATCACACCTAGCATGGATTCTATTTGAATTATCATGAATTTAACACAATTATACACACATTTTACTTGATGTTTTAACATAAATTAAACATATTCACAATGGTTTACACTTGTTCACATGTTAACACATTCACTTTACACTTTTACATGCTCATTTACACATTGCACATTTCACAATTCACTTACACATATTCACATTTTTACACTTAGTTGTTGTGACACATAGTCGAAACCACCACTAGAATAACACATATTCACATTCACATATCCATCACCTAGGCAACATAGTGATAGACCTTGGTTAATTGTGCAGAACTGGAAGAAGCACTCTCTACCCTAACCAGTGCTACTTGTCCACCTCCAGGATTTCATCCTAATTGCCCATAGGATTTCACACACATTGAACCTTTCTGTAGGGACTTTACTACGGTACAGTTCCACAACCCTCTATGGTAGCAGTGTCACACATGGCACAATTTATACACTTTTCACATTATTGCGTTGTCATAGTATTCACATGTAATTAGATTCACACGCATTCACATTTAACACCTATACATGGATCAGTTTTCAGATCATATCATTATTGTTCAAAATGAAAATTTACTCTCAACACAGTGTAAGGCCCTTGAATTTTATCTTCTTATGTAGGTGTTTGATTGTGTGAAGAATTTATGCTTGTGTTTGTAGATATACATATATATAACAAGTTGTTGTATTATTGTGAATATATGTATATATATATTGTATATATTATTTACCTACATTGCATGAGTAGTAGTAATCTTCTAAAGTATACATTGTGTAGTTCATGTATATGCATTGAGTAAGTGTAGTTTCTGCAGTTTTTAAGTTCTGGCCAAACGACCTGTTGGCGTCAACATGAGTTGACGTTCATAGGGAGTCAGCGGCCACAGCGATGGACGCCAACTCCAGATTGGCGGCCAGTGATGTTGACGTTAACCTCCCAAATCTGTTGCGTCCTCAGATCTGGAAACAGCCACGAAAATGTCGCCTCTTGTCTAGGAAACCATTTTCCAACGGTCCTATACCTTTCCTAAGCGCGTCTCCGACCCTAGCCCTATAAGATACCCAATCTCGGCCGAAAGATCCCTTTTGGCATTTGTCAAAAACCCTAGTTCTCTTCTGTGCAAAAAAAAAAAACTGAACTTTGGACCCTTTGATCCGGCGATTGGTGACTCCTTCCGGCGATCTTCTACGACTGGAGGGGAGTCTATGCATTGGGGAAAGCTTCTTCAACATTGGGTGGCTGTCTGCATCAACACAGAAGCCGGATCGGTGGAGATTAGAGGACTCTTTGGCTCAAGCCGAGGAGGGCTTCTATGACTTAATCCTTTGTTTGTAGATTTTTCTGAAGGCAAGTAACCCATGCCCGTTATCCCTACATGTGTCTAGTAGGTCCTAGGTAATTTTTCAGAATTTTAATCGTGTCCTGGAAGCCCCTTTCTATCGAATTTTTGGAGTTCAGTCTGTGTCTTGCACAGACAGGAACTTAACGGCAACCTTGGATGCCGTTAAGATCCGAAGTTGGCGACGGCCTTTGTTGCAGTTAACCAGATAGGCGACCACCCCCTTGCCGCTGAGTTCTTTAGGCGGGGACAGTTTGTCTATCTACCCGTAATAATTTATTTTCTGGATTTCTACGATAAAAATTATATGATATGTAATACCTTTAGTGGATCATGTTGAGCAATTTTTATGAATTTTTCGTTGAATGTGTTATTTATTAAAATCCCTGAATTATCTGTAAGACAAGTTTAAATCTTGTAAAAATATTGTTGATATGGATCCGTGTTGAATTTGTATACTGTGAAATTTTTGTAATATGTGCACTAGTATCAGGTCATGCTATGGAAATTGGGCAAATTTCTGATGTTTGTGTAAATAGTTATATTTTCTGAACTGTAAAACAGTGAGTATGCAATATCAGTTTAAATTCACAAATAAATTGTATGGAAATAGTTAAATTTATAGAAATTTCATGTGAAATCATGACTGTCAGATGCATGTTGTAGGATGGTTAATGTACCTATAGCACTGTGAACCATGCAAGTTTGATTGTTGACCAATTTTATAATATAACTATTATAATTTTTATAATTAGTGTGTAGTTCCAAAAAAAATGAAATTTGGCATGCATGATGTTTAACCTATAATCAGTCCGTGGTAAAAATTTCATGAGAATTGGAAAACAGTAGGTATTGAGTTGTTTATTACATGATGAAATGACCAATCAAAGCATGTTTACTGTAATTAGTGATAAATTAGATAATTGCAACATGAATAGAATAAATTTATAACTGTTTAACATTGTAAACAGTAGTACCATGTTAGGAAATCTAAACCATGTACATGTATGTGAATATGAAACTAGTGTGTTAAAAAGGGTATGCAAATAGTGTGAGTTTAAAAATGGAAATTTTGTAAATGTGTCATGGGTGACACTGCTACCTTAGGGGCTGAGGAACCGTACCGTAGTAGAGTCTCTATGGGAAGGTTCATATGAGTATGAGATCCCATGGGCATTAGGATTAAATCCAGGAGGTGGACAAGTACCACTGGTTAGGGTGGAGAGTGCTTCTCCCGGTTCTGTGCAGTAACTAAGATCTATCACTATATTGCCTAGGTGATAGGTATGTGTGTGAATGAGATAAGTGTGTGTCCTTCTAGAGGTCGTTTGGACTATGTGTTATGGCAATTAATGAGAACAATGTAATTGTGTACATGTGAAATGTGAATATGTAAAATGTGTAAATGATCACGTGAATATGTGAACTAATATGATAACGTATAAATTGTGAATCACTACATGAATGTGTTTTATCCATGTCAAAACAGCAAACTATTTATGTATATACTTTGGTTATATATGTGAGAATGTCCATAGAATCCATGCTAGGAACATCTCTTTCATTATGTGTAAATCTCATGTTTAATTGCGATTGTATTACAAGATAAATGAAATGAAATGTGAATTGAATTAGCATGATAAAGGATGTGTAGAAAGCATGAGATAGGTTATTTTGTTGTAGAAAAGAAACATAAAGCATGTACCATGTATCATAAGGTTGTAGAAACAACATATTTAGATTGTTTAAACCATGTTACATGTAATTGTGGTTTCGTTTATAAGTAAAATGTCCATATGATACATGTGTGTGTAATGTGCATGGAATTGCTTGTTGAGTCTTGTAGACTCACTTTTGCTTTGGCATACTGGTACAGGTGTCTCTACTTCCTTGGAGGAGACAGTTAGGAGTGACTCTGAGTGTGAGGAGTAGCACCTTCGGGGAGATTGCCTTATTGTACTTCTTTTTTTATAGTATGTAATTGAGAGCACTATGTAATTCAGTTGTGGACAATGTATTTGATTTAAATTTCAGTTATGAGAACTTTAGTTCTTTCTTGTATTATATAGACTGTGGATAAATGTGGATGATGGAATCATAATTTTACATTCAGTTCTTTTATTCCGCTGTTATGTGTTCATATTTGTGTACGTCTCAGCCTATTGAATATGTTGGCTAAATGTCCCACTATGGCAACGCTCTCTATATCGATGTGGGTTGGTATAACTGTACCGGTATAAGGAGGGTCGTCACAGAGATTGGTATCAGAGAAACAGGATGAGATTGTACATAAATATGCATATACCATCATCTTCATTATATGCTAAGTCTTTATAAATTGTCCACATAGTTAGGAATTAGATAGTTTAATTCCTAATTGGGATTAAATTATTTTGCAGGCTCTGGCGTCGCGAGGTAGGCGTGGTCTTCCTGCTCATTAGGGTGAGCAGAGGAGAGAGGAGAGAGTTGAGCCTAGGCGTGAGGATCAGGATGAGCAGCAGGCCTCAGCACCCCAGGGTCCTGTGCTTCATCCACCGCCACCAGTGGATTATGGAGTGTTCATGCAAGGTCTAGTTCAAGCTATGCAGACGCAGGCTCATACTCAGGCTGCACTCCAGGCTCAGCTGGAGGCTCAAGTTAGATCAATAAGATAGAGTAGTCATTTTTATTAAAATTATATGTTTTCTATGTTGCTACATTGTATATGTGTGTCTTATGTTGTTTGTTGTAGTAGGCTCATGCGCCAGTTCCCCAGGCTCATGACCATGGTGGACCCTCCATCATGGAAAAGTTCAAGAGGATGGCTCTGCCCTCTTTTAAGGGGGGGAGTGATCTGTTGCTTGCGGAGAGCTGGATGATGGAGATTGAAAAGATCTTCCGAGCGATTAGGTGTGCTGAGGATGACAAGGTCACTTTAGCCACCTATATGCTACAGGTATGTGTAAATTGTTTATATATATATTTATTTCTTTAAGTGTAGATTGTTTGGATTGGTCCTTATGGAATGTTTTTGCAAGAGCGAGCCGATGTGTGGTGGTCCTTGTTGCTTCATACCAGCTTTGAGGACGGTGCTGTAGAGGTGGCTTAGGACGAGTTTGTGAGGCTCTTTCGGGCCAAGTTTGTTCCGAAGCACATCCAGGACAAGATGGAGCAAGAGTTTCTCTCTTGACTCAGGGCTCCATGACTGTACTTGAGTACTAGGTCAGGTTTGCCGAGCTATCGAAGTATGCCCCTCATATCATTGCTGATGAGCGCAGGAAGGCGAAGAAATTCGTGATGGGTCTGAGGCCATCACTGAGGACGAGGTTGGTGGCATTTGACCATCATACCCTCGATGAGGCTCTTAGCGTGGCTTGTCGGCAGGAGGGAGAGATGGACCAGTATCTCGAGGAGAAGAAGGCTTCGTAGAAGAGGCCTACAACCCCATTCCAAAGGCAGGAGTAGAAGAAGGTGGTGTATTAGTCACTGCAGTGTCCCATAGTATCCGACAGTCGTCAGGTATCTTCTCAGCATTCCCCCAGTGGCAAGAAGGAGTGTCCTCATTATGGGAGGGCACATGGTGGTACGGAGTGTTGGAAGATGTTGGGAAAGTGCTTGATGTGTGGGAGCAGCAAGCATAAGATCAAGGATTGTCCAAGACTTCAGCAGGGAGTCCAGCGCAGACTAGCTCCAGCAGTAGTAGCAGCAGCGCCAGTGATAGGTCGACCAAGAAGGCCTCGAGCCCCACCTCGAGTGTTTGTGTTAGCTCGTGTGGACGCCGAGCAGGCGGACCATGTTACCGAAGGTACAGTTCTTTTCATGGGTGTGCACGCTCGAGTTTTTATTGATACGGGTGCCGCTCACTCATTCATTTTCGAGCATTTTGCTAGGCAGTTAGCTTTAGAGTCAGGATTAGAGTCTGAGGAGTTAGAAGTCCCTTTGTCTGTGCACACACCTACGGGAACGGTATCGACTAGGAAGTGTATTCTGTCTTTACCAGTGTGCATTGAGGATAGAGTTCTAGAAGGGTGTTTCTTCTTGCTAAAGATAAAGGACTATGATGCAATTCTTGGTCTGGATTAGCTAGAGGAGCACTATGCGTTAGTGGATTGTCGGGGGAAGAAGATTGTTTTCCGCATTCCTGGTGAGGATGAGTTTTCACATCCCTTGCCAAGGAACTTAGCGAGGAAGTTTGTCATCTCCGCCATGAAGGCAATGAGAATGGTGAACAAGGGTTGTGACGTTTTTCTTGCCAGCATGGTACTAGTACCGAAGGCTGATGAGTCACCTACTCTTGCAGAGATAGAGGTAGTGCAGGATTTTCCAGATGTCTTTCCCGATGATTTATCTGGATTACCACCGGCTAGAGAGATAGAGTTCACACTAGAGTTACTTTCAGGCACCTCTCCTATCTCAAAGTCCCCTTATCGGATGGCACCTACGTAGTTAGCAGAGCTAAGGAAGCAGTTGCAAGATTTGTTAGATAAGGGATTTATACGCCCTAGTGTTTCTCCGTGGGGCACACCTGTATTGTTCGTGAAGAAGAAGGATGGGTCACAGATTATGCATCGATTATAGGAAGCTAAACCAAGTGACGTTGAAGAATAGGTATCCCTTACCTCGGATTGATGATTTGTTTGACCAGCTGCAGAATGCATCAGTCTTTTCTAAGATTGATCTGCGGTCTGGCTATCATCAATTGAGGATTAGGAGTGAGGATGTGTCCAAGACGGCATTTAGGACACATTATGGACATTATGAGTTTTTGGTCCTTCTGTTTGGTCTAACCAACACCCCCGCAGCGTTCATGGATCTCATGAACAGGGTTTTTAGACCTTCTCTAGATAGTTTTGTGGTAGTTTTCATCGATGATGTGTTGGTCTATTCTCCGGATGAGGCCACACACAGTCAGCATTTGAGGGTAGTGTTGGAAGTTCTCCGAGAGCACAAGTTGTATGCAAAGTTCAGCAAGTGCGATTTTTGGATGCGCGAGGTTCATTTCCTTGGGCATGTTATCTCTGGTCTTGGTGTAGTAGTAGATCCAGCGAAGGTCCAGGCTATATTGGATTGGGAGATTCCCAGGACCCCTTTGGAGATTCATAGTTTCCTTGGTTTGGCGGGTTATTATCGGCGATTTATTGAGGGATTCTCATCTCTCGCCGCCCCATTGACCAAACTAACCAGGAAGGGTGAGAAGTTTGTTTGGTCCAAGGAATGTGAGAGTAGCTTTCAATTATTGAAGGCTAAGCTTACTTTCGCTCTAGTATTGGTATTACCTAGTGGTGATGAAGGTTTTGCCATTTATACAGATGCATCTCGGATTGGCCTTGGCTGTGTATTGATGCAGCAAGGAAGGGTAGTAGCATATGCTTCTCGACAATTGAAGGAGCATGAGCGTAACTATCCGACTCATGATTTGGAGCTTGCGGTAGTGGTTCATGCACTAAAGATTTGGAGACACTATCTTTATGGTGTCAGATTTTAGGTGTTCACTGACCACAAGAGCTTGAGGTATCTTTTCGCCTGAAAGGAATTAAACCCTAGGCAGAGAAGATGGATTGAGTTCCTGAAGGACTATGACTTCGACCTCCAGTATCATCCTGGAAAGGTGATTGTCGTAGCGGATGCCCTTAGTAGGAAGAGGTCATCACTCCAGCAGGATTGGAAGATGTTGGAGGATGCAACATGTGCGATGACTGAGTTAGAGCCATCTTGTGTCAGACTTTTATAGCTCAGTTGTCCATTAGGTCTTCAGTGTTGGATGAGGTAATCGAGCAACAGAAAGACGACCCTAAACTCCAAGAGTTAGTGGGCAAGGCAGGCATTGTTCGTGATGAGGATGGTGTGATTAGATTCCATCACCGAGTTTGTGTTCCCGACATTATAGATGTCCGTGAGCATGTTTTAGCAGAAGCTCATAGGTCAAGATTCTCTATTCATCCGGGTAACAATAAAATGTACCAGGATTTGAAGAGGTCATTTTGGTCGTCTGGCATGAAGAGGGATGTAGCGGATTATGTATCTAGGTGTTTAGTATGCCATCAAGTGAAGGCCGAGCGACAGCGACCATCCGGCCTTATGCAAAGGATGGAGATCCCAGTATGGAAGTGGGAAGATGTCACTATGGACTTTGTTTCGGGTTTGCCTCGATCTAGAAGGGGCAACGACTCGATTTGGGTAGTCGTAGATAAATTCTTGAAGACTGTGCATTTCTTGCCCATGAAGAAGAAGCAGTCAGTAGAGAGCTTAGCTAGATTGTACATTAGTAGTATTATTAGATTGCATGGTGTGCAGAAGTCGATCATTTCGGATCGAGATCCGAGATTTACTTCAAGGCTGTGGAAGGGTCTTCAGGATGCGTTAGGTTCGGAGTTGAAGCTCAGTTCTGCGTTCCATCCCCAGACCGATGGATAGTTTGAGAGGACTATCCAAACGCTCGAGGATATGTTGAGGGCGTGTGTTCTGGATTGGAAGGATGATTGGAAGTGCCATTTACCTCTTGTGGAGTTCGCATATAACAACAGTTTCCATACGAGTATTGGTATGGCTCCATTTGAGGCATTGTATGGTAGGCCTTGTAGATCTCCTTTATGTTGGGAGGAGACCAGAGATAGGCTGTTGATCGGTCCGGAGTTAGTTCAGGAGACTTCGGATAAGGTCCAGCTTATCAAGAAGAGGCTTGTTGCGGCAAAAGATAGGCAGAAGAGCTATGCCGACAACAGGAGGAAGGATTTGGAGTTCGAGGTAGGTGAGCATGTCTTCTTGAAGATTTCGCCTACTCGTGGTGTAGTTAGATTTGGCAGGCATGGTAAGTTAAGCCCTACATTCATTAGCCCCCAAGCATAGGTACATGTACAACTTTATTTAATTATAATTTGTATAGAAATGCATACATATATATATATATAAATAAATATATATAGATATATATATATACACATAACTGTGCTCACAAGCATCTAAACATTACACAACCAAACATCTAAATAAGAGGGCAAAATTTGAGGGCATTACACCCTCTACCCCTTAAAGAAACTTTGTCCTCGAACTTAGACCGACGATACTCAAACAATTGTGGATACTTCTTCATCATAGCATCCTCAAGCTCCCAAGTAGCCTCCTCTCGCGAGAAGTTCCCCATAGCACCTTCACGGACGCAATACTCTTGTTCCGGAGATGCTGAACCTTCCAGTCAAGAATAGCTACTGGTTTCTCAACATATGACAGATCTGGCTGGATCTCCACTTGCTCGTGACTAATAACATGAGATGGATCTCGGACATATCTCCTGAGCATAGACACGTGGAATACAGGATGAACACTAGCTAATGCTGGAGGTAAAGCTAGCTCATATGCCACGCTACCCAAACGTCTAAGAATCTCATACGGGCCAATGAATCTAGGACTTAATTTGTTATGCCTGCCAAATCGGACAACACCTCGAGTAGGCGAAATCTTCAAAAAGACATGCTCTCCAACCTCGACCTCCAAATCCTTCCTTTTGTTGTCGGCGTAACTCTTTTGCCTATCCTGCGCCGCAACAAGCCTCTTCCTGATCAGCTGGATCTTATCCGAAGTCTCCTGAACTAAATCCGGACCGATCAACTGCCTATCACCGGTCTCCTTCCAACATAAAGGAGATCTATAAGGCCTTCCATACAACACCTCAAATGGAGCCATACCAATACTCGCATGAAAGCTGTTGTTATATGCGAACTCTACAAGAGGTAGATGATGCTCCCAATCATCCTTCCAATCCAGTACACACGCTCTCAACATATCCTCGAGCGTCTGGATAGTCCTCTCGGACTGTCCATCTGTCTGGGGATGGAACACCGAACTAAGCTTCAATTCAGAGCCTAATGCATTCTGAAGCCCCTTCCATAACCTCGAAGTAAATCTCGGATCTCGGTCCGAAATGATCGACTTCGGCACACCATGCAATCTAATAACGCTACTAACATAAAATCTAACTAAACTCTCAACTAACTGCTTCTTCTTCATAGGCAAGAAATGCGCAATCTTAGAGAATCTATCTAAAACTACCCAAATCGAGTCATTTCCCCTCCTTGATCTGGGCAAACCCGATACAAATTCCATAGTGACAGCCTCCCACTTCCATACTGGGATTTCCATCCTTTGCATAAGAGCAGATGGTCGCTGCCACTCTGCCTTCACTTGCTGGCATACTAAACACCTAGATACAAAATGCGCTACCTCCTTCTTCATGCCATACCACCAAAATAAACTCTTTAAATCCTGGTACATCTTAGTGTTACTCAGATGAATAGAGAATCTAGACCTATGAGCTTCTGCAAGAACATGCTCACGGACATCTACAATATCGGGAACACAGACTCGGTGATGGAACCTAATCACACCATCCTCATCATGAGCAATGCCTGCCTTGCCCACTAACTCCTAGAGTCTAGGGTCGGCCTTTTGCTGCTCGATCACCTCATCCAACACCGAAGACCAGATGGACAATTGAGCTACAAAAGCCTGACATAATGGCTCTAACTCAGTCATCGCACAAGCAGTATCCTCCAACATCTTCCAATCCAGCTGGAGTAAGGACCTCTTCCTGCTAAGAGCATCCGCTACGACATTCGCCTTCCCTAGATGATACTAAAGATCGAAGTTGTAGTCCTTGAGGAACTCAATCCATCTTCTCAGCCACAGGTTTAATTCCTTTTACAAAAAGAGATACCTCAAGCTCTTATGGTCAGTGAACACCTCAAATCTGACACCATAATGATAGTGCCTCCAGATCTTTAGTGCATGAATCACTGCCGCAAGCTCCAAATCATGAGTCGAATAGTTACGCTCATGATCTTTCAATTGACGAGAAGCATATAACACTACCCTTCCCTACTTCATCAACACATAGCCTAAAGCAATCCGAGATGAATCCGAGTAAATGGCAAAACCTTCTTCACCAATCGATAAAACCAATACCGGTGCAGAAGTAAGCTTAGCCTTCAACAACTGAAAGCTACTCTCACACTCCTCGGGCCAAACAAACTTCACACTCTTCCTGGTTAGCTTAGTCAAAGGTGCGGCGTTAGATGCAAATCCCTCAATAAATCATCGATAATAGCCTGGTAGACCAAGGAAACTATGAATCTCCGATGGGGTTCTGGGGATCTCCCAATCTAATATAGCCTGGACTTTCGTTGGATCAACTGCTACACCAGCGCCAGAGATAACATGCCCAAGGAAATGAATCTCGCGCATCTAGAAATTGCATTTGCTGAATTCTGCATATAGCTTGTGCTCTCGGAGAACTTCAAGCACTACCCGCAAATGCTGATGGTGTGCGGCCTCATCCGGAGAATAGACCAACACATCATCAATAAACACTACGACAAAACTATCTAGGTAAGGTCTAAACACCCTGTTCATGAGATCCATGAACGCTGCAGGGGCGTTGGTTAGACCAAAAGGAAGAACTAAAAACTCATAATGTTCATAACGAGTCCTAAAGGCCGTCTTGGACACATCCTCATTCCTAATCCTTAACTGATGATAGCCAGACCGCAGATCAATCTTAGAAAATACCGATGCATTCTGCAACTGGTCAAATAGATCATCAATCCACGGTAAGGGATACTTGTTCTTTACCGTCACTTGGTTGAGCATCCTATAATCAATGCATAACCTAAGTGACCCATCCCTCTTCTTTACAAATAAAACAGGTGCGCCCCAAGGAGATACACTAGGGCGAATAAATCCCTTATCTAGCAAATCTTGCAACTGCTTCCTTAACTCAGCTAACTCCGTAGGTGCCATCCGATATGGAGCCTTTAAGATAGGAGAGGTGCCCGAAAGCAACTCTATGGTAAACTCTATCTCTCTAACCGGTGGGAATCCAGAAAAATCGTCGGAAAAAGCATCTGAAAACTTCTGAACTACATCAATCTCCGCAAGAGTAAGTGAATGATCAGCCTTTGGTACTAATACCATGCTGGCAAGAAAAGCATCACAACCCTTGTTAACCATCCTCATCGCCTTCATGGCGGAGATAACAAACCTTCCCGCTAAGTTCCTTGGTAAGAGATGTGAAAACTCATCCTCACCAGGAACACGGAAAGTGATCTTCTTCCCACGACAATCAACTAAAGCATAGTGCTCCTCTAGCCAATCCAGACCAAGAATTGCATCGTAGTCCTTCATCTTTAGCAAAAAGAAACACCCATCTAAGACTCGATCCTCAATGCACACAGGTAACGACGGAATACACTTCCTAGTCAATACCGTTCCTGCAGGTGTGTGAACAGATAAGGGGACCTTTAACTGCTCAGCCTCTAATCCTGACTCTAAAGCTAACTACCTAGCAAACTGCTCAGAAATGAATGAGTGATTGGCACCCGTATTAAAAAAAACCCGAGCGTGCACACCTATGGAAAGAACCGTACCTTCGGTGACATTATCTGCATGCTCGGCATCCTCTGGTGCTAGGGAAAACACTCGACCTTGGGCTCGAGGCCTTTCTGGTCATCCAGTAGCTCGCGCTGCTACTGCTGCTGTTGCTGGGGCTGGCGCTCCACGCTGGACTCCCTGCTGATGTCTAGGGCAGTCCCGGATCTGATGCTCGCTGCTCCCGCACTTCAAACAATTTCCCGCCACATTCCACCACTCGGTACCTCCATGTGCCCTTCCTCAATGAGGGCACTCCTTCTTGCCGCTAGGCCTACTACCGGGGGACCGCTGAGAAGCTACCTGTTGACTGCTCGCTGCCATAGGACGCTGCGGTGACTGGTACGTCGCCTTCTTCCTATCCTGCTATTGGAAAGGAGATGCAGATCTCTTCTGCGACGCCTTCTTTTCCTCCAAATATTGCTCCATCTCGCTCTCATGTTGACAAGCCGCGCTGAAAGCCTCATCTACGGTATGATGGTCAAACGCCACCAGCCTTGACCTCAGTGATGGCATAAGGCCCCTCACAAACTTCGTCGCTTTCTTGCGCTCATCAGCCATAATGTGAGGTGCATAATTTGATAATTCCGCAAACCTGGCCTCGTACTCAAGTACGGTCATGGAGCCCTGAGTCAAAGTAAGGAACTCCTGCTCCATCTTGTCTTGGATATGCTCTGGAACGAACTTGGCCCGAAAGAGCCTCACGAACTCATCCCATGCTACCTCGACAACACCGTCCTCGAATCTGGTATGCAGTAATGAGGCCCACCACACATCGGCTCTCTCCTGCATTAAACCATCCATAAGGACCAATCTAGACAATCTAATTTAAAGAAAATAATTGCATATGCAACTACCACATACCTGTAGCATATAGGTGGCCAAGCTGACCTTGTCCTCCTCAGCACACCTAATCGCTCGGAAGATCTTCTCGATCTCCCCATCTAGCTCTCTGCTAGCAGTGGATCACTCTCCCCCTTAAAAGAGGGTGTAGCCATCCTCTTGAATCGCTCCATGATGGAAGGTCCACCATTATCATGCCCCTGGGGAGCTGGAGCTGGAGCCTGCTACAACAAACAACATAAATACACATATGCAACATAGCAACATAACAATCATATAATTAAATAAAACAGACTACTCTATCTATTGTTCTAACCTGAGCCTCCAGCTGAGCCTAGAGTGCGGCCTGAGTATGAGCCTGAGTCTGCATGGCCTGCACCAGACCTTGCATGAATACTCCATAATCTACTGGTGGTGGTGGAGGAAGTACAGTAGGACCCTGAGGTGCTGGAGCCTGCTGCTCAACCCTCTCCTCTCGCCTCTGCTCATCCTCACGAGCAGGAACACCACACCTACCACAAGAAGCCATAGCCTGCAAGACAATTTAATCACATTTAGAACTATGTTAATTAATTCCTAACCACTTTCTTATCTATCTTTCATTCATTATTAATCATTTCTACACATGTGGACAAATCTATAAAAACTTAGCATATTATGAAGATGATGGCATATATTCATGTACAGTCTCAACCTTGTTTCTCTGATACCAATCTTTGTAACGACCTGCTTACACCGGTGCTATTATACCAATCCACATTGGTATAATGAACGTCATCACAGTGGGACATTGACCCAACACTAAACACTAGGCTGAGATGTACACAAATACAACACAAATTTAGCGGAACAATAAGAAGTTTATTCTCATTCCATCATCATCATTAAAATCCACAGTACATATAGCATTGAAAAGAAAAGTTTAAGTCCACATAATTATAATTTTAAATCAAATTTACATTGTCTAAATGAGATACTTCATTTATTCATTACATACGTATGAAAATAAAAGTACAATGTCGAAGTCTCCACAACACAAGCTACTCCTCGTGCTCGGAGTCGCTCCTAACTTCCTCCTCCTTAGAAGTGGAGACACCTGTCACACCTATACGCCGAAGCAAGTATGAGTCTAATAGACTCAGCAAGCAATCCATATACATCATCCTTACACATCATATGCACATGCTAGCATTCAATGGTAGTAATTATCACATGATACATGCTTTATCTCACTTACAACAATTAAGAATAAACCCTATAACATGCTTTCTACACTTTTTAATTAACATTCTTAAACAATTCAAATCTCATTCAATTCATATTATAATGTACACAATTTAGGCATGGAACTACTCATAAAGTATGCATCACACCTAGCATGGATTCTATTTGAATTCTCGTGAATTTAACACAATTATACACACATTTTACTTGCTGGTTTAACATAAATTAAATATATTCACAATGGTTTACACTTGTTCACGTGTTAACAAATTCACTTTACACTTTTACACGCTCGTTTACACATTGCACATTTCACAATTCACTTACACATATTCACATTTTTACATTTAGTTGCTGTGACACATAGTCCAAACCACCACTAGTAGAACACACATTCACATATCCATCACCTAGGCAACATAGTGATAGACCTTGGTTAACTACGCAGAACTAGAAGAAGCACTCTCCACCCTAACCAGTGCTACTTGTCCACCTCCAGGATTTCATCCTCTTTGCCGATAGGATTTCACACACATTGAACCTTTCTGTAGGGACTTTACTATGGTATAGTTCCACAACCCTCTATGGTAGTAGTGTCACACACGACACAATTTATACACTTTTCACATTATTGTGTTGTCATAGTATTCACATGTAATTAGATTCACACGCATTCACATTGAACACCTATACATGGATCAGTTTTCAGATCATATCATTACTGTTCAAAATGAAAATTTACTCTTAACACAGACCTAAGCATGCTGCTAGCAACTGAATTACACGTAATTAACAAGGCATATTTAATATAGTCATTTCTTTCTTCATATCCATAACAGTGCTTACCGTTGTCCAAATGATATGAAATTTTTATAACAAGATCTAAATAGTAAATACATCACATGCTTAATTTCTCATATTTTTCGGATCAGTAAACTAATTTCAGTAATTGAAACAACATTTCAGGCATTTTATCACTAATTTTACTTCAACATATTCCATAATAACACAGTTATATGTAGCACTGTTAACACCTGAACACAGTCATCATATAGTCACAGTAAAATTCTGAAACCCTAATTTAACATGGATCTAATTAAACATGAATTAACAACGCTAAATCATGTTTAATACTTCGTTATAGAAATTCTAATAAATAGGATAATCTACGAAAATTCAACTTAACCACATGGCATGTGCTACTGGATGTACTTGGTCATACACAAATTTTACAACATGCACTCATGTTTAGAAATCCGGAAAATATGACACAAGGATCAAAACATGAATTCTGTCAAACCTGTTGAACTTGGCGGCACAGATGCTGCCGCCAATATAGGTTAACGACAAAGGATCATGCTGCCAACTAGGGATCTTAACGGCATCAGATGCTGCTGTTAAGTTCCTGTCTGTGCAAACACAGACTGAATGCAGAAACAATGATGAATGGGGGCTTCAGGACACGAGGGGAAAATCTGTAAAATTCCTAGGACCTACTAGACATGGGCAGGGATGATATACATAGGTTACTTGCCTTTATAAAAATCGATAGAGGGAATTATTTACCGGAGAAGCTCTCCTTGGCCAAGCCAAGAAGCCCTCCAATCTCCCCTCGATCTGGCTTCTGTGTTGATGGATGAAGCATGCCGGAGTTGAGGAAGCCTTCCTTGATGTTCAAAGCTCCTTCCAGTCGATGTAGATTGCCCGGAATCGCACCAAGTCGCCAGATCCAGAGCCTCAAAGTTTCAGGTTTTGCACAAAAAGCTAGGGTTTTTGATGAAGGATCGAATAGGTGGATGGATCAGATCTAGAAGGGGGGGTTGAATAGATCTAATGACCAATTAATGGGGAAGCTTAAGCAATTCAAAATTACTTCGAATCAGAGATCAATTCAGACAAACAATTTACTGATCTGAAGTGTGGGTGTGTGTAGATGATGTGTGAATCAATTAAACACTTCGTGTGAAAGCGAAATCCTATGCAAGCATGTAGCACAGACATGCAGATCAAACCATTGATCAAAGGATTTTTAGGTGGTTTGGAAATCACACCGGTGATTCATACATCCACCCCTCACACAGTGAGGCCACACTACTAAAAAAAGTACAACTCACACCGGAGCATGACGACTCCAAACACCCTTGAGCTCGACTACTCAAACACACAACCTGGAGCATAACGACTCCAAAAACTGAGCACAATGACTCAAACCACAACAGGAGCACAACGACTCCAAATTGAGCACGACGGCTCAAACCACAAAATGCTACATCAAACACAAAAGAAATCAGATCCTCTAGCAATGATCTGATTCACAGACTCAATCGTACATAGAAATCTGCACAGATCTCACAGACGAAAGTGAGAAGAACAATCCAGGAAATGGGTAAAATAGATGTAGATTAGATGTTCCTTGGTGAAGAGGTCTTGCAGAAGCTCGAATTGAAGAGACTTCAAAGAATTCGATGAAGATCCCCTTCAATTTGCGATGTTCTTCTCCACTGGCATCTGAATTGCCAGAAGTTCTTCTTCAGCTGCTGCTCTTCAGTTGGATCTGCTCCCTTTCTCAGCACATCAAACTTCTCTCCATAGAATGGTCTTGATTCCCACATCCTTCCTCTTGAATGGATAATCTGCATGGAGCAAGATCTGGAAAAACTTCTTTTGCTGCCAAAAAGCTTCTTCTGGGAATTGTATGGGGTTGGCTTCCCTTGGTGTGTGAGGATCATGGGTATTTATAGCCCCATATGTCCATGAGATGCCTTGGGGTGCGTGGGCACAAAAAATCTAGGTCAAATCCCTTGATTACCATGCAGACACATGTCCAGAAAAATTTCCATTTTTTGAGCTTTAGTCGAAGTGTGTTGACACACAGGCAGACTATGTCTAAACCACTGGCTACTGGCCTCAGAACAGATTCTGGGAGAGATAGTGAGTGTCGACACACAGGCAGACTGTGTCGACACCACTGGCTACTGGCTTCAGCTTGTTCACTGGATGCAGTGGCTGTGTCGACACACTCTGCAGTGGTGTCGACATGACTAACAACTTTTCTTCTTCACTACTTCCTGGATACAATGCATGTGTCGACACACAGTGAACATGTGTCGACACCACTGTGACAAGGTTATGTAAACATGAAAATATGAAGTGTGAACCACTAACATAAGTCATTATCATCAACATATGAAATATTAATATGTCATTTAGTCATCATTTTAATATGTACAAAATGTCATCATCAAAATCAAATTATGAGTGGCGTCATATAGTTACAATTAAAATCATCATCAAAAGGTTTCAAATACACACCCAACACAACATTCTCCCCCTTTATGATGATGACAAAATAAATGTAATTTTCTTCCATGTCTGTAATTTCTCCCTCTTAAGTCTTTGCAATTACTCCCCCTTTTTAACAACATCAAAAAGATATTCATGAAAGAGATCAAGGAATGGTAGGAGATTAAGAAATGCAGTTGTAGAAATGAAGGTTCAGGAATGATCAAAATAAGGGAGGCAAAGTGATATTGACATATGAGAGAAGTTATTGTGTGTTTGGTATTGTGCAATAATGTTTAATCATAAAGACACACTCAACACAAGGTATAGAAAGATATAATGAGCTGAATGAAGTTAAAATAATGATGCAAATGTGAAGTGAAGTGACCTATATGAGTGAGCAGAAGTATTTAACAAGGATGTTAGGAGCTTTAATTTTAACACAATGTAGAATAATAGGTATAAACTCAGTATGCATGAACTTTATTAAGGTCTTATGCTTTTCCATCCTATCAAGTTGATTTTCTTTCATTTTGAACTGGGAAAGAATACAATAATAAATTAGTTAAATCTCACTTTTCAGTGCAAGAGATCACATTGATCAGATGCAAGACCCCCTGATTACTCAATGATTTAACTTTCAACTTTCATTATCTTATACAGAGTTGAAAATTTTCATTTTCACTTTTTGACGCGAAACAAATCACTTTTTAGGTGAAATGGCCCGGTTACTCAGTGGTTCAAGAATTTGCATTTCTCTGTTTGTATCTTTCCAAATTGTTGATCATTTTCTTTTGATGTTTTGTAGGAATATGTTTGCTTTAACTAGGAAAGTCATGACTATGAATTTTAAAAATTTATTCTTAACATGTGGTAAAAAATGAAGCTTAAACATGCACATATTAAATAGTAAAGCCACTCATGTGCCTACAAGTGTTTTGCAAGTCATTTTAAAGACATTCAGTATTATGATTGCTTAACCTTGAAATGATAATGAATCTTTGAAATTAAATTAAATGCACAATGAGTTTAGTTTCAATGCCTTAATTCTCTCATAGGAAAATATCATAAGGACTTAAAAATTCTGATGAGTTTGGGGTTCAAGATAGACAAGTAAGGTCAAGGAATGTGACAATGACTCCTCCTTTCATGTATCTCCCCCTCACAAGGTGAACATGAAGATTATTGAAGAAATAGGAATGGAATGAAGTGAAAATAGAATGAGCAAGAATGTTTTATTGAAAGACAAGGACTCCCCCTCAACAATTGCATACAAAGCTCTTGATACTTGGTGGAGACATACTCACGCATAGTGAAAGTGTCCAGACAAGCCTGACTTGTCTTTCTTCAAATCACCATTTGATATACCAATAATGTCAATACAATGTGAGAGTGATGAATTTATTTACAGGAACAGGAAGACTTTATTTGTAAAACGATATAGAAGATTTCAAGAATGTGGAAATTTGCACAAACCAAGCTCTCTTCTTAAAGATGAGAATTTGTTTTCTGGAAGAGGCTTAGTGAAAATATCTGCAATTTGTTTTTCAGTTTCATTGAAGTGAAGTTCAAAAGATTTTTTAGCGACCTCATCTCTTAGAAAATGGTGAAATGCTTTGTTCGTGAATGCTGAATTGGGTTTTTAGACAAATTAATAGCACTAGTATTATCACACAAAATAGGAATACAACCCAATTTGTGATTATAGTCTAGGAGCTGATGTTTCACCCAAAGAACTTGAGTGCCACAACAACCAGCCGCAACATATTCAGCCTCTACAGTGGATAGATCTACTGAATGTTGCTTTTTAGAAGCCCATGAAATTAGGCATCCACCTAGATATAAACACAAGCCAATAGTACTTTTTCTGTCAAGCTTACAACCAGCATAATCAGCATCACAGTAAGCAATTAAATCTAACTTACAACCAGCAGGATACCAAATTCCAAGTTCACATGTTCCAACAAGATATTTAAAAATCCTTTTGACAGCTAACATGTGACTTTCTTTAGGATTGGCTTGAAACCTAGCACACATGCACACACTATACTGAATATCTAGTCAAGAGGCTGTGAGGTAAAGTAGAGAACCAATCATACCTCTATAGGTCTTTGGACCTACTGACTTACCAAATGAATCTTCCTCTAGTCTTCCATTTATTGCCATTGGTGTGCTTGAGTGCTTGAGGTGCTGAAAGTCAAACTTTTTCAGAAATTCTTTCACATACTTTGTTTGACTTATAAAAATATAAAAATCCCTTCACTAGTTTGATGTATCTACAATCCCAAAAAGAATTGTAAGTCTCCCATCAAACTCAGTTTTCATAAGATCAGCAAATTCAGTGCAAAGAGCTTTAATTGTAGACCCAAAAATTATGTCATCAACATAGATTTGGACAACAATGATTTGATTATTAACAACTTTAGTAAACAATGTCTGGTCTACATTACCTCTTGTGTAACCTTTATTCAACAAAAATGAGCTCAAACAGTCATACCAAGCTCTTGGAGCTTGCCTAAGACCATAAAGAGCTTTATTGAGTTTGAAAATACGATCAGGATATTTTTTATTTTCAAATCCGGGAGGTTGTTCTACAAACACATTTTCTTTAATGTATCCATTTAAGAAAGCACTTTTCACATCCATTTGATAAACTTTAAATTTCAGGGATGATGCAAAAGCATGAAATATTCTCACAGCTTCTAGTCTAGCTACAGGGGCATATGATTCTTCAAAATCAATTCCAAACTCTTGATTGTACCCCTTGGCAACTAGTCTAGCTTTATTCCTAACAACCTGTCCATTTTCATTCAATTTATTTCTGAACACCCATCTAGTACTAATAACAATTGGTCACTAGGTCTAGGTACTAATTTCCACACTTGATTTCTGTCAAATTGATGAAGTTCATCATGCATTGCATTGATACAATCCTCACTACTTAGAGCTTCATCAATTGACTTGGGTTCAATTTGGGAAATTAGTGCCAGTGGGTCTTCATTTATTGCATTCAGAAAAGATGATCTAGTTCTAACTCTATCATGCACATTACCAACTACATTCTCAATTGGATGATCTCTTAAAAATCTGTTTTCAGGAATTACTTCTTGGGATGCATTCAGTTCTGGAACAATATTACTTGAACCACTTGTGGTAGGTGATTGGTTGTCCAGATTTTCAAATGGATCTTCATCCTCTTCAACAGTTGGTGAAGATTCGACAATGAAGTCATCCTCTTCATTATTTTGAGGAACCCTACAAGATGTAGAGTCATCAGTTTGATATGAATTTTCATCAAAAACTACATGTGGAGATTCTTCCACAGTTTTATTCTTGAGAATGTAAACTCTATAAGCTCTAGAAATTTCTGAATAGCCACGAAAAATGGAATGACTTTTGGCATCAAATTTATCAAGATTTTTTATTATTGTTATGTATAAAACACTTGCAACCAAAGATTTTAAAATAAGACATAGTTGGCTTTTTGTTTTTCAAAAGTTCATAGGGTTTTTTTTTTATTTTTGGTCTGACCAATGCTCTGTTCAAGATGTGATTTGCTGTGTTCACAGCTTCAGCCCAGAAGGATTTGGGCAATTTACTTTCCAGAAGCATGGATCTAGCCATTTCCACAAGGGTTCTATTTTTCCTCTCCACAACTCCATTTTGTTTTGGAGTTCTGGGAGAAGAGAATCTGTGAAAAATGTTCTGTTCAGCACACAAATCAGAAAAGGCCTTGTTCTCATATTCTCCCCCATGATCAGTCAAAATGGATTTGATTTTATATGAAAAACCCATTAAGGCAGTCGTGCAGAAATTCCTGAATTCTAAACAAGTATCACTTTTGTGGGATAGAAAGATGACCCAAGTGTATCTAGTAAAATCATCAATGATGACAAATCTATATCTTTTACCACTAAGGTTAAGAATTCTTGTTTGCCCAAAAAGCTCCATATGAAGTAATTCTAGTGGCTTAGAAGTGAGTACATCATTGAAAATTTTAAAAGATTTTCTAGTTTGTTTTTCTTGAGAACATATCCCACAAAGTTGATTTTCAACATTTGGGAATGATTCAAGAAGTTCTTTAACCAGATTTAGCCTTAAGAGTTTATTTATTGTGTTGAAACTTGCATGACCAAGTCTTTTGTGCCATGTCCATGCAATTTCATTTTTATTTGCCACCAAACAAATGTTTTCAGCAAAGTTTTTATCAAGATTGATCATGTAGACATTGTTTTCTTTTTTACCAAAGAATTTTATTTTTTCAGTTGAAGAATCAATTATTTTGCAGAAATCAGATTCAAAAACAACCTTGTGACCTTTGTCACACAATTGGCTTATACTTAAAAGATTGTAGTCTAAACCATCAACTAACAGAACATTTTCAATTGAGTTTGAGGAGGATTTACCAACCTTTCCAAATCCAATTATTTCCCTTTATTTTTACCTCCAAATGTGACGGATCCTCCTTCCTTTTCAATTAGAAATGAAAATTTTGTTCTGTCTCCTATCATGTGTCGTGAACACCCACTGTCAAGAAACCACATATTGGAGTTGGGTGCACGACCTTCCTACATAAATCAGATCAAAGAAGAAAAGATTTTGGTACCCAAACATTGTAGAGACCATCAGTTTGTTTGAGCAAAAACAATAAATCTTTTCTGATCCATATTTGAGTTGTTTTTGGTTTTTGTTTTGTTTCAGCAATGATTTCCCTTTTCAGCATTTTAACATTCTGATTTGGAATGAAAACACTAGTGTTCTTCCTTTCATAAGCATGGAAATTATGCATTTTGGCATGATTATTCATGTATGGAAATCCAAACCAATAAATTTTGGATAAAAATATTGTGAATGGAACCAATGAGGATTATGATACCATTGATTCTAAGAATTGATCCAATTAGATTGACGTGATGTCCTGGATCTCCAATAACCATCATGAAGGTTTGTTTTAGTGTTTTTATAAATTTTCATATTTTTATTTGAATTTTTGTTCAACATCTTTTTGTTGTTTAGAAACGGGTAGGTCGACTTGTGTTGAGGTGGTGTTGACTCAACAGCCACAGTTTTCAACTTGTGGTTATCTGGTGTCGACCTAACATCAATGTGTGTCGACCTATTTTGTTTCTTAAACATTATTTTCACTTTGTTTTTTGATTATTTCAGATATTTTCTTTGACACTTGTTTATTTTTGTTTTCTTGACTAGTGCTTTTGACAAATTTTATCAATGGAATTTTTTAAGGTTTTTCATTCTTTTCACCAGATTTATTCTTCAATGATTTTTCTGTGGTGAATCCTAGTCCATGTTTTTCAAGATTCATTCTAAGTCCAAACAATGCATCAAGATTTTCTTTTTCATTTATGAAATTTTTTATCACTTGTTCCTTTTCACCTAACAACTTCTTAAGTTTTTGAATTTCAACAATAGCTTGTTGCTTTTCTTTTTCTTGCAATTCCATTCTTTCAAAAAGCTTTTCAAAATCATTATTGGCCTTTTGAGATGCAATTTTAAATTCATTAATTTCATTCAGAAGGTCTTCTTTTTCTTCATTAAGTTCAGATATTTCATTTTCCAGTTCAGAAATTCTTCTATTTAAGGAAGTATCATGCATGAAATTTTCAGTTTTCTTTTTCAGATGTTTATTTTCTTTTCTTATTTCAGAATATTTTTCAACCAACTCAGCATATGCATCTTGCCATTTTTTTTTTTTTTTTTAAGTGGTCCTCGGGTGTGAATCTGGGAGAGTGCACCCTCCCTCAGAGAGGGAGAATGTTCTCACTCCACCAGATTATACCTGGGCCGAACCATTTATAATAATAAAGTGATGATACAACAAAAAAATAGCCCGGTCAAACAATTCCAACATGATATAGACCGGTTCTATCAAGAACTAAAGGCCCTTTACATTGTGGGGAATATTTCTGGACCCCCAATACACATTATTCTCCCTAGAACAACAACCATAATTAGCCAAAGCATTTGCAACTTGATTTGTTTCTCGGTAGCAATGGCGTAATAAGAGATGTCGATCTTTTAACTGGTCCATAGCTTCCTGCCACCACCTGTGCGCTTGCCATGAAGGACAACATCTGGATTTGAAGGAGTTTATCAAGACTAAAGAGTCTGAATATATGATAGTCAGGCGAATGCCAAGAAAATCAGCCACACGAAGACCGTCACACAAAGCCCTTGCTTCAGCAATCAAGCTATTTCCCTGGCCATAGAAGTGGCCAAAAGCCACCACAAGAAAACCCATCTATCCCGGATGCATCTGCCTCCCCCACACAAGCCAGGGTTTCCTTTACTAGCACCATCCACATTCAAACAAAAATCACTAATAGGAGGCAACCACCGAATCAACTTCAACTGCTTCTTTGAGAAGGATGGGGGGAAGCCAAAATGATGGAGTACCTGCATATCAGCATAGGAGGGCTCCACTTTAAAGTGAATTTTATCAAGGGAGTATGCCAGTATAAAGTGAATGTTCTTGGTAACAGTCCCCACAGACAACCACTTACTCTCAAATCTAGCTTGACATCTCCATTTCCAGATCTCCCACAGCGTAAGGAGGAGACCATGCATAGCCACAAAACCCAAAGGTGAAGAAGTATTAACAACAGATAGGAAATTCCAAATTCTAGTTGTAATGTGGTTGTGCAGATGTATATTCGGAGTGATGAGCGGCATAAACCATTGCCACAGGGCTGCCACCAGGTCTCCCTTGATAAAGAGATGATTGTAATCCTCAATATTGGGAGAAGTACAACAAGAACAAGAAGAGACCAACTAGATACCTGTCTCTACAATTCTCTAGTCTACAGGAACTGCCCTATAGATAAGTTTCCAGCAGAATAAAGAAGCTCTTCTGTAGAAGTAAGTATGCCAAATTTTGTTCAAATTACTCCTCCTTACACCTACCAGGTGGGCCAGGTTATATGCAGACTTTACTGTGAACTTACCATCATGTGAAGGCCCCCAAACACGCTGGTCATCTTCCTCCTTTAAAACGACCCCATTTAGAGCACTATTAGGAATAAAAGCACGGATAGGATGATGTGGATTTAATATAGCTTCCCTGAGTGGGACTTTCTGACCATCATAAGGGACGATCAGCAGCTCAGTTAGAGGTTTGTCCCCCTGCCAAACATCAGCTAAAAGATCGATCTCTTTACCATTACCATGGATCCACCTGGTATGAGTATTGATGTTATCTTGAGCAGCAGTCCAAATTTTAGATGAGAAGCCCATACCTTTACACAATCCCCTAGTCTTTTACTGAGTCTTAGCATACCGTGCCCAACAAGAAGTGTCATTTTGTAGATTCCACATGGACTTCATTGCAAGAGCAATCTGAACATGCTTAATATTGCGGACCCCCAGACCCCCTTCAGCAATTGGATATTGAATGGTGGACCAAGCAACCCAGTGATGTTTCTTCATGTCATCAGAGTTATTCCAGAAAAAACCAGCACAGAGCTTTTCAATATAACTCAAAAGTCCTGCTGGCAAAGAGGAGGATGCAGCAAGATAAACCGGTAAAGAAGCCAAGACTGAATTGATGAGAGTTACTCTACCTGCCTGAGAGATAAATCTTGGCTTCCAAGATGCCAATTTAACATTTATTTTTTGAATAAGAGGGGCAAAATTTGGCACAAGGACTCTGCCAAGATGCAAGGGGACACCAAGGTAGACAAGAGGACCACTTTGTCTTTTAAAACCTGTCTCCTCTTTAATTCTATTCACCATATGGACAAAAGCACTATCTGACATCATAAAGCTACTCTTTGCCTTGTTTATAAGCTGGCCGGAGGAAGAAGAATATTTGTTAAGGAAACTGTTCAAAGTCTTCACATTCCTAATCTCCCCATTCAGGAAAATGAGAGTATCATCAGCATAGAGAAGATGGGATATGGGGGGGCAAACTCTGGGGCCGACATAAGGACGCGGGGATCCAGAATTAACCAGCTCCTTTAAGACCCTACTGAGAGCCTCTTCCATGATAATAAAAAGAGCAGGGGCAATAGGGTCCCCTTGTCTGAGACCCCAAGTAGAGTGAAAATACCCAGTGGGCAAGCCACTGAAGAGCACAGAAAACCATCTTGCCAATCTTCAATAGTATATTGTTCAAAAGAAGAACTTACCTTTCCATCACTGCTATTGGCCATAAAGCATAACTCCTCATTTACTAAACTTGAGGAGTTCTCTTCTTCATCCTCACTTTGGTCTTCATCTGACCAAGTTGCTATCATAGCTTTTGGCTTCTTCAATTTGTTGTTCTTCTTGTATTTGTCCTTTTTGATCTCAGGACACTAACCCTTCATGTGTTTTGCCTGGTTGCACCTGTAGCAAATAATACCTTCATCAGTTTTTTGATTTCTACCATAATTAAAATTTGAAGAAGAAGCATTCCTTTTACCAGAGGAATATTTTTTCTTTCCATTGAATTTTCCTCTTCTTGTTTTTAAAATTTTTCTGAATTGCCTAGTCATGAGGGCAAGTTCATCCTCATTGGACTCAGACTCATTAGAACTTGATTTTTCTTGATTTTTCTCTTTGTTGCTTGATGAAGCCTTAAGTGCTATTGGTTTAGCTTTAAGCATATGTTCTTCACTTCTTTTCAGATTTATTTCATAAGTCATTAAATATCCTATGAGTTCATCTAAAGAAATTTTAGAGAAATCCTTAGAATCTTCAATCACTGTAGCCTTTGTCTGCCAAATGGATGATAGAGAATGCAAAATTTTTCTTACTAGATCAGCATCAGTGTATTCCTTACCTAGTGCCTTCAGTCCATTGACAATTGTCATAAACCTAGCAAACATTGTGGAAATTGATTCATCAGATTTCATCATAAACAATTCATATTCAGAAACAAGTATGTTTGCTTTGGTTTCCCTAACTTGAGATGTTCCTTCATGCATTAATTCAAGTTTATCCCACATTTCTTTAGCTAATTTACACATGGATATTCTTGAATATTCTTTAGGGTGGACAACACACTAAAGCATATTCATGGCAATGTAATTAAGAGTAGCTTTCCTAATCTGCTCTCTAGTCCAATTCTTCTCATCTCCCTGATTTTCATAAGGACCCACTTCAACTATCCTCCAGATTTCATAGTTTTAAGCCCTAAGAAAAACTTGCATGCGATTTTTTCAATAAGAGTAATCAGACCCATTAAAAAATGGTGGTCTATTAATGGAATGGCCCTCAGCTACAAATCCTCGAGAATCCATCAATCAAAATGAGATAGTGAAAGAGCAAGCAAACAATTCAAGCAATTAACACAGAGATCAAACAGAAGCAATCAAATCAGATCAGAAACAATATTAACCCGCTTTGATACCAATTGAAGGATCGAATAGGTGGATGGATCAGATCTTGAAGGGGGGGGGGGTTGAATAGATCTAATCACCAATTAATGCGAAAGCTTACGCAATTCAAAATTACTTCGAATCAGAGATCAATTCAAACAAAAAATTTACTGATCTGAAGTGTGGGTGTGTGTAGATGATGTGTGAATCAATTAAACACTTAGTGTGAAAGTGATATCCTATGCAAGCATCTAGCGCAAACATGCAGATCAAACCATTACACAAAGGATTTTTAGGTGGTTCGGAAATCACACCAGTGATTCATACATCCACCCCTCACACAGTGAGGCCACACTACTCAAAAAAGTACAACTCACATCGGAGCACGACGACTCCAAACACCCTTGAGCTCGACGGCTCAAACACACAACCTGGAGCATAATGACTCCAAAACCTGAGCACAATGACTCAAACCACAACAGGAGCACAACGACTCCAAATTGAGCACAACGGCTCAAACCACAAAAGGCTAGATCAAACACAAAAGAAATCAGATCCTCTAGCAATGATCTGATTCACAGACTCAATCGTATATAGAAATCTGCACAGAACTTCATGCACAGATCTCACAGACGAAAGTGAGAAGAACAATCCAAGAAATGGGTAAAAGAGATGTAGATTGGATGTTCCTTGGTGAAGAGGTCTTGCAGAAGCTCGAATTGAAGAGACTTGAAATAATTCAATGAAGATCCCCTTCAATTTGTGATGCTCTGCTCCACTGGCATATGAATTGCCAAAAGTTCTTCTTCAACTGCTGCTCTTCAGTTGGATCTGCTCCCTTTCTCAGCACATCAAACTTCTCTCCATAGAATGGCCTTGATTCCCACGTCCTTCCTCTTGAAAGGATAATCTACAGCTTCTGGAGATGGAGCAAGATATGGAAAAACCTCTATTGCTGCCAAAAAGCTTCTTATGGGAATTGTATGGGGTTGGCTTCCCTTGGGGTACGAGGATCATGGGTATTTATAGCCCCATATGTCCATGAGATGCCTTGGGGTGCGTGGGCACAAAAATCTAGGTCAAATCCCTTGATTACCATGTAGACACGTGTCCAAAAAAATTCCCATTTTTTGAGCTTTAGTCGAAGTGTGCCGACACACAGGCAGACTGTGTTGACACCACTAGCTACTGGCCTCAGAACAGGTTCTGCGAGGGACAGTGAGTGTCGACACATAGCCAGACTGTGTCGATACCACTGGCTACTGCCTTCAGCTTGTTCACTGGATGCAGTGGCTGTGTCGACACAGTCTGCAGTGGTGTCGACACGACTGAAAACTTTTCTTCTTCACTGCTTCCTGGATACAATACATTTGTCGACACATACTGAACATGTGTCGACATCACTGTGACATGGTTATGTAAACCTGAAAATATGACGTGTGAACCATTAACATAAGTAATTATCATCAACATATGAAATATTAACATGTCATTTAGTCATCATTTTAATATGTACAAAATGTCATCATCAAAATCAAATTATGAGTGATGTCAAATAGTTATGATTAAAATCATCATTAAAAGGTTTTAAATACACACTCAACACAACATTTGACAATAGCCAAAAAGAATCTAATTCGGCTAGAGAAGGTGTTTTTATAAGCTAGGGCAGTCGGGTACGCATTTAGGTAGGGGATCCTACCGTTGGATGGAGGTTTCCTAAACAAAGGGCGAAGAAATCGCGGACGTTTCCGGATCTAAAATCGCACATGCTCTAGGAAGTAGACATCCACCTCAGTTGCCGCCAACTTGGAGTTGATGTCCATCGATCTGGATGTTGACTAAACCCCTAACGTCCATGCATGCTGACGTTAAATGGTCCTTCATCCAGAACACAGAAATGTGGAAGACCAAGCTTACACTATGTACATACATACATATAATGTACAATGTATTACATAAGCACCATATGTACATAATTAAACAAGCATACGTACATGTACAACTTTTTTTAATTATAATTTGTATAGAAATACATACATACATATATATATATATATATATATATATATACACATAATTGTACTCACAAGCATCTAAACATTACACAACCAAACATCTAAATAAGAGGGCAAAATTCGAGGGCCTTACAAAATCAATACAAAAAACAAGGTCAACTACCAGCAGTGGGCTAAAGTAGAGAACAGGCTATCCAAATTTTCGATTCCTTTATATTCATATGGACCTTGCTTTGATACCAACTATAGCGGTCCTCGTCGTTCAAACCCGTTCACCTAATAACGATCTTGATCTGACTCTGCCTCTCGTGAATGAGCTATAGCCTCGCAAGGGATATCATTCACAAGTCCGTAGAAATATAAAGGAAACAACTCAAATATATATAAGATTTCCCTCTCACAAACATTTACATGAAATATACATAGCCATTTTCTCAACTATAGCCAGACATAAGTACAACAACGACCTGGGGCATACCCCAAGGTGTACAAACAAAGAAGATTACATTGTTGGTGGTGCAGACCCAACTCCGCTACGGTGCAGCTCTGAACTAGAAGAGGGGCGAGAAGCCTCCGGCTCTTCCTCACCTGAAAGAAGTAGGGGTAAGCCTCATGAGTCACTGGCTCAATAGCGAAACTCCCCCAATAGCCAAACAAAACCAAACTCACAAGTAAAGAAGTAGGAAGCTATGCTAGCAATTTATAGAACTATCCATATAGGATATTTAATACGCAGACACTACTTACCACATGCCATTAATGGAAATCAGCCTTTAATAAATAAACAGCAAACCTCACCAGATGTACATGCTAAAGTAGAAAAACGCCACACTCGAGTGACGAAGACTAGTTCGCGACACTAGTAACTGACCCGGACAAACCACACAGGACTACCTCTCAGTCTCGCAGCCTCGGACGAAAGGTCCAGCTGTCGCTCCACTAGAACAAGCCAAGAAACTGTGAAGACCAACCAACACCACTCCTACAGTCCACACTACCGCAAGCCCATGCCTGGCACCTTTAGGGACTCCGGTCCGAGCTCCCTAAAGTGAGACACTGGAAAAAACAGGACTAGCTGGGGCCCAGTACGACTACTGGTGTCCGTAACCCCCAACCACGAGTGCGCTACAAGCGACAGAATACAAACTCTCACAAGTCATTGTCCCACTACCGTCTTTCCCTCATCCGGACATACAACTCTACACAAGAGTGAGGGTGTCCAGGAAGATGACACAGACCTCGACAGTACACAAGTACTGGGACAAGCCCTGAGCACTAACGTGCCTGGCTCACACAAAACCTGGGGCTCCCAACTAAAGAGGTAACCACGGTAGGCGTCGTACTACTCGCCACGCACACACAAACCACGTAAACACCACTCAAACCACGTGAAAAACACGTTCCTCAAACTCAAGAAGTGCCAATGCACAATAAACAATGATAATCCGATAATCCCACAATCATGAACAAGATCCTTGCCATCGGAACCCTTAACGTGATGGGGCCCACTGTCACCTTCAAAATGTGACGCCCCGATACGGCGCATTCTAAGGAAGAACGCGATGGGTCGGGCTGTCGCATTCTGAACGCGACAGTCAGATCCGTCGCCTTCACAGACATTGACCGAATTCTGGAAACCCATCTCTAGATTGCCCTTCCAAACCATGTAAAATGCTATGTCAAGCAAATATTCATGTTCTACTCATTACCCTAGCATGTTATCTAGCATCTATATTGCAAATAACAAGCTACACATGCACCACATGCAATCCACGACGTAAAATAGGGCAGAATCTCCCTACCTTCGCGAAGAACATGAAAAATAGCCATACCCCAACGTTTCCCCCACTCCGTAGCACGTCCTCGCGGTGAGACCATGCCAAAAACAGCACCAAAATGTCGGATCACCCAAAATCCACCACAACAAACCCTTCCTAGCCGAGCAGAGCATTCTCAGCTCTGTTCGGCCGACCTACGTTAAAAACACCTTAGAGTTGGGAACGTGGCGCACCCTACCATCGTGACCTGAATGTGACGGAGAAGGTCGTCGCCTTCTCATGGCTGATGTCAGCAGGCCACCCAGCGCGCGCCACGCGGCGGACATGTAGACAAAGACCAACCTACGGCTGTAACATCCCGGGTTTTGGCTTCCTTGGTGTTGTTCTTGGGATCGCGACAGAACGGGCTGTCACGTTCTGAACGCGACGTGCTCTGTATCGCCTTCTAGTTGAGATGGCGACGGCCTTCGTGTCGTGTTCCCGTTGTTTGTTGGCTGGTGTGCCACGTGTTCGCAGCATGTGTATGAAGGCGACGTGCCAGTTGTCGCGTTCACCTGAGATGCCTGCATGTATGACACATGGTCTGGAGGTTGTCTGCCTATCAGAAGTCCTGTCAGAACTTTTGAGAAGGGAATAAGGTGGTTGTCGCGTTCTGGTTGAGAATGCGACGCCTATGTTGTCGCGACCTCAGTTTCGAGGCCTTAAGGCAGTAGACCCTCCTTTCTTTCTCCTTTTTTCCCTTCCTCCTCCTTCCTCTCCTCTCTGAGGTGGGGGAGCTCCCTCCCTCCTTCTCAGGCATTTTGGAGCATGGAGGCACCGGCGAGCTCGTGGTGGAGCAGTGGAGCGGCATCATGGAGCGAGGAGGAGGTGGCCGAGCCGTCGTGAAGGACCATTTGGGTTCGGTTCTTCGTTTACCGGTAGGGATTTCTTGTTCCCTTCCTTGTTAGAGTAGATAGAGCTTAGTTTTGGGCGATCCTTCCCATGCTCGAGAGTTCCCTTATGATTTCGCACGGGTGGATGCATGTCGGTGGTGCTCCGTCTACATGTTTAGCTTAGTTCTTGTGGTGCGTGGGCGAGGAGAGGTGGCATTGGTGCCCCTCGAGCAACTTTTAGCTTCCTTGTTAGTGTGCTCACCTCCCTCACTTGTTTGGAGGAGGTTATGTAGTTTGTGGGACGATGGGATGGCCCCATTGCTCAGTTCAGGCTTCTATTTGAGGTCGCGACAAGTTAGCTGTCGCGACACCAGACAGAAGGCAACGTGCAACCTGTCACGTTCTGGTGGCGACAGGTTGGACATCGCATTCCCCTCTGCCCTTCAGTTCCTGTTTCCGTTCATGGTGGAGGATGGCTTGTGTCCAAGTCAGATAGAGGGAGGTCTCACCAACTTGGCACGAGGCCAGTCCTCCTATTTGGGGCCTTGGCCTTGTGGCCCTTTGGGATGTGGGCCTTGGGGTGGTTCTACCCCAAGGGCCCTGCCTTCAGATGAGGAACGCAACGGTTCGATACGTCGCGTTCTGAATCTGAAGGCGACACCCTTCGTGTTACTTTCTAGTTGGGATAGGATCCATGTCGCGTTCTTCCTTCGGGTCGCAACGTGGTTCTCGTCGCCTTCTGGCTTTGGTGTTTGTTGGCTGCGGGTCTGCTGACCTGCTTTGGGGTTCGGCCTTCTGATGTTGAATGCAACGGGTCGATATGTCACGTTCAGATCAAAAGGTGGCACCCTGGTCGTCGTGACCTGGTGGCGACAGGTTGGTCATCGCCTTCTTGTTCAGAAGGCGATGCCCCTGTGGTCGCGTTCTAGTTGCCTATGTTTCTGGCCGTGGTTTGTGCCTTGGTTGGCCGACGGTCCTCCTAGAGGATCCCAGGAGGTGTGCCGTGTGTGCCTGTGCCTGCTGGGCTTGTCTTGGTTACAAGCCAGCTATGCCAATTTTTGTGGTGGTTGCCCCACCAGTTCTCTTTCCCCCGGTGCTAGGCACTTGAGGGCTTGTCCACGAGACAGGTTGTTAACGTTACCTAGGACCCCCGTTCCCCGTGCGCTTGTTAGAGGGAGTTCTCTGGGCGGCGGGTTTTGCTTGAGTCACGGACTCTGGTAGCAGAGGGGAAAACAGTGGGGACAGTGGCGTAGAGTCGTTTGTAGAGCTCTCTTAGCTGGGTCTGGGTCGCTGACATTTTTGTGGCACTCTTTAGGGCAGATCAGCTAGTCCTTTCTCACTGCCTCACTCTGCGTTGGTTCCGGAGCCGCGTAGGGAGGTCAAGCGTGGGGCCGCAGCTCGGCCGGGCTGTGGTTGGTTGTGTGTGTTCTCCACTGTGGCTCACTAGCCTCACTCTACTAGGGAGGTTGTAGGCAGGAGAGGAGTCAGCGGCTGACAAATTGGAGGTGTAGATGTTGGGTCCTCCTCTTAGCTGTATGTGGCGGTGGCTTGGTTGCTCTTGTTGTGACGGAGTTTCTCACGTTGTTTCTAAGTGAGTCTCATCGCCTTAGCCTGCACGGTGGTTGTAGCCTAGCCGTGTCTAGTTCCGTGGGCTTTGTTGGTTTGGCCTCGTGGGCCGTGTTTATTGGTTTCCTCTTTGTGGGTTCTCTCGGGGTGCCTTGTGCAGACACCCGACTGCTGTTTCTATAACCCGTTCCTTGGTGCCGTCCGTGGGGGCACTGGAGTGTGTAGTTCCGTGACCTCGTGGCATGTCCGAGGTTCAGGGTTGTTCTGTTTGTGGGACCTCAACCTTGAGGAGGTTTGAGGTGGCCGTGGTTGTGGTGAGACGCTCATCTCACCTAGTTGCTCGGTGTCTCTCGTGGTGACACCTGGTTGTTCCTTCCTGACCTCATGGAGGTCTGGGATGTTGGTGCTTGTGTCGTGAGACTCTGGTCTCACGTGGTTGCTCCGGTGTTCCGAGAGCTTCTTGTCTTGGCGGGTGCGTACCGAGGGTTGCTTCCGCATTATGTTTGACTCCACTAGTTCTGCGGGAGTCGTGTCTGGCCCGACACTGGTTGAGAGTCATGGCATTACTCATTTCCGCTGCTTTGTAGTACTTTGCAGTAGGTGTTTTTCGCTTTACTACTTTCTAGAGTAGTTTGCTTCCGCTTTCTTGGAGTTCCTGCTGCTCTGGCTGGTAAGAGACTGGTTATCCCTACTGAGCCTTGTTCGCAAGGCTCACCCCCCTACTCTTTTCAGGTAGGGACTCGCTGTCGTAGGAGTTCGTTGCCGGACGGTTGTGGTGGCGGTTTGTACGCCGTGCATTGCCAGCAGTGTGAGTTGTAAGCATGAGCGCTTGTACAGGAGTGAGTCAAGAGTTGCCTTTTTGCAAGTCCTCGGGGTATGCCCCTTAAGGAATGTACCTTTCTTTCTGTACCTATACTTTTATTTTGGACATGTTGTACATAATTCTCTTATTATTGTACGAACATTCTGTTATAGTTATTTGAATTCATTGCTTATCTCACTGGACTAAATTCTAACCCTTCCGGGTCTTCAGATCCATGGGTGGTGGCGTGACCTTCGAGGTCCCAAGCGGGGGTCCGGGAGGTCGGGTCGTTACAGTGTATCAGAGCCCAAGGGTCCAACAAGATTTTTAATGAGTTAATAACTATGGCAGTCCCAAAGAAAGGTACTAGTACGCTGCTGGCCCGTCCGTGTGGAGTTGCTGTTAGGTGTGAGCAATTTGTTCTTTGATGCAGGTGGCTAGCTTTCTAGTAGGGTTCAAGTGTGAGCTGCAGGAGAGTGTTGCTGCTATTTCTGGGTGCATGTGCTACGAGCGTGGTTGCTGGTTCGTTCGTGATGCGATTGAGTTTGTCGTCAGCCTGCACGTCCGTGTGGTTGTTTTGCGAAGGCTGAGAGAGCCTACATGTGGTGTGGCCTTCACCGGTGTAGGGTTGTGGTCTGTGGAGCCGGTCGAAGGTGTCCTTGCCTTGTTGGCTGTCCCCTTATTGTTGGGGTGTGTACTGTGTTGGTTGTGTGTTTGGCCTCGCGTGCCTGTGCGTCGTTGTGTGCTGTGCTCTGCTCAGTCGGTGTCTTTGCTCCAGCTAAGCAGATGCTTGTGTGCCATGTTGCACCACTGGTTGAGCGCTGCTACACCTGTCTGTTGTTGTTGTCGGCTTTGTGCTGGCTAGTTGTGAACTCTGGTGAGTTGCTCCGAGAGTTCTTCTCTATTGGTTTTGGTGGAAGTGAGGTTTCCCCAGAACTGTGTTGTGCTCGTTTCTAGTTGTTGTTGCGTTGCCCTCAAGGTTGGGGTGCATCACTTAGTTGCCCTGTGTTCTGGTGATGTTTCACAGAATGGTTTGTTGTTGTCTTGGTGAGGGTTTCTCTCAGGACTGTTCCGTGCTCACTTCTATCTGTTGCTATGCTACCTCAGGGTCTGAGGTGTGCTTTCCATTTGGCTAGTGCGTTCTGGCGGGTTTTCCCAGAGTAGCGCCTTGGTAGTTCTGGTGGAGGTTCTCCCAGGACCTGCTTGCGTTGCTTTTGCAGTTCTGCTTGCTGCAGTGTTTTCTCTGATGGTCCGTGTTGTTGGCCGTTTGGGTTGTGCGTGCTGGTCAAGGTTCTTCCCAGGATCGCCCCTTTGTTGATTCTGGCCGAGGTTCTTCCCAGGAGTGCTCGGTGTTCGTTTTGGGCTACCGTTGTGTTGCCCCTGTGGTTTGAAGTGTGTCGTTTGGTTGGGCTGCATTCTGGTGAGGTTCTCCCAGGACAGCTCTTGGCGCTTTTGATGGAGGTTCTCGACAGAGCTGCCCTGTGTTGTTTTGGTCATCGCTGCTCTCTCTCTCTGTAGGGATGAGTTGTCATTGTTGCCATTCAGACTGTCTGTGTGACGGTCTACTTGGGTGTTATCGGTCAAGGTGTGGTTCCTTTAACCGTGTGTCTGGCCGTGGTGCTGGCCAGGTTCTCTTCTTGTTCGTTTTCGAGTTTCTCGGATGCGCTGGTGGGACATCGTGTGTCCCCGTGGTCAGGTGGTTTGCTTCGCTTCTTACGCCCTACATGCTCTTCCAGATGATGGTCTGGTGAGTGTAGTGGGTGTTCGGCTAGCTGTGCCTTGTGTGTGAGTGCTAGCCTTGTGTGCTGTTTTTTCTTTCGTGTGAGGAAGAGGCCTGTGGCGTGTCTTCTTCCTTCGTTTTCCGTGGGTTGCTCGGGCTGGTAGTGCTCTACCATGGCTTTTAGTGCCATGTTGCACATTGTGGCGACCTTTGTGGCGAAGGTCCCTTCCCTTTGAGCTGTCTTGAGGTTGAGTTGGTTGCTCTCCTCGTGCGTGTTGTTTCCTTGTGGGCGATAGGTCGTGGTGACCTATTGTGCCGTCTCTTGCTGTGTCGGTTCCTTGTTGCCTGGCTGGAGGATGTGGGGCAGTGTGCCCTGTGTTCTATATGAGGCAGCACCAGTTTTCTTTTGTTTGGCTTGCTTGTGCAAGCATCATTCTGGTGTGTGTTTTGCTTGTGCCTCAGCTGTGCTTTGGAGGTACTTATCACCGTTTGGTGTGTGGCCCTCTCCGCCTGCGTGGTGGGAGCCGTGCCTTGTGTTTGTGTGCTTCTAAGAGCCGATGTGGTTGTTGCGCTCTTGAAGCTGTTGATTTTCGTGTGTTTCTCTTGTGGATCGCTGGTGGAGAGTCCACTTCGGTTGGCCCTATGTCGTTTCAGGTCGCTAGTGCGGTCGTGTGTTGTGCCTTGAGCGTGCTTCTTTTTCAATGCTCTATGTCTTTGTGCCTTAAAGGTTCGGGGCTGGTGTGGCCTATTCTGCCCTTTTAGGCTTGCGGTTCCTTGCGTGTGGCTTTTGGCAGGTCTCTTGTGGAGAGTCCTTCCTATTAGCCTGTGTTGTTTCGGCCGCTGGTGCAACTGTGTTGCATCTTGCCTGGTTTTGGTGCTTGTAGTAGCACCATGTACTCATGCTCGAGTAGTTTGTTTTGTGCCGTTTGGAGCTTTGGTGCTCTGTGTTGTACCTTGTGTGGCTCCTGGTGCTTGTGTTGGCACTGTGTGTTGTGTCGTATTTCCCTGTTCGTGAGCTTCGTACGTCGTTTCACGAGTTTGCTCGGTGTTCAAGGCGTTGGGCTTTCTGCCTCTGGGACACTTCTTGCCGGCTTGTGCTTGTGGTTGTATCGTTACCGCTGTGGGGTGGCTGCTTTGCCTTGTCTAGGCAGCCCTATCGGTGGTACGCTAGCCTTTGGTCATGGTCTGTGTCTGGGTTTTCCCATCTCGCTTGGGAGCGAGTGTGTTCTACAGTGGTACCCTAATTCGGTTTGGGTCCCTATGAGGTCGATGTGTTGCTCTCGACCTTTGCAGTTGCTTCGATTCCCGTGCTATTTGTCGACGTCTTGGGATGCTTGGCTTTGCCATCCTCAGACATCTTCCCTGGTTTTGCCTCTGCGTGTGTGCCTGTGGAGCGTGTGGTTTAGTTTTCTATGGCTCAACAGTCGTTGTGTGTCCTTGTCGGACCACGAGGACAATCTGGGTGAGATCGAGTGGTGCAGGCAGACACTGTCCTACGTGCCGTGGTGTTCTCCACATGCGTGTTATCGCTTTATTTTGGGTCGCCCTTAAGACTCTCGTTTGGCTTACGGCTGGCGCCTGCTATTGTTAGTTGTGCGAGGCTATTTAGCTGAGTCTTATGGCTGACCTCTTGGTGTTTTCCTTGGTTTGCTGGTAGTAGCTGTGTCCTCTGTCTAGTTGCTAGTGACAAAGTGAGTTACTAACCGGTTGGTTTCAACAGTGTGGTCTGTTGAGGGCTCAGTCGCCCGGTTTTCGACTGGCGTTTTCGATGTTTTTCGGGTCGGTTTAGTGCACGCCGCGCCTGTGGAGTTGTCGACACCCGATTGTGTGCTCCGCGCCGGTTGGTGTGCACTCCGTGAGCTGTCAAATGTCTAGTTAGGCACTTCATTCGTGTTGAGGTCATGGTGGTGACCACCGGGAGGTCGTGGCCCGACTTAGTGGTCTCTTTGCACTGGTTGTTCTCTCCGACCGGGTTTTACCCTTAATTTCGAGGACGAAATTATTTTTAAGTAGGTTAGATTTGTAACAACCCGCGTTTTGGCTTCCTTGGTGTTGTTCTTGGGATCGCGACGGATCGAGCTGTCGCATTCTGAACGCGACATGCTCTGTGTCGCCTTCTGGTTGAGAAGGCGACGGCCCTCGTGTCACGTTCCCATTGTCTGTTGGTTGGTGTGCCACGTGTCTGTAACGTGTGTGTGAATGCGATGTGCCAGTTGTCGCATTCACCTGAGACGCCTGCATGTGTGACACGTGGTCTGGAGGTTGTCTACCTATCAGAAGTCCTGTTAGAACTTTTGAGAAGGCGACAAGGTGGTTGTTGCGTTCTAGTTGAGAACGCGATGCCTATGTTGTCGCGACCTTAGTTCCGAGGCCTTAAGGCAGTAGACCCTCCTTTCTTTCTCCTTTTTTCCCTTTATCCTCCTCCCTCTCCTCTCTGAGGTGGGGGAGCTCTGAGACAAAACACCTCGTCCAAGTCCGTTAAACTGATAACGTACTAGATCCGAGTCCGTCTCCCGCGAACGAGCCAAAGCCTCGCAAGGGATACCACACCATAGTCCGTGTAAACACAAAGGAACACGCCATTTTATACATTTATATCACAAGTTTACATAGCCATATTTCCAAGAAAAGAAAATAAAGTACAAGAGCCTGGGGCATACCTCTAGGTACAACTGAAGGAAGTAGACAACTAGCTACACTAGCTACACTACACTGCTGAAGGTGCTGACCCTGCACCGCTACGACGTGGCTCTGAACTGGATGACGGCCGAGAAATGTCCTCTTCGCTCTCACCTGTGGGGGTAGGGGTGAGCCTCGCTAGTCACTGGCTCAGTAGGGAACTCCCCCAACACCGAGCAAACCAAAAACACAGGTACGATGGCGATAAACTATACTAGCAGTTTATAGAACAACTAAGTAGGATATTAAAGCTGTAAATATACTCACCGTCTGCCGACTAGGTAAAGCAATTTTAATAAATAAACGGCAAAACCAAATAGGTATACGAGCTAAAGTAGAGTCCGCCACACTCGAGCCATGTGAACTGGTTCGCGACACCAGTGACTGACTCGGACAACACACACAGGTCTACCTCTCAGTCTCGCAGCCACGAACGAAAGGTCCAGCTGCCGCTCCACGTGAAAAGGTCAAGCAACTGTGGAGACCAACTAAACACCACCACTTGCGGACCACACGGTCGCAGGCCCATGCCTGGCACCTCCAGAGACACTGGCCTGGGCTCGCTAGAGTGAGGCACTGGAGAAGGACTAGCTGGGAACCAGTGTCGACTACTGGTGTCTGTACCCCCAACTACGAGCGCGCTACAAGTTACCAAAAGACAAGTACAACAGTCACTGTCCCACTGTCGTCTTTCCCTCAGCCGGACGTACAACTCAAGCAAAGGAGTGAGGGTGTCCAGGTCAGACGACACAGACCTCAACGGTACAACAAAACTACCGGGAAAAAGCCCCGAGCTAACAGTCTGGCTCACAGAGAACCTGGGGCACCCAACTGGAGAGGTAACCGCGGTAGGCGTCGCACTACCCGCCACGTATACAAAACCACGTGCACGTCACACAAACCATGTGAAGACTCACGTAAACTGGGTGCACTAATAGTCCACTACACGTGAACACCACTTGAATACATAAAGAACCAGCTAACTGCATACCCAGTACGCTAATTTCAAAAACCACGTGCACTAGGTACACCACAAATACCAATGCACTGCTCAATATCATTAAATATTTAATATAACAACATTTAAATATAAGCATGCTGGCGGCAACATCGACTTCCGTTGATGAGATATAAACGGCAAGGTATCTGGCCGTCAATCTCCAACTGAAGAACCTAGCGTCAATCGATATTGACGCCAAGATCCTTGGCTATCAACTTCACAGAAACCGTGGGCTGATATCTCAGGTATTCTCAGCCCTAAAATCAATAGAAAAACATGAGGAAACACTTCCTCTAACATGCAAGTACCTTAATCAAATTGAAACAACATGTTTCATTCATTAAATTACTCAAACCACCAATTTACCCCACATGGATACCTTCACCCAAAAACATAATTAACATGCATATTCCTTTGTTCTAGATGCATTATCACAATCTGAAGGAACTAAAGGGATCATTCCCTACCTCAAGAAGCACTTAAACTCCTAAATCCTCCCAATTCGCACCAAATCCTCCGCGAGCTTTTATGAAGATTACACCCCGCTCCGGCGTTTCCTTGCCCGATTCGTCACCACCTCACGCTCCACGATCCCCCAACTAGTCTTCTGTAACCATTGGAAGCACTGGGGGAGCAAGGGCATGAAAATAGGGCAAGGGAGAGGGAGAACAGAGTGTGGTAACTGTCCTCGGGTAGACCTATATTCTGCAGGTCGCACAGGTTGGCGTCAACCCTGATATCGCATAGAGAACCGCCACAATAAACGTCCACAAGGTCCGACGTTATGTTCATAAGGTTGACGTCACCTTCGATGGACGTCAAACCAGTCAACGACCACACCTGGTCGTCAACCCCTAATTAGCTATACCAAGTCCTATCTTGTTTCATGACCAAACCTGCGCCAAATCTGCGCACACCACACGTCCAAACCACACTGGCCTCACTATGGCTACTACAACCATTACACACATGATCCATAAGGATCCAAAAAGCATGCGAGGTTACATTACTATCATCTAAAAAGAAAATTTCGACCTCAAAATTTATAACACAACTCAAGCAAAAACAACTTAAATATGCACATTTTTACAAGTACTATCATCTAAAAAGAAATACAAAACCTTATTCAAACAGATAGGGATACCCCTTAGCCATTGCCTTGGCTAATTCCCAGGTATCCTCACCACCAAACCTATTTTCCCATCGCACTTTAACTAATTCGATTTCTTTATTTCTCAGCTTCTTTATCTTTCGATCAGTGATCTGTACTGGATATTCTGGCATTGTCATATCCGGCCTCAGGTCACCACCTTGGTAACTAATTATTTGAGCTGGATCTTCAATGCACTTTCTTAACATAGAAACATGAAATATATCATGGACATCCGCAAAATCTGCTGGCAAATCCAGCCTATAAGTTGTTTCCCCAATCCTTTCAATTATCTGGAAAGGTCCCACGTACCTTGGGCTCAACTTTCCAGTCTTGCCAAACCTCATGATACCTTTACTTGGGGAAACTCTCAAGAAAACAAATTCTCCAACTTCAAACTGAAGTGGTCTCCTCTGATTATCAGCATAACTCTTTTGTCTACTTTGAGCTGCCTGCAATTTTTCTTTAATAAGCTTCACTATTTCTGTGGTTTGCTGAATTAATTCAGGACCCACTAACTGTCTTTCTCCCACTTCATGTCAGTTCAATGGGGTTCTACATGGCCTTCCATATAAAGCTTCATACGATGCCATCCCAAGACTGGTATGATAACTATTATTATAGGCAAACTCAACCATTCCCAAATGATGCTCCCAGTTACCTCCCCAAACTAAACAACAAGCTCGCAACATATCTTCAATTGTCTGGATAGTCCATTCTCTTTGACCATCTATCTAGGGATGATAAGCGGAGCTATATCTCAGCTCAGTACCAATTACTTTTTGCAGACTTCTCCAAAAACCAGAAGTAAATCTTGGATCTCTGTCAGACACAATAGTCTTCGGAATACCATGCAGTGGAATAATTCTATCAACATAAACCTTTGCTAATCTGTCCACTATCCAAGACATACTTACTGCCACTAATCTGCACACCTTGGTCAATCTATCAACAAATACCCATATTCCATTATGCCCGAAACTCGATTTTGGTAAGCCTGCCACAAAGTCCATGGCAATATCATCCCATTTCCACTGTGGAATGGGCAACGGTTGCAATAGACCTCCAGGCTTCTGATGCTCTGCCTTAATTTTCTAACATACAGCACATCTTGAAACAAACTCAGCTATTTCCTTTTTCATATGAGGCCACCAGAAATGTTTCTTTAAATCCTGGTACATTTTAGTACTACCTGGATGGATAGTGTAACTGGATTTATGAGCCTCTTCTAATATTCGTTGTTTTACCTCTCTCTCTGCTGGAATAAACAACCTGCCTCTGAGCCTAATCACACAATTATCATCAATGGTAACTCCTTCCATTTTCACAATTTCAGCCAAATTCGCATCTATTTTCTGGGCTTCCACAATCTGCCAATACAAGGATGGCTCTACAGCACTACTGGCTAGTACTGCCCGTCGTTGACTGCTTGGCACATACAAGGAGTTCTCCACAATTTCCTCATACAATTTCCATTCCTTGATCATCATTTGACTTATATATGCCTTTCTACTCAAGGCATCCGCTACTACATTGGCCTTACCCAGATGATAAGCCAAATTGAAGTCGTAATCCTTCAAGTATTCCACCCACCTATGCAAACGGAGATTTAAATCTTTCTGCGAGAAGATATACTTTAAGCTTTTATGATCTATAAAATTTTCAAATCTCTCGCCATACAGATAATGCCTCCACATTTTCAAAGCAAACACAACTGCTGCTAATTCTAAATCATGGGTGTGATAATTCTCTTCTGCCGGCTTCAACTGCCTGGATGCATAAGTTATCACTTTACTATGCTGCATAAGCACTGCGCCATGTCCTTTTCTTGAAGCATCTGTATATACCACAAAACCACCACTTCCTTCCGGTAACGCCAATATAGGTGCTGATGTAAGCCTCTTCTTCAACTCCATAAAACTTTTCTGACATTCACCGGACCACACAAATGGCACACCCTTCTTGGTTAATTTAGTCATGGGTACCGCAATCTTAGAAAAATCTTGTATGAAGCGCCTATAATAACCTACCAACCCCAAAAAACTTCTAATCTCAGTGATTGTCTTAGGCACTTCCCACTTCATCACCGATTCCACTTTACTTGAATCGACTGCCACACCATCTTCTGAGATGACATGACCCAAAAACTGAATTTCCTTCAACCAGAACTCACACTTACTAAATTTAGCAAACAACCGATTATCTCTTAATAACTGAAGAGTAAACCTCAAATGAGCAGCATGCTCCTCTTCAGAAGCTGAATAAATTAGAATATCATCTATAAAGACCACAATAAATTGGTCTAAATACGGATGAAAAAATCTATTCATCAGATCCATAAAAGCTGCAGGAGCATTGGTCAGCCCAAATGGCATAACCACAAATTCATAGTGACCATATCTGGTTCTGAATGTTGTTTTATCTATATCTTCCTCTTTAATTCTCAACTGATGGTACCCGGACCTAAAATCAATTTTAGAAAATACCTTCGCTGATTGCAATTGATCAAACAAATCATCTATTCTTGGTAACGGGTACTTATTTTTAATGGTCACATCATTCAATTTCCTATAATCAATACACATACGAAAACTTCCATCTTTCTTTTTCACAAATAATATCGGTGCTCCCCACGGGGAATGACTTGGTCTAATGAACCCTTTCTGTAATAGCTCTTCTAATTGCTTTTTCAATTCTTTAAGTTCTGCTGGTGCCATTCGATATGGAGCTTCAGAAATTGGCATGGTACCTGGCAGTAACTCAATGGTAAAGTCAACCTCTCTATGTGGAGCTAAACTAGGCAAATCTTCCAGAAAAACATCAGCAAATTCCCTAACCATGGGAACTGCCTCCACTAACCGACTAGCCTCTACCAAACTAACTGAGGCTAAATAAGCCACACACCCTGCATTTATTAGCTTTCTAGCTCTTATTGCAGAAATTATAAACTTAGAAGTACAGAAATGCATACCTTGATACTCAAACACGGAACCATTAGGATGGCAAAACCTGATCCTCTTCTTTCTGCAATCTAACAGTGCTCCATAGGCTTCAAGCCAATCCATTCCCAGAATAATATCATAGTCGGTCAACTGCAAAGCATACAACTGACCCGGCATCTGGTTAACTTCAATCACAACAGGAGCTTCATCTATATAGCTCGAAGTGACCATAAACTCACCTGAGGGAACTTCCACTACCAACTCACAGGATTCCTCTTTCAAAGGATGACCCATACAATCCAGGAATTCTTCAAAAATAAAAGAATGAGAGGCACCCGAATCAAATAAAACTCTTGCTGAATAGTCATAAAGAGGTAAAATATCATCTATCATATTTGATGCCTCCGCCTGGGCTCGGGTGATAGCCATAACCCGACCCCTTCCCCGCTACTGCAGTGCTCCTCTGCCACGACCTGCCTGTGGCTGCTGAAACTGCTGCGGCTGCTGCTGCACACCTCTTCCATATCCATACTCTCTCGGATAGGGGCAATTACGAATCAAATACCCCAGCTGATTGCAATTATAACATCTATACCCTGGTGGAATAATGGGCTGTCTGGCAGTACTCTACTGCGATTCCTCCACCTCTGGCCTACCAAGACCTTGCTGAAATTGTTGTCGACCTCCCCATCCTCTTCCTTTACCTTTAAATGCTTGCTTCAATTTCTAGCACACTTACCAAAACCTGATGGAGAAGGTCCTGCTGGTGCTTTACCCTTACTCACACCCACTGACTGCTACGGTGGCCGAGAACTACCTGAATCTGACTCGCCCACCTAACGAGTTCTAATAGACCTTTCCAACGTAGCTGCCCACTGAGCTTCTTCTTCCACTGTTTTACACATAAGTGGCACTATTGCATTCTGCAATTCTACTCTTAAACCTCGAATAAAATATTCAACCATCATATTATTATCTGATACTACATAAGGCGCATATCTACTGAGTGCCATAAATCGCATCTGGTACTCTAAAACTGAAGAGTTACCTTGATGGAGTGTCTGAAACTGCTCCCTTTTCACTTCTTGTACTTGAATCGGAAAGAATGTATCGTTAAATACATCAAGAAATTCCGACAAGCGATAGCCTCTTCTGTCCTGCCTGCAAAAGTTGTCTGCATCTTCAATCGCCACCATTCCAGTGCAAAACCCCGCAACTGATAGGCAGTGTAACGACCCTCATATATCGGTACGGTTCCACCAACCCACGTCGATATAGAAAGCATCGCTACAGTGGGACATTTACCCAACACTAGTACAATAGGCTGAAACATACACAAATATAATATATCTCATGACAGCGGAATTTAAAGAAATGAAAAGAAATCTTATTCCATCATCCACATTCGATTCACAGTCCGTATAGTAGAAAAGAGAGCTAACTGTTCATAATTGAAATAAAATAAATACATTGTCCACATGAGACTACGCAGAGTCTTTATTACATACTGTGAAGTAATGAAAATTACAATGCTAATTCCACAACTATCTCTCCTACTCTCGCTCCAAGTCGCTCCTAACGATCTCCTCGGAAGAAGTAGAAACGTCTGCACCTGTACGCCGAAGCAAGAATGAGTTCAAAAGAACTCAACAAGTAACACTAAGCACACTAAATATACATGCATCAAGTAATCTCCATATCCTTATGCTATATCATTTACACATAATGCATGGAAGTGACAATTTTTCAAATAGAAGCCTATTCATGATTTCTACACATTTTACACATGGGATTTAGTTTTATACACAATAAACTAATCCTATCACATGCTTTCACACTTTTCACTATGCTAAACTGATTTCATTCAATCATTCATAAGCCACATGTTGATCATTTTACACAATATTTACACATTTCATAACAACTAATTTAACATGAATTATAAGATAAGTTTTCACATGGTTAACACATTTATTTTAGTGAAAAGCTCGCTGTTTTACTACTATCATGTCGCATTCACAAGAAATTTATCCTTTTTGCATGTTATCATAAGAATTTCATGAACACATATTCACTTACACAATTTCACAATTTACACAATTCTTTTCACTTAAACACATTTTCACAATTTCTTAATGCCGTGACACATAGCCCAAACCACTTTAGAAGGACACACACTGATAACATCACATATCAATCACCTAGGCATTCCAGTGATTAATCTTAGTTACTGCGCAGAACCGGGAGAAGCACTCTCCACCCTAACCAGCGATACTTGTTCGCCTCCAGGATTTAATCCCAATGCCCATGTGACATCACACACTTTGAACTTTCCCGTGGGGACTTTACCAAAGTACAGTTCCACAGCCCTCTAAGGTAGCAGTGTCACCCATTGGCACATTAATACATTTCTCAATTTCAACACATTTTTAAATATAAAATATTTACGCATTCATCTCATGTTCACACATTTACATTCTTCAGTATTACCTAGCATGGTACTACTGTTTTCATATTAATCAAATTTTTACAACAATTCTAATCATGCTGAAATTTTTGCAGAATTAAACATCAATCATATTAGCATGTATTAATATTTAATATCTAACATAAAACAAGTTTATATAGCTACTATCATCTGTTTAGTACAGAAATTTAACCAGAAATTCATCACAGTTTAACCATCATGCATACCAAAATTTACATTTTTCTGAGTTACACATATTTTCTGAAAATTCTAACAGTGATGTTATCAACTGTAAAAGTAGCCAAACTGACACAAATTTCCTTATTCGGATTCTCAATTTATTTCATACATGAATACTGATAGTACAAATTTTATCACAAATTTTAGGAATTTAACTAGTTTCGCATGAATTCTTAACTTTTCTACATTTAGTAGACATATTAACTATTTTTCGATTCAGAAAATTTAATAAACTGTACATATATTATAAATTGCTCAAATTTTTATATCATGCATCAGATCTTATGAATAATGTACAGAAAATTCATGGCAATTAAATTCTACACATATTTCATAAACGACATTTTCCAAGATTAAAATTTTGTTAGTAGCACATTCCAAGAATTCTAATAATTAGTGAAAATTTCAAAAATGCACAATAACTCACAGTACAACCAAACATATATTTACATATTATATGAAATTTTACTGTATATCCTCATGCGGAAAAACTCGAAAACTAGTTCATATAAGGACAGACTTGCACACTGTTGTAGTCTGAAGAACTAGACGTCATGGGGTAGTCGTCTATAGGTTAACGGCATTATATGATGCCGCCAACACATGATATTAGCGGCAAGGGATCTTGTCGTTAATATCCTGTCTGTACAAACACAGACTGAAAGCCAACAAATCACTTGAAAGGGGGGTTCCAGGAGACGATAAAAATCTGAAAAATTCCTGGGACATACTAGACACATGTAGGGTTGATGTGAATGGGGTACTTGCCTCCTGTAAAATCCACAAACGACGATTCAAGTCGGAGAAGCCCTCCTCGGCCTGTGCCAAAGAGTCTCCAAATCCCTCCTTCGGATCTTCTGTTGATCTTTACAGCACACCAGCGTGGGGAATCGTTCCCGGATGTTCAAGGTTGACACCAGTCGATGCAGATCGCCAGATGAAGCCTCCCGAAGCCGGATCTCTCAGGTTCAAGTTAGGGTTTTTGCATAGAAAAGATAGGTTTTGACCCAAGAGCCAAAAGGGGGGATCTGGCCGAAATCTGGGTATTTTAAAGGGTTGGGGGTCGGATAGGTTAAAGGGGCAAGTCTCAGAGCCGTTGGGAAGGGTTCCAAAACAAGGTGCTAGATTTCCGGAGGCGTTTCTGGATCTGGAAACGCAACAGGTTTGGGATATTGGCATCCATATCTATGGTCGCCTATCCAAAATGGGCGTCCATCGATAATGCCGCCTACCCCTGGTCAGCGTCAGCCGATGTTGACGCCGACTGGTCGACAAAGTTCACTTTAATTATACAGAATTTATAATACTACGCACTTAAATATATATATATTTATATACTTGAATACACTATGTACATTTCAATAATACTAATTCATACTATTTATATAAATAAATACTTATACACAATAATCTATACATCAATATTATACACTTATACGCATATACATATACTTAAGCAAGCAAGACGAAAAATCAAGGGCCTTACACCCTCTCCCCCTTAAAGAAACTTCGTCCTCGAAGTTAGACTGACACTACTCAAACAACTGAGGATATTTCTTTCTCATTGCATCCTCAAGTTCCCAAGTAGCCTCCTCTCGCGAGAAGTTACGCCATAAGATCTTTACTGATGCAATGCTCTTGTTTCGGAGATGTTGAACCTTCCGATCAAGAATAGCTACTGGTTGCTCTACATAAGAAAGATCTGGCTGGATCTCCACTGGCTCATGACTAATAACATAAGACGGATCTCTGACATACTTTCTGAGCATAGATACGTGAAAAACAGGATGAACGCTAGCCAATGCTCGCATGAAAACTGTTGTTATATGCGAACTCCACTAGAGGTAAATGGCGCTCCCAATCATCCTTCCAATCCAGCACACAAGCCCTCAACATATCCTCAAGCGTCTGGATAGTCCTCTCGGACTGTCCATCTGTCTGGGGATGAAATGCCGAACTGAGCTTCAGTTCCGAACCTAACGCATCCTGAAGACCCTTCCATAGCCTCGAAGTAAATCTCGGATCTCGATCCGAAATAATAGACTTCGGTACCCCATGCAATCTAATAATACTACTAACATACAGTCTAGCTAAACTCTCTACTGACTGCTTCTTCTTCATAGGCAAGAAATGCGCAGACTTCGAGAATCGATCTACCACTACCCAAATCGAGTCATTACCTCGTCTAGACCGAGGCAAACCCGTAACAAAATCCATAGTGACAGCTTCCCACTTCCAAACTGGGATCTCCATCTTCTGCATAAGACCAGATGGTTGCTGCCGCTCGGCCTTCACTTGCTGGCAAACTAGACATCTAGACACAAACTCGGCTACATCCTTCTTCATGCCAGACCACCAAAACGATCTCTTTAAATCCTGGTACATCTTAGTGTTACCCGGATGAATCGAGAACCTAGATCTATGATCTTCTGCTAAAACATGCTCACGAATATCTACAACGTCTGGAACACAGACACGATGATGGAATCTAATCACACCATCCTCATCACGAGCAATACCCGCTTTGCCCACTAACTCTTGGAGTCTAGGGTCGGCTTTCTGATGCTCGATCACCTCATCCAACACCGATGACCTAATGGACAGCTGAGCTACAAAAGCTCGGCACAATGATGGCTCCAACTCGGTCATCGAACACGCTGCATCCTCCAACATCTTCCAGTCCTGCTGGAGAGATGACCTCTTTCTACTAAGGGCATCTGCTACGACATTCGCCTTTCCAGGATGATACTGGAGGTCGAAGTCATAGTCCTTCAGGAACTCAATCCATCTTCTCTGCCTAAGGTTTAATTCTTTTTGGGAGAAAAGATACTTTAGGCTCTTGTGATCAGTGAACACCTCAAATCTGACACCATAAAGATAGTGCCTCCAGATCTTCAGTGCATGCACCACTGCCGCAAGCTCAAGATCATGAGTTGGATAGTTTCGCTCATGCTCCTTCAATTGCCTCGAAGCATATGCTACTACCCTTCCTTGCTGCATCAACACACAGCCAAGACCAATCGAGATGCATCCGTGTAGATAGCAAAATCCTCTACACCCTCGGTAGAACTAACACAGGGGCCGATGTGAGTTTAGTCTTCAATAATTGAAAACTACTCTCACACTCCTCGGACCAGACAAACTTCACTCCCTTCCTGGTCAGCTGAGTCAATGGAGCGGCGATGGATGAAAATCCCTCAATAAAACGCCGATAGTAACCCGCCAAACCAAGAAAACTCCGAATCTCCGAAGGAGTCTTGGGACTCTCCCAATCCATAACAGCTTGGACTTTCGCTGGGTCCACTGCTACACCAGCACTGGAGATAACATGCCCATGGAAATGAACCTCGCGCATCCAAAAATCGCACTTGCTGAATTTTGCATACAGCTTGTGCTCACGGAGAACCTCTAACACTATCCTCAAATGCTGACGATGTGTGGCCTCATCTGGAGAGTAGACCAGCACGTCATCGATGAAGACTACAACAAAACTATGTAGATAGGGTCTAAACACCCTGTTTATGAGATCCATGAACTGCTACAGGGGCGTTGGTTAGACCAAACGGAAGGACCAAAAACTCATAATATCCATAACGGGTTCTAAATGCCGTCTTGGACACATCCTCACTCCTAATCCTCAACTGATGATAGCTAGAACGCAAATCAATCTTAGAAAAGACCGATGCATTCTGTAGCTGGTCAAACAAATCATCAATTCGAGGTAAGGGATAACTATTCTTTACCGTCACCTGGTTTAGCTTTCTATAATCAATGCATAACCGAAGTGACCCATCCTTCTTCTTCACGAATAAGACAGGTGCGCCCCAAGGGGAAACGCTAGGGCGAATAAATCCCTTATCTAACAAATCCTGCAACTGCTTCCTTAACTCAGCTAATTCCGCAGGTGCCATCCGATAAGGTGCCTTCGAGATAGGAGAGATGCCTGGAAGCAACTCTAGAGTGAACTCTATCTCTCTAGCCGATGGCAATCCAGATAAATCATCAGGAAAGACATCTGGAAAATCCTGCACTACATCTATCTCGGCAAGAGTAAGTGACTCATCAGCCTTCGGTATTAAAACCACACTGGCAAGAAAAGCGTCACAACCCTTGTTCACCATTCTCATTGCCCTCATGGCCGAGATAACAAACTTTCCTGCTAAGTTCCTCGGCAAAGGATGAGAAAATTCATCCTCACCAGGAATGCGGAAAACAATCTTCTTCCCACGGCAATCTACCAATGCATAGTGCTCCTCTAGCCAATCCAGACCAAGAATAGCATCATAGTCCTTCATCTTAAGCAAGAAGAAACACCCTTCTAGGACTCTATCCTCAAAGCACACCGGTAAAGACGGAATACACTTCCTAGTCGATACCGTACCCGCAGGTGTATGCACAGACAAAGGGACTTCTAAATCCTCAGACTCTAACCCTGACTCTAAAGCTAACTGCCTAGCAAAACGCTCAGAAATGAACGAGTGAGTAGCCCGTATCGAACAAAACCCGAGCATGCACACCTAAGAACAAAACCGTACCTTCGGTGACATGATCTGCCTGCTCGGCATCCTCACGAGCTAACGCAAACACTCGAGCTAACGCAAACACTCGAGCTGGGGCTCGAGGTCTCCCTGGTCGTCCTGTCGCTGGCGCTGCTGCTGCTGCTACTGGGGCTGGCCCCCACTGGGCTCCCTGCTGAAGCCTCGGACAATCCTTAATCTTATGATCACTGCTCCCGCACTTTAAATCCCTCCTCTTACCACTAGGGGAACGTTGAGAAGATACCTGACCACTACCTGATGCCACAGGACGCTGCGGTGACTGGAAAGTCGCCTTCTTCCTCTCCTGTCTCTGGAAAGGAGCTGCTGGCCTCTTTTGAGAAGCCTTCTTCTCCTCCAGATACTGCTCCATCTCCCCCTCCTGCCGACACGCCGCGCTGAGCGCCTGCTCAAGAGTACGATGGTCGAAAGCCACCAACCTCGTCCTCAGTGATGGTTTCAGACCCATCACGAATTTCTTCGCCTTCCTGCGCTCATCAGCTACAATATGAGGGGCGTACTTTGATAGCTCGGCAAACCTGGCCTCGTACTCCAGCACGGTCATGGAGCCCTGAGTCAACGAGAGGAACTCCTGCTCCATCTTGTCCTGGATGTGCTCCGGAACAAACTTGGCTCGGAAAAGCCTCACGAACTCATCCCATCCGACTTCCACGGCACCATCCTCGAACCGAGTACGTAACAACGAGAACCACCATACATCGGCTCGCTCCTGCCAAAACTATCCATGAGAGCTAACCAACATAATTTATACTTAAAGTAATAACCACTAGATTAGATTACACATACCTGTAGCATATAGGTGGCCAAAGTGACCTTGTCGTCCTCAGCGCACCTAATGGCCCGGAAGATCTTCTCAATCTCCCTCATCCAGTTCTCAGCTAATAATGGATCGCTCTCCCCCTTAAAAGAAGGTGGCGACATCCTCTTGAACCTTTCCATGATGGAGGGTCCACCATGGTCAGCCTGGGGAACTGGTACCTGAGCCTGCTACAACAAGCAACAAAATTAACACATATAACATAACAATCATGCATTTAAAATACATACTACTTTATCTTATTATTCTAACCTGAGCCTCCAACTGGGCCTGGAGTATAGCCTGAGTGTGGGCCTGCGTTTGCATGGCCTGCACCAAACCCTGCATGAACACTCCATAGTCTACTGGTGGCGGTGGAGGAAGTACAGGACCTTGGGGTGCAGGGGCCTGCTGCTCATCCTGATCCTCACGCCGAGGCTCATCTCTCCTCTGCTCGCCATCACGAGCAGGAACACCACGCCTACCACGCGAAGCCATATCCTGTAAAACGATTAATCACCATTTAGAACTAAACTGCCTAATTTCTAACTAATCACTTATCTATGTGGACAATCTACACTGACTTAGTATACAATGAAGATGATGGTATTTGCATATTTATGTACAATTTCAGCCTGATTGCTCTGATACCAATCTCTGTAACGACCCTCTTATATCGGTACGGTTCCACCAACCCACGTCGATATAGAAAGCATCGCTACAGTGGGACATTTACCCAACACTAGTACAATAGGCTGAAACATACACAAATATAATATATCTCATGACAGCGGAATTTAAAGAAACGAAAAGAAATCTTATTCCATCATCCACATTCTATTCACAGTCCGTATAGTAGAAAAGAGAGCTAACTGTTCATAACTGAAATAAAATAAATACATTGTCCACATGAGACTACACAGAGTCTTTATTACATACTGTGAAGTAATGAAAATTACAATGCTAATTCCACAACTATCTCTCCTACTCTCGCTCCGAGTCGCTCCTAACGATCTCCTCGGAAGAAGTAGAAACGTCTGCACCTGTACTTCGAAGCAAGAATGAGTTCAAAAGAACTCTACAAGTAACACCAAGCACACTAAATATACATGCATCAAGTAATCTCCGTATCCTTATGCTATATCATTTACACATAATGCATGGAAGTGACAATTTTTCAAATAGAAGCCTATTCATGATTTCTACACATTTTACACATGGGATTTAGTTTTATACACAATAAACTAATCCTATCACATGCTTTCTACACTTTTCACTATGCTAAACTGATTTCATTCAATCATTCATAAGCCACATGTTGATCATTTTACACAATATTTACACATTTCATAACAACTAATTAACATGAATTCTAAGATAAGTTTTCACATGGTTAACACATTTATTTTAGTGAAAAGCTCGCTGTTTTACTACTATCATGTCGCATTCACAAGAAATTTATCATTTTTGCATGTTATCATAAGAATTTCATGAACACATATTCACTTACACAATTTCACAATTTACACAATTCTTTTCACTTAAACCATTTTCACAATTTCTTAATGCCGTGACACATAGCCCAAACCACTTTAGAAGGACACACACTGATCACATCACATATCAATCACCTAGGCATTCCAGTGATTAATCTTAGTTACTGCGCAGAACGGGAGAAGCACTCTCCACCCTAACCAGCGATACTTGTTCGCCTCCAAGATTTAATCCCAATGCCCATGGGACATCACACACTTTGAACTTTCCCGTGGGGACTTTACCACAGTACAGTCCACAGCCCTCTAAGGTAGCAGTGTCACCCATTGGCACATTAATACATTTCTCAATTTCAACACATTTTTAAATATAAAATATTTACGCATTCATCTCATGTTCACACATTTACATTCTTCATATTACCTAGCATGGTACTACTGTTTCAGTATTAATCAAATTTTTACAACAATTCTAATCATGCTGAAATTTTTGCAGAATTAAACATTAATCATATTAGCATGTATTAATATTTAATATCTAACATAAAACAAGTTTATATAGCTACTGTCATCTGTTCAGTACAGAAATTTAACCAGAAATTCATCACAGTTAACCATCATGCATACCAAAATTTACATTTTTCTGAGTTAAACATATTTTCTGAAAATTCTAACAGTGATGTTATCAACTGTAAAAGTAGCCAAACTGACACAAATTTTCCTTATTCGGATTCTCAATTTATTTCATACATGAATACTGACAGTACAAATTTTATCACAAATTTTAGGAATTTAACTAGTTTCGCATGAATTCTTAACTTTTCTACATTGAGTAGACATATTAACTATTTTTCGATTCAGAAAATTTAATAAACTATATAGATATTATAAATTGCTCAAATTTTATATCATGCATCAGATCTTATGAATAATGTACAGAAAATTCATGGCAATTAAATTCTACACATATTTCATAAACGACATTTTCCAAGATTAAAATTTTGTTAGTAGCACATTCCAAGAATTCTAATAATTAGTGAAAATTTCAAAAATGCACAATAACTCACAGTACAACCAAACATATATATTTACATATTATATGAAATTTTACTGTATATCCTCATGCGGAAAAACTCGAAAACTAGTTCATATAAGGACAGACTTGCACACTGTTGCAGTCTGAAGAACTAGACGTCATGGGGTAGCCGTCTATAGGTTAACGGCATTATATGATGCCGCCAACACATGATATTAGCGGCAAGGGATCTTGCCGTTAATATCCTGTCTGTACAAACACAGACTGAAAACCAACAAATCACTTGAAAGGGGGGTTCCAGGACACGAGAAAAATTTGAAAAATTCCTGGGACATACTAGACACATGTAGGGTTGATGTGAATGGTGTACTTGCCTCCTATAAAATCCACAAACGACGATTCAAGCCGGAGAAGCCCTCCTCGGCCTGTGCCAAAGAGTCTCCAAATCCCTCCTTCGGATCTTCTGTTGATCTTTACAGCACACCAGCGTGGGGAGTCGTTCCCGGATGTTCAAGGTTGACACCAGTCGATGCAGATCGCCAGACGAAGCCTCCCGAAGCCGGATCTCTCAGGTTCAAGTTAGGGTTTTTGCATAGAAAAGATAGGTTTTTGACCCAAGAGCCAAAAGGGGTGGATCTGGCCGAAATCTGGGTATTTTAAAGGGTTGGGGGTCGGATAGGTTAAAGGGGCAAGTCTCAGAGCCGTTGGGAAGGGTTTCCAAAACAAGGTGCTAGATTTCCGGAGGCGTTTCTGGATCTGGAAACGCAACAGGTTTGGGATATTGCGTCCATATCTATGGTCACTTATCCAAAATGGGCGTCCATCGATATTGCCGCCTACCCTGGTCAGCGTCAGCCGATGTTGACGCCGACTCGACAAAGTTCACTTTAATTATACAGATTTATAATACTACACACTTAAATATATATATAATTTTTATATACTTGAAATACACTATGTACATTTCAATAATACTAATTCATACTATTTATATAAATAAATACTTATACACATAATCTATACATCAATAGTATACACTTATATACGCATATACATATACTTAAGCAAGCAAGACGAAAAATCAAGGGCCTTACAGGCAGCTAGCACGACTTTATCTTTTTGCCGGACACCTCATGGTCCAAAGACCCTCTCAATCTCATGACCGAGTGTTCTTTTGTATCTGGATTCGGCCCTCCTGAGTAAGTAGGCGACTGCAATCTCAGAAACTTCTCAACTTGCATCACTGGTTCCTCTGCTATTAATACTGGTGGTGGTGGAAAGGGTGCTACAAAAGGCACCTCCACTCCTAGGGGAACTGGAGCTATAGGTACAATCTCTCCATCCCTAGGTGGCACGACAACTGATGGTACCTGCGCCTGCTGATCCATCCACCTCCTAATATCAGTGAGGCTTTCCAAGATCCTCTCTATCATACACTGAGTGCTCTCCTCTGGATCATCTCCTCCACCACCCCAATCTCTTCTATCAGCCATTTAAATTTCTACATAAACAAACATCAAACAAAAATGAAACAACAAATTATCAGAAACTAGGGACCCTACCAGCAGTGTTCAAAGACCGAAATAAGGCTATGTATCTTTCTAGTTCCCTTATATTAACACGGACCTTGCTCTGATACCAACTGAGACAAAACACCTCGTCCAAGTCTGTTAAACCGATAACGTACTTGATCCGAGTCTGTCTCCCACGAACGGGTCGAAGTCTCGCAAGGGATACCACACCATAGTCTGTGTAAACACAAAGGAACACGCCATTTTAGATATTTATATCACAAGTTTAGATAGCCATATTTCCATGAAAAGAAAATAAAGTACAAGAGCCTGGGGCATACCTCGAGGTACAACTGAAGGAAGTAGACAACTAGCTACACTAGCTACACTACACTGCTGAAGGTGCTGACCCTGCACCGCTACGAGGCGGCTCCGAAGTGGACAACGGCCAAGAAACGTCCCTCTTCGCCCTCATCTGTGGGGGTAGGGGTGAGCCTCGCTAGCCACTGGCTCAGTAGGGAACTCCCCCAACACCGAGCAAACCAAAAACACCGAGCAAACCAAAAACACAGGTACGATGGCGATAAACTATACTAGCAGTTTATAGAACAACTAAGCAGGATATTAAAGCTGTAAATATACTCACCGTCTGCCGACTAGGTAAAGCAATTTTAATAAATAAACGGCAAAACCAAACAGGTATACGAGCTAAAGTAGAGTCCGCCACACTCGAGCCACGTGAACTGGTCCGCGACACCAGTGACTGACTCGGACAACACACATAGGTCTACCTCTCAATCTCGCAGCCACGAAAGAAAGGTCTAGCTGCTGCTCCATGTGAAAAGGTCAAGCAACTGTGGAGACCAACTAAACACCACCACCTGCGAACCACACAGTCGCAGGCCCATGCCTGGCACCTCCAGAGACCCTGGCCTAGGCTCGCTAGAGTGAGGCACTGGAGAAGGACTAGCTGGGGACCAGTGTCGACTACTGGTGTCCATACCCCCAACTACGAGCACGCTAGAAGTGACCAAAAGACAAGTACAACAGTCACTGTCCCACTGTCGTCTTTCCCTCAGCCGGACGTACAACTCAAGCAAAGGAGTGAGGGTGTCCAGGTCAGACGACACAGACCTCAACGGAACAACACAAGTACCGGGACAAAGCCCCGAGCTAACAGCCTGGCTCACAGAGAACCTGGGGCACCCAACTGGAGAGGTAACCATGGTAGGCGTCGCACTACCCGCCACATATACAAAACCACGTGCACGTGACATAAACCACGTGAAGACTTACGTAAACCGCGTGCACTAATAGTCCACTACTCGTGAACACCACGTGAATACATAAAGAACCAGCTAACTGCATGCCCAGTATGCTAATTTCAGAAACCACGTGCACTAGGTACACCACAAATACCAATGCACAGCTCAATATCATTAAATATATAATATAACAACATTTAAATATAAGCATGCTGGCGGCAACATCGACTGTCATTGATGAGATATAAACAACAAGGTATCTGGCCATCAATCTCCAACTGAAGAACCTGGCGTCAATCGATATTGACGCCAAGATCCTCAGCTATCAACTTCACAGAAACTGTGGGCTGATATCTCAGGTATTCTCAGCCCTAAAATCAATAGAAAAATATGAGGAAACACTTCCTCTAACATGCAAGTACCTTAATCAAATTGAAACAACATGTTTCATTCATTAAATTGCTCAAACCACCCATTTACCCACATGGATACCTTTACCCAAAAACATAACTAACATGCAGATTCCTGCGTTCCAGATGCATTATCAAAATCTGAAGGAACTAAAGGATCTTCCCTACCTCGAGATCATTCCCACCCTTAAACTCCTTAAATAAATCCGATTCGCACTAAATCCTCCGCAAGCTTTTATGAAGATTACACCCCGCTCTAGCGTTTCCTTGCCCGATTCGTCACCACCTCACGCTCCATGATCCCCCAACTAGTCTTTTGTAACCATTGGAAGCACTAGGGGAGCAAGGGCATGAAAATACGGTGAGGGAGAGGGAGAACAGAGTGTGGTAACTGTCCTTGGGTAGACCTATATTCTGTAGATCGCATAGGTTGGCGTCAACCCTGATATCGCTTAGAGAACCGCCACAATAAACATCCACAAGGTCTGATGTTAAGTTCATAAGGTTGACGTCACCTTCGATGGACGTCAAACCAGTCAACGACCACACCTGGCCGTCAACCCCTAATTAGCTACAGCAGGTCCTATCTTGTTTCAGGACCAAACCTGCGCCCACCACACGACCAAACCACACTGGCCTCACAATGGCTACTACAACCATTACACACATGATCCATAAGGATCCAAAAAGCATGCGACGTTACAAGCTCCCTCCCTCCTTCTTAGGCATTTTTGAGCGTGGAGGCGCCGGTGAGGTCGTGGCGGTGTAGTGGTGTAAGGCCCTCGAATTTTCGTCGCATTATTTGTATTTGTGTGTGTGTATTTATGCTTGTGTATGTATATACATATTTACGTACGTATTGATTAGTATAATTACGTGTGCATATGTTTATACTATATGTAAATAATGCATGTATTGAATGGTGATAGTGTGGATACACTACCATATACATATTGCATATATATATGCATGGTATGCATAGTTTTCTGCATATTTAGAGTTCTGGCCGAAGGCCACCTTGGCGTCAACCCCTAGCCGTTGAGGTAGTGTCAGCGTCCAGACATGGACGCCAACACTAATCCTGGCGTCGAGCGATATGGACGCCTATTTCTCTGGCCTGCATGCGCAGCAGAGCCAGAAACCTCTAAACAAAAAGCCCAGCCATTGGGGGGCTGTCCCCAACGGCTCTGAAAGCTGTCATGTCATCTTGTGAGTGGGAGAGAGGCCTCCCCATATGTCTGAACCCGGATCTGCCTCTCCCCACTCCTCTCTTCACCTTTGCAAGAGAGAAACCAGGAGAAAAACCCTAGTTTCTGAGCTGTGAGAAACCCACCCTTTTGCACCCAAAGATCAGACTCCCTGGAGCTAGATCCGGCCATCATCTCCGACAAAGATAGCTGGAGCAAAGGAGGAGGCTTCCCCGACATCCCCCTGCTGTGGAGATCATCCAGGAGCCCGGAGGAAGAAGATCTAGGAGGCGTTTCTGCACTTCTTGGGACTGCCCAAGGATGGCTTCACCAACACCCTAGACCCTTTGGAGCAATTTTTAAAAGGCAAGTGACCTAACCATGATGTCCCCGTATGTGTCTAGGCCATTTCTAATATTTTTATGAATTTTCCCTCGAGTCCTAGACCCTCCCATTCACCCAAACTTGAGAGCTCGGGTCTGTGTTCTGCACAGACCTGCATGACGGCAAGGTCAATGGACGCTGAGATCATGCTTGGCGTCCATCGACCATGCCGCTGACCCTGAGTCAGCGGCCAGAGACTGCCGCCAAGTTCCTCTGGACAGAACAGTGACCTGTTCTGTCCTTCCTATACACTATTTTCGGTATGGTTTCCGTGATGAGGATATATGGTAATCCTATACACTATGTATATTGTTATTTGTGGTGTGTGGATGAGTGTGATGTGTGGTGATGGATGTTAGAAGAGTGTATTTCATGAATTTATAAGCATGACTTGTTGATGATCTTGCCAAATTTATGTTTTATGATTAGGATTAGTCTGAATGCCTCAGTTTTATTAGATCATGAAGATAGTGGATCAGTGTGCATGTACTCAGTTTTGATAAATTGTCCATGCTTGTATAAATTGCTAATAAACTCGTTCGGTAAATAAAACGGCATGCAAGAATGATTTGTGGTGATCGATCTATAGATGTATGATTTAGGGTAAATTCTGCATTCTCAGATCATGTATCGACAGTAATCTCTGTTCAAACAGTAAGTGGAAAATTGCATGATGTGTTAAACTCCATGTTAACTTAAATTGTGAATGGCATGCGAAATAGGTATTTGATTTTCTGTAAATTTATTTAGCTCATAAAATCTGAAAATTGAGTGTATGATCTGAACCCGAAAATGGCATGTGGTTAAAATTTCGGGTCATTTGGACCAGTACACAAGGAGTTATGTATTTTCCATGTGAAATATAGTAATCTATATATGTTATCGTAATGTGAGTGGATATTGCTTAAACCCAACTTGATTGATGAAATTTACTGTGTTAAACTCCTGAAATCTGTAGTGCCATGTCAGGAAAAATAGAGAAATGCATATGAGTGAGAAAGTGAATGAGATGAAAAGTGTTATGTGTAAAACCATGTGTAAATCGGTAAAATGTGTAAATGTGTAACTATGCCAATGTGACACTACTTCCGTAGAGGGTAGTGGAGCTGTATCAGGGAAAAGTCCCCCTAAGAAAGTTCAATGTGTAAGTGACCCTAAGGGCATTAGGGGGAAATCCTGGAGGTGGACAAGTACCACTGGTTAGGGTGGAGACTTGTTTTCCCGGTCTGCGCAGTCCAAGAGTCGCCATTGGAATGCCTAGATGGCGTCTATGTGTTATGTGATGTGTATATGTCCTTCTTTGGTGGTTTGGACTATATGTCACGGCACCTAAAATGTGTAATGTGAAATGTGTAATGTGTATGCGTTCATGTGTAAATGTGTAAGTGAACAATGTGAATGTGTATGTGCAAAGTGTAACCATGTGAAAGAGAAAACTTGGGTAAAGAAAATGTAAAATTCTAAATGTGAAAATATGTTGTTGAAATCCATGTGAGACAAATCTGAAACCATATGAAATCAGTGAATTCATGTCGTTATCATCATGTTTATATGTGCAAAAATGTCTAGAATCCATGTTAGGGATAATTGATGAGCACGTTTGCAAGTGGCATGATTGGTTGTTCACATGATTTGTTTTAAGCGATATGGTAGCTCTCATGTGTAGGTTTACAGCCATTAAACCATGTGAAACCAGCAACTTAAAGCATGTAAAAATGTCTATGTATATGCTTAAGAACATGTAAAAACTCATGCTAGTTGTGTTTCCTTTCATATATGCACAATGTTCATGTTGGTAGCTCTCATGTCTTGGTCCTTTAAAGACAAAATTTCATGAGTAAATTAATAGAGAGCATGTGATAGGTAAAGTTTTATTCTTAGAATTCTGAAAGCATGATCCATGTATCAAATTGTAAAACTTTCATGATAGGTTGAAACCTTCAAATAATTAGCATGCCATGTGTTGTAAATTTTGAATGTGCATGTAGAAACCCCTATGACTTATACGTGTATGTTATGAGTAGTGTTGCTTGCTGAGTCTTTGGACTCACTCCTTGCTTCGGCGTACAGGTGTAGTTGGTGACGTGGCACCGTTGGAGGAGACAGTGGAGATGGACTCCGAGCGTGGAGATTAGTCTTGGAGTTTCTTTGTGACTTGTGCATCTTCATAGTATGTAATTTGAACATTGTATTAGAGTATCATGAAAAGAATGTATAAGTGTGGACATTATGTATTTCTATTTCAGCAATTTAAATTATGTGAACTTTTAGTTCCTTATTGTTAACTGCAAACTTCATGTATGTTAAATGTGGATGATGAATGAATGGAGATAGTTGTCTTTTACTTCCGCTACTCTGTTGTATATTCGCGTGTATCTCAGCTGTATGTATTGTTTGGGTAAATGTCCCACTGTGAGGACTCTCGCTATACCGACGTGGGTTGGTATAACCGTACTGGTATAATGAGGGCCGTCACAGAGATTGGTATCAGAGCGACCAGTTGAGATTGCACATGAATATACCTAAGTCATCATCCCCATTGCATGCTAAGTATGTCCACATGTGTAGAAAACACTAATGAGAAGTGAAAGATAGATAAGAAAATGGTTAGAAAACTTAGTAACCTAGCTCTAATGTTGGCTGAAATTTTATTACAGCCATGGCTTCGAGAGGTAGGCGTGGTGGAGCGTCGGCCCGGGAGGATGAGCCGCGACGTGATGAGCAGGCGGAGCAACAGGCCCCGGCACCACGAGGTCCTGTACTTCCCCCACTGCCGCCTGTGGACTACGGAGTATTCATGCAAGGTCTGGTGCAAGCCATGCAGACGTAGGCTCATACCCAGGCAGCACTCCAGGCCCAGTTGGAGGCCCAAGTAGAATAATGAAACAACTAGTAGTTTGCTATTTAAATTGCATGATATTGTGTTTATTGTGTATTGTTATTGTTTAATGTAGCAGGCTCAGGCCCCAGCTCAGGACCATGGTGGACCATCCATCATGGAGCGATTCAAGAGGATGACCCCACCCTCTTTTAAGGGGGAGAGTGATCCATTAATGGCAGAAAGCTGGTTAAGGGAGACAGAGAAAATCTTCCGAGCCATCAGGTGCCCTGATGAGGATAAGGTGACACTAGCCACCTACATGCTACAGGTAGACTTTTAATCTTATATGTTTGTGTATTCTGCTTAAGTTAGAAATTGTTAGTTGGTACTTATGAAGGTGTATTGCAGGAGAGAGCGGATGTATGGTGGTCCTCCCTACTGCGTACACGCTTTGAGGACGGAGCAGTAGACGTGACGTGGGACGCGTTCGTGAGGCTCTTTCGAGCCAAGTTCGTCCCAAAGCATATCCAGGACAAGATGGAGCAAGAATTTCTATCCCTGACGCAAGGCTCCATGACCGTGCTGGAATACGAGGCAAGGTTTTCTGAACTTTCTAAATATGCACCGCATATCGTAGAGGATGAGCGCAGGAAGACCAAGAAGTTTGTGATGGGACTCAAGCCATCACTGCGGACGAGACTCGTGGCGTTTGACCACCGCACGCTGGACGAGGCCCTCAGTGCTGCCTGCAGACAGGAGGGAGAAATGGAGCAATATCTGGAGGAAAAGAAGGCTTCGCAGAAGAGGCCGGCAGCGTCATTCTAGCGGCAGGATAAGAAGAAGACGGTGTACCAGACATCGCAGAAACCAGTGGCAGTCAGCAACTCTCAGGTACCTTCTGTACGTTCCCCTGGTATGAAGAAAGAGTGTCCCCACTACGGGAAGACACACGGTGGTTCCGAGTGTTGGTTGGTTGCGGGTAGATGCTTGAAGTGTGGGAGCAGCGACCACAAGATTAAAGATTGCCCAAGACTTCAGCAAGGAGCTCAGCGTAGAGCGCCAGCACCAGCAGCCGCACCAGCTACAGGAAGACCTGGAAGGCCTCGAGCCCCAGCTCGAGTGTTTGCTTTGGCACGCGAGGACGCCGAGCAGGCGGAGCATGTCACCGAAGGTACGGTTTGCTTTTAGGTGTGCACGCTCGGGTTTTGTTTGATACGGGTGCTACTCACTCGTTCATTTCCGAGCGGTTCGCTAGGCAGTTAGCCCTAGAGTCAGGTGTAGAGTCTGAGGAGTTAGAGGTCCCTTTGTCTGTGCACACCCTGCGGGTACGGTATCGACTAGGAAGTGCATTCCGTCATTACCTGTGTGCATTGAGGATAGAATCCTAGATGGGTGTTTCTTCTTGCTAAAGATGAAGGACTATGATGCTATTCTTGGTCTGGATTGGCTAGAGGAGCACTATGCGTTAGTGGATTGTCGTCAGAAGAGGATTGTTTTCCGCATTCCTGGTGAGGACGAGTTTTCTGATCCCTTGCCAAAGAACTTAGCGGGAAAGTTAGTTATCTCTGCCATGAAGGCGATGCGCATGGTGAACAAGGGTTGTGACGCATTTCTTGCCAGCGTTATGCTAGTACCCGATGCTGGTTCGTCATTGACTCTTGCAGAGATCGATGTGGTGCAGGAATTTCCAGATGTCTTTCCCGATGACTTGTCTGGATTGCCACCGGATAGGGAGATAGAGTTCACTATAGAGTTGCTTCCAGGCACCTCTCCTATCTCGAAGGCCCCATATCGGATGGCCCCTGCAGAGTTAGCCGAGTTGAAGAAGCAATTGCAAGAATTGCTCAATAAGGGATTTATTCGCCCTAGTGTTTCCCCTTGGGGCGCACCTGTATTGTTCGTCAAGAAGAAAGATGGGTCACTTAGGTTGTGTATTGATTATAGAAAGCTAAACCAAGTGACTGTGAAGAACAGGTATCCCTTACCTCAGATTGATGATTTGTTTGACCAGTTGCAAGATGCATCAGTCTTTTCTAAGATTGACTTGCGATCTGGTTATCATCAGCTGCGGATTAGGAGTGAGGATGTGTCCAAGACGGCATTTAGATCCCGTTATGGACATTATGAGTTCTTGGTCCTTCCTTTCGGATTGACCAACGCCCCTGCAGCATTCATGGATCTCATGAACCGGGTGTTTAGTCCGTATTTAGATAGCTTTGTTGTTGTGTTCATTGATGACGTGTTGGTCTATTCTCCGGATGAGGCCACGCACCGTCAGCATTTGAGGTTAGTCTTAGAGGTTCTCCGTGAGCACAAGCTGTATGCGAAGTTCAGCAAGTGCGAGTTCTTGTTGCGCGAGGTTCACTTTCTCGGGCATGTGATCTCCGACGCTAGTGTTGCTGTTGATCCATCAAAGGTCCAAGCAGTTATGGATTGGGAGATTCCCCAGACTCCTTCGAAGATTCGTAGTTTCATTGGGTTAGCTGGTTATTATCGGCGATTCATTGAGGGTTTCTCATCCATCGCCGCCCCTTTGACAAAGCTGACCAGGAAAGGTGAAAAGTTCGTATGGTCTGAGGCATGTGAGCGTAGCTTTCAGATATTGAAGGCTAAGCTTACTTCGGCTCCGGTATTGGTATTGCCTAGTGGTTCAAAAGGTTTTGCCATTTATACGGATGCATGTCAGATTGGTTTAGGCTGTGTACTCATGCAGCGAGAGAGGGTAGTGGCTTATGCTTCTCGTCAGTTGAAGGAGCATGAGAGGAACTATCCGACTCATGATTTGGAGCTCGCAGCAGTGGTTCATGCACTAAAGATCTAGAGGCACTATCTTTATGGTGTCAGATTTGAGGTGTTTACCGACCACAAGAGCTTGAAGTATCTTTTCTCCAAAAAGGAATTAAACCTGAGGCAGAGGAGATGGATTGAGTTCTTGAAGGACTATGACTTCGACCTTCAGTATCATCCTGGAAAGGCGAACATCATAGCAGATGCTCTTAGTAGGAAGAGGTCTTCGCTCCAGCAGGATTGGAAGATGTTGGAGGATGCAGCATGCTCTATGACCGAGTTAGAGCCATCGCTGTGTCAGGCTTTTGTAGCTCAGCTATCCCTAGATCCTCAGTCTTGGATGAGGTGATTGAGCAGCAGAAAGCCGACCCTAGATTGTTAGAGTTAGTAGGTAAGGCGGGCATTGCTCGTGATGAGGACGGTGTGATTAGATTTCAGCACCGTGTTTGTGTCCCTGATGTAGTAGATGTCCGTGAGCATGTGTTAGCGGAGGCTCATAGATCGCGATTCTCTATTCATCCGAGTAACACTAAGATGTATCAAGACCTGAAGAGATCATTTTGGTAGTCCGGCATGAAGAAGGATGTTGCGGATTATGTGTCTAGATGTCTAGTATGTCAGCAAGTGAAAGCCGAGCGGCAGCAACCATCCGGCCTTATGCAGAGGATGGATATCCCGGTGTGGAAGTGGGAAGCTGTCACTATGGACTTCGTTTCGGGTTTGCCTCGATCTAGAAGGGGCAATGACTCGATTTGGGTTGTTGTAGATAGATTCTCGAAGACTGCTCATTTCTTGCGTATGAAGAAGAAGCAGTCAGTAGAGAGTTTGGCTAGATTGTATGTTAGCAGTATCATTAGATTGCATGGTGTGCCGAAGTCGATCATTTCGGATCAAAATCCGAGATTTACTTCGAGATTGTGGAAGGGTCTTCAGGATGCATTAGGTTCGGAGCTTAAGCTCAGTTCGGCGTTTCATCCCCAGACCGACGGACAGTCCGAGAGGACTATCCAGACGCTCGAGGATATGTTGAGAGCGTGTGTTCTGGATTAGAAGGATGATTGGGAGCGTCATTTACCTCTCGTGGAGTTCGCATACAACAACAGCTTTCATGCTAGTATTGGTATGGCTCCATTCGAGGCATTGTATGGTAGGCCCTGCAGATCTCCTTTATGTTGGGAGGAGACTGGTGATAGGCAATTGATCGGACTGGAGTTAGTTCAGGAAACTTCGGATAAGATCCAACTTATCAGGAAAAGGCTTGTTGCGGCATAGGATAGGCAGAAGAGTTATGCCGACAACAGGAGAAAGGATTTGGAGTTCGAGGTTAGCGATCATGTCTTCTTGAAGATATCGTCTACTCGAGGTGTCGTCAGGTTTGGCAGGCATAGCAAGCTAAGCCCTAGATTCATTGGCCCATATGAGATTCTTAGACGTTTGGGCAGCGTGGCGTATGAGCTAGCTTTACCCCCAGCTTTGGCTAGCGTTCACCCTGTATTCCACGTATCTATGCTCAGGAAATATGTCCGAGATCCGTCTCATGTGATTAGTCATGAGCCAGTGGAGATCCAGCCAGATCTTTCGTATGTCGAGCAACTAGTAGCCATTCTTGACCGGAAGGTTCAGCATCTCCGGAACAAGAGAATTGCGTCCGTGAAGGTCTTGTGGCGGAACTTCTCACGCGAGGAGGCTACTTGGGAGCTTGAGGATGCGATGAAGAAGAAGTATCCCCGTTTGTTTGAGTAGTGTCATTCTAACTTCGAGGATGAAGTTTCTTTAAGGGGGAGAGGGTGTAAGGCCCTCGAATTTCCGTAGCATTATTTGTATTTGTGTGTGTGTATTTGTGCTTGTGTATGTATATACATATTTACGTACGTATTGATTAGTATAATTACGTGTGCATATGTTTATACTATATGTAAATAATGCATGTATTGAATGGTGATAGTGTGGATACACTACCATATACATATTGCATGTTTATATGCATGGTATGCATAGTTTTCTGCATATTTTAGAGTTCTGGCCGAAGGCCACCTTGGCGTCAACCCCTAGCCATTGAGGTAGTGTCAGCGTCCAGACATGGACGCCAACACTAATCCTGGCGTTGAGCGATATGGACGCCTATTTCTCTGGCCTGCATGCGCAGCAGAGCCAGAAACCTCTGAAACAAGAAAGCCCAGCCATTGGGGGGCTGTCCCCAACGGCTCTGAGAGCTGTCATGTCATCTTGTGAGTGGGAGAGAGGCCTCCCCTTATGTCTGAACCCGGATCTGCCTCTCCCCACTCCTCTCTTCACCTTTGCAAGAGAGAAACCAGGAGAAAAACCCTAGTTCTGAGCTGTGAGAAAACCCACCCTTTTGCACCCAAAGATCAGACTCCCTGGAGCTACGTTAAACAAATCGAAGCCATCGGATATCTTTGAAGATCTCATCTCTTTGCGTGCTCAAGTGATCAAAAGACTGTGACAGGAAGCTTCCAAGACTCCAGATGTCATTCAGTCTAATGACTACTCAAAAGAGAGACAACGGACTCTTTAACGTCTATATTTCAAATTGAAGATATATATACAAGTCAGAAGAACAGAAGAAAAACAGCGTTCAAGAAAAGCATTCAAATTCTTCTAAAGAAAGTCGAGAGCCAAGATCCTTCACTCCTCTTAGCTTTTGCTCTTTTGCTCTCCACTAGTTTGTGAAAATCTTGAGAGAGCCTGTATAGTTCAGAGAGTGTGAATTGTTTATAATCTCTTTGATCTCAGTTCTAGTTGCTTCAGATCCTCGCTTATCAAAAGCTGGATCTAGGGGCTTGAAAGTCATACTTTCTTCTCTGTGTGATTCCCTTCGGGTGTGAAGGAAGACCTAGTGGTATCCAGGGTGTTGTTCCCTTCGGGTGTGAAGGAAGACCTGGTGGTATCCAGGGTGTTGTTCCCTTCGAGTGTGAAGGAAGACCAGCTGAGCTGGGTGTTGTAGTGTCCTTAGGGGGACTGTTCCCTAGTTAGTGAAATCCTGAGTTGTTGCTCAGGGACTGGACGTAGCACTCCTAAGGAAAGGAAGTCCGAACCAGGATAATCCTTGTGTTGTGTGACTATCTTCCTTGTGTGATTGTTATTTAAACTAACTGCAACTAACATAGTTCGAAGATCATTTGTGTGATTGTTTTGAGTTACAGGTATCTTCTAGATTAATTTTAAAAAGACCCATTCACCCCCCTCTGGGCTCGTCAACTGGGCAACAAGTGGTATCAAAGCAAGTCTCTTCGACAAAGAAAGGATCCAACGATCTGAAGAGTAAAGATCCATGGCAGCCCAAGGTAACTTTGAAGGTCAGTCCATCAACCGACCCCCTCTCTTCGATGGTGAAGATTATCCTTACTAGAAGACCAGAATGGAATACTTTTTACAAGGACACGACTATCAAATTTGGTCCATAGTAGAAGAAGGTGATTTGTTAGTCACAAATGAGAAAGCACAATGGACAGATGATGACAGGAAGAAGATTTCCCTGAATTGCAAAGCAAAGAGTATCCTATGCTGTGCTCTAAGTAAGAAGGAATTCAACAGAGTTTCAGCCTGCAAATCATCAATGGAAATGTGGGAAAAGCTCAAGATTACTTATGAAGGCACAGACAAAGTGAAGGAAACAAGAATCGATATTCTTGTCACTCAATATGAAAGATTTCAGATGCAATCAAGTGAGTCCATAACTCAAATGTTCAGCCGGTTCACTGACATCACAAATGGACTGGCTAGCCTGGGGAAAGTCTATGAGATGGGAGATATGGTAGAAAGATACTTAGATCCTTACCGTCCTCATGGACTCCAAAAGTCACAGCAATAGAAGAAGCTAATGATCTGAAGAGAATGTTGTAGAAAAGCTCATTGGGTCCCTCATGGCCCATGAAATCAATATGGAAAGGCTAGGAGAGTCCTCTAGCAGAAAGAAGCACTCCAACGCCTTAAAAGCTGAAGAAGATTCACCAGATGCAAGCTCAGCTGAAAGCGAAAGTGATGCAGACAGCGAGAATGAGGAAGCTATGTTATCTAGAAGGTTACAGCGAATTTTGGCTAAAAAAAGAAATCTCAATCTGGTAGAAGGTATTTCAAAAAGAATAAGGATTTCAAAAGCCAGATGGAAAAGAAATGAAGAAAGGAGAACCCATCTGCTACGAATGTAAGAAGCCAGGACACATTAAGACTGAGTGTCCTAAGTTAAAGAAGCCAGAGTTCAGGAAGAAGGACAGTTCCAAGAAGTTTAGAAAGTACAAAAAGAAAGCAATGGCAGCAGCATGGGAAAACAGTAGCGACTCAGATAGTGAGTCAAGCTCCTGCAGCGATGAAGAAAAAGTCCACTTGGCCTTCATGGCAAACACTGAAGAAAAGGTAACTTCTGACTCATCTTTTGATTCATGCAATGGTTCAGACTCCGATAGTTTAGAAGAGGCTTTTAATGAACTTTATGAAAAATATAAAGAAGTAACCAAACTATTAAAAGTAAGTAAGAAAAACATAGTCTGTATAGAAAATACAAACTCAGATCTAAAATCAGAAAATGAACAATTAGAAAGTCAAATAATTGAACTTAAACGGAGAAATGAACTGTTATGTGAAGACCTAAAAGTTAAAAATGAACAAATAACTAAACTAGAAAAACAGGAAAGTACAGATGAATTAAGGAAAGAAATTAAAAACTTAAATGAAGAAAATGATAAACTATCAAGCACACTAGAAAAATTTACTAATGGTAAAAACTCTCTAATATTAAAAGGTGCTAGGAGATCAGGTAAGAAGAAAAATGGGTTAGGATATACACCCCCAGATAATGAAGAAACCAAGGTCTATCCTAAAACATATCCAACACCAAAATTTGTACCGAACAAGATGTAGCATACAAAGCTGATTTTAAATACATAGAAAAAGTGACTAAGTTATCCTGCTGTAGTCACTGCAATAAGTTAGGACATATTATAACTACATGCCCAACAAGACATAAAAAATGGATATTAAAAGGTAAAATTAATGATACTAACCAATCAGGACCCAAAAGAATTTGGGTACCTAAAGCTTGATGTCTTTATTTCAGGTTAACCCTCGAGCATCCAAATGGTATTTGGATAGTGGGTGCTCAAGACACATGACAGGAAACCAGAAGTTGTTTTCTCATCTCCAAGCTGAAGATGGAACAGTTACCTATGGAGATAATGGGAAAGGAATCGTAATAGGCAGTGGCTCTGTGAATAACAAAGGAAAAACAGTCATAGAAGATGTGCTACTAGTCAAGGGATTGAAGCACAATCTCATCAGCATTAGCCAGCTGTGCGACAGAGGCCATCAGATCAAGTTTCAAGAGTCAAAGTGCAGTATACTGAAGGATGGAACAGTCATCTTTGAAGCTAATAGAGAAAAGAATTTGTATGTGCTCTATCTTGAAGAACTCAAGGTTCAAAATGTTTGCCTGGCAGCAAATAAAAATAAATCCACAGAATTATGGCACAGACGACTTGGACATTGCAGCATAGATGGCATGAGAAAATTGCTAAAGAAGAATCTTGTGCAAGGTCTACCTAAGGTCAGTACAAAGTTGGAAGGTGTATGTAAACCTTGTGCTAAGGGAAAGCACACCAAAGTCTCCTTCAAGTCAAAGACGATGGTGACCACCTCAAAACCCTTGGAGCTCCTTCATATGGATCTATTTGGGCCAATGAGGACTACCAGTCTTGGAGGAAAGAATTTTGGATTTGTCATAGTTGATGACTACTCAAGATTTACATGGGTATCTTCCTAGAACATAAAGATGATACTTTTGAAAGTTTCGTCAGCTTCAGTAAGAAAGTTCAGAAAGATCAGAAGTTCAGCATTGTGTCTATCAGATCAGATCATGGTGGTGAATTTCAAAATGAAAATTTTTCTAGTTTTGTGATGATCAGGGAATTGAGCATAATTTCTCAGCACCAAGGACACCTCAACAGAATGGCATCGCTGAGAGGAAGAACAGAACCCTATTGGACATGGCAAGAACTATGCTCTCAGAATATGATCTGCCTAGATACTTTTGGGCTGAAGCAGTCAATACAGCAAGCTACATTATCAACCGAGTAATGATCAGGCCAATCCTGAAGAAGACTGCATATGAACTATTCAAAGGGAAGAAGCCTCAGATCAGCCACTTCAGAACCTTTGGGTGCCCTTGCTTCATTCACAACAATGGAAAAAGGGACATTGGTAAGTTGGATGCCAAATCAGATGAAGGCATCTTCATGGGGTACACGTCTAAACCTAAAGGCTATAGAGTATTTAATAAACGTACCTTGTTGATTGAACAATTTGTGCACATTATTTTTGATGAAACTAACCCTTCCTTGAGAAAGGGAATAGATAGTGACGATGATGATGCAGAAGAACTATCCAAGAAACTAAAAGATGCATCAATTGAGGACAATGATGATCCACCTCTGGAAGAATTACAACAAGAAGAAGTTACTCATGAAAACCTTCCAAAGGAGTGGATATACAAGAAAGATCACCCACTTGAAAATATCATTGGTGATCCATCCATTGGGGTAAGAACAAGAGGTAATGTTATTCCTTGCGATTATTTAACCTTTGTTTCTCAGATAGAGCCTAGGACAGTCAATGAAGCTCTCTTTGATAAATCTTGGATAGTAGCCATGCAAGATGAATTAAATCAATTCAAAAGAAACCAAGTATGGTCACTTGTTCCTAGACCATCAGACCATCCAGTCATTGGCACCAAATGGGTGTTCAGAAATAAACTGGATGAAACTGGTGCAATCTTAAGAAACAAGGCCAGATTGGTAGCTCAAGGCTATTCTCAAGAGGAAGGCATAGATTTCGATGAAACCTATGCACCTGTAGCTAGACTTGAGGCCATTAGAATATTACTTGCATATGCATCTGCTTTAAACTTGACACTATTTCAAATGGATGTTAAATCCGCATTCTTAAATGGGTTCATAAAAGAGAAGTTTATGTGGAACAACCTCCGGGCTTTGATGACACAGAATTTCCTAATCATGTTTTCAAACTTCACAAGGCATTATATGGTTTAAAGCAAGCACCTAGAGCCTGGTATGAAAGGCTTAGCTCTTTCCTTCTAAATCATGGTTTCAGTAGAGGTCAAGTAGATAGTACTCTTTTTATAAAGTCAAAAGTCAAACACATCCTATTGGTTCAAATCTATGTAGATGATATCATTTTTGGTTCTACTGATGAGTCTCTTTGCAAGTATTTTGAAAAGTTAATGCAGGGAGAATTTGAAATGAGTATGATGGGAGAACTCAACTATTTCCTTGGACTTCAAATCAAACAAGGAAAGGAAGGAACTCACATCAGTCAAGCTAAGTACACAAAAGAACTATTGAAGAAATTTGGATTCGAAAATACCAAGCCACTGTCGACACCAATGAGTACATCAACAAGAATGGACAGTGACAAAGATGGTAAGAAAGTAGATCAAAAGATCTACAGAGGTATGATAGGTTCACTCCTTTATTTAACAGCTAGTAGACCTGATATTTTATTTAGTGTATGCATGTGTGCTCGATATCAGGCAGATCCTAAAGAATCACATTTAATTTCTGTGAAAAGAATATTTAGATATCTAGCAAGATCTCATGACTTAGGTCTATGGTATCCAAAACAATGTGAAATTAGCCTAGTAGGTTACTCTGATGCTGACTATGCTGGATGTAAATTAGATAGAAAGAGCACCAGTGGTTGTTGTCAGTTCCTTGCAGGGTGTTTGATATCTTGGTCCTCAAAGAAACAAAATTCAGTAGCACTCTCTACAGCTGAAGCTGAGTACGTGGCTGCTGGAAGTTGCTGCACACAACTCTTATGGATAAAGCAACAGCTTGAGGACTTTGGATTAAATATCAAATCAATCCCGTTGCTGTGTGACAACACCAGTGCCATTAATCTCACCAAGAATCCAGTTCAGCACTCAAGGACCAAACATATTGAGGTTAGATATCATTTTATTCGTGATCATGTTGCAAATGGAAATATTGAAATATCCTTTATTGATACAAATGGCCAATTAGCAGACATTTTCACAAAAGCCTTACCTGAAGAGAGATTTACATCTCTTAGAAGGGAATTAGGCATGTGCAATTTGTGATAAAAGTTTGCTTACAAGTGGCACATTAAATTCTTAGAATTAAAGTAATTTTTCCCTCCATGGCAATAAGCAAAAGAAATTCAAATTGTATTGTAGTAAACGCTCTCTCATTGAAGTCCGTTTGAATAGTCAAAACCTTTTGTCGTTTTCTCCGCCGCTTGGCGCCTCACTTTCCACGTAGCATTAATTTATTCATAAAATCGATGACAGAACGATTCGTGTCTCATCGTCTACCTTTTCCCCTCTTTTATCCTGCCGCTTGAGCCGATGCCCTAACAACTCCATCTCAATCCTCTGCAAATTTGAATCTTCCTCCTACTTCCCGCAAAATTTCTTGAGGATTCTTTCTCCTCACCTTCCGTCTCCACCCTCCGTTGCCTTTCCCACCTGAATCTATGGCCGCACCTATCATCGCCGGCAGTTTGGGTGGCTACAGCGCCGAGTTCCTCACTCCTGAGCAGCAGGAGAGATTTACTTTTGTGAAGACAAAGCTCTGTGGCAACAAAGAAGTAGATGTCGCTAATCTGAGGAAAAGTGGAATGAGCAGCGTAGTAGATTTGATCAATCAGATGCAGTGGACAGAAATTTCCACCTTTTCAGAGGTCAGTTATCCGGATTGGTAAAAGCCTTTTTTGTGTGTATGAGAACAGAGGAAGATGGGTCTCTAGTTTCTTCAGTAAAGGGAACAATGATTAGAATAGACCCTGAGTTGCTGAAAATGTTGTTCAATGTAAAGACTTCCGGATTTAGTGGGGTTCACACTGTGGATGCCCAAGTGAAAGGTTTGGGAATTATCGGGCCAGGATTCAAGCTGAGAGACGGCAAGATCGATATAAATCAACTATCCGCCTTCAATCGTCTTCTCCATTTTATTGTCTGTCAAATCCTAGTTCCCAGAAGTGCAACGTTTTCATCTTGCACAAAGGCCGATTCGGACATGATGTACTGGGCCATTCAGAATAAGGAGATAAATATGGCCGCAGTGATAATGGAAAGAATGAAGTTTGCAAGAGATCAGATTTGGGACACCAAGAGTAAGTTAAATGTGTCCCTGCCTTATGCCCACCTACTCACCAAGATCTTCAAACACTTCGGTGTTGATCTCTCTGGGGCAGTTGTAGAGAAAATGGGCCAAGCAATCACGTCCAGGAACCTGAAGAAGAGTGGCTTCTCTGTGGAAAGTGGTGTCTGGTTCAAGGCTTCAGTTGCTCAAGGCGAAGCCATCATTATCGACACCTCAGTTGTTCATCCGGAGATGGGATAAGCGGATATGACTCCAGAATTGCCAGTGGAGTCAATTTTAGCTCCAGCAGTTGAAGCAGCAGAATCTTCACGACCCTCCATTGCAGAAGTTCAGTCTGAAAGTGCAGTAGAAGAAGAAAGGGCGTCTGTAGAAGCTTCAGGATTTCCAGAAGAATCAGTTCAAACTTTTGCAGAAAGGAGAATTGAGGATCTCCTCCCAGAGGACATTATTCCAGTTGAGGACCCACTTCCCTCAACTGTAGTTGCATCGATTCTGGCAGACATCATAGATTCAATTCCTTTTATTTCAAGTGCTCCAGAAACAAGTAGCAGAGTTGCAGATGAGACTGTGGCATCAGGCCACATTGATGAACAAATGGAAGATGTTCCAGTAGAGGTAGAGCACCTAGCTGCCCAAGGTGATTCTGTGTTGGAATCTGCTCCCAGTCAGGGGGAGCAAGTATCAGATGAAGAAGATGCTCCTATTGAGGGGGAGCTATCAAAAGAAGGTTCAGTAGACGCAACTCCAGATGTTGATAAGGATGAAAAGCATGGAGATTCTTCAAATTTGGATGACAGAGAAGGGGAGACTGCAAGCTCTTCGAGCTCAGATGATGATCAACCTCCTCCAGAAAATGAAGGCAAGAAGAAAGGAAAAGAGGTTGCCTCTGGAGTTCCTCTCCTGGCTGATTCTCCATTTGAGAGGCAGGTTAAGCAGAAAATTGTCATAAACTTGAAGCCAGTGATTGAAAGGCTGAATGTTCAAGGTGAACTATTATGTTCTCTCCAGTCAGATGTCAACTCTATATTTCTGAGTCAAGCTTCAGCCAACAAAGAGTTGGCCCAAATCAGAAATGCTATGAAATGGTTTAACAAGGAAATGAGCAGCATGAAAGGCATGCTCTCAGATATTATCAAGGCAGTTGGAGCTCAAGCTCCTCCTCCTCCAGAAGCAGCAGCATCACCAGAAGCAGCACCAAAAGAGGTAGAGCCAACAGGGCCAGCTGATCAGGATGCAGGGCCAACGGGGCCATCTGAGCAAGGATCAGGACCATTGGAGAGTGAGTCTGTGCAGATAGAGGCAGAAGAGCTCTTGGCACCCAAGCCCCCAGCTCCCTCTTCCCCCTCTCACACACCTATTCCTCCAACTCCACCATCAGCTCCTACAGCACCTCCTGCTCCTCAAACATTCAAGAAGCCTCAATCTAGACCAATTTCCTCTCCTACACCATTTCAGTCCACCATTCCTTCTCCTTCCCCTATATTTGAGGCCCCTCCAGCATCCTCAGCTGGAGCATCCTCCTCCTCCTCTGGTCCCTCCCTTGGACCAACTGATGATCTCCACACTACTTCACACTCTTTTCTTCATCCTACTCCTCCACCATCTTTCATCACTATCATACCTGAACATGCTCAACTCAATTCTCCCTTTATTGAAAAGATAAAGGATGAATTTGAGGAAGGGATCCTCAGGTCTGTGTTGAAAGTGGGAGAACATGTTCACAGGGCAGATCCTTCTAATCCTGCCTCCAAGAAGAGGAAACTTACTTCTACCTCTTCCTCTTCCTCTGAACCCAAATACCCTCCTTTGTGGTTTTCTCTCACAGTGGACAACAAACATAACCCACTGTATAGGGAATACCTTTCCAAAGTTGCTTATGCCACCATCATCAACCTTCCCTTTCAAAACCTTACAGATCATTTGCACACCATTTTCCCTTATACTTCTCTTTCAAAAACCGAAAAATCCAAAATTTTCTCTCTTGCTCACTCCAAATCTGAAGAGCAGTGGGGCAAAGGTCACAAGGATCTTCTCAAGAAGTTCATTCTTGCCAAATCTGCCAGATTTCCTCCAAGGGACCACTCCTTGACTCTCTCTGAGTGGTTCAGGATGTACCACCAAGAACTCTGGGCACCCTACATTCAATCGGAAATAAAGATGATCAGACATTTCATGCTGTTCAACAACTACAGATATATTCATAGACTTCCAGAAGTTCAGCTCTGTCAGTTCAGGAAGGCCATTTCAGCCTTGTCTCCAGTTATCTCTCACACTTCAGATATTCAGGTAGATTTTGCTACACTTCAAATACCTGAGGAGATAGCCCTTCCTCAAATTCACTTTCTAGTTATGGAATCCTCTGTAGGATCCATCATCTTTGAGCGTTTTGCCAGAGTCTTGGGCAGAATTAAAGTGCAGAAAGGCTACCTGGTTTCCTTTTCTAGATTCCTATTCAGGGAATATCACCAGGGCCATGTAAAGGCTGAAGTTCTCTCCCCTATCCTGTCTGAATGTGAAAGGCTCACATCCTCTGAATGGTCCAAGTTCTACCCCCTGTCAGCTCAGCAGCTGTCTGAACTCAATGAAGCTCAGGCCAGGGAAGGCAAACCAGCTATTTCTCCAGCCACTTTCCTAGATATGAACTCCATTAATCTTGTTGATGACCCCTTCAAGGTCTGGGAAGAAAGATACAAAGTGTATGTGGCTATGCACCAAGCTCTCAGAGCTAACCACAATCACTACCCTGTCACCATGGACCAGTTCCTCTCCTGTGCCAGCTTTGGCACTTCTCGTTTTCTCAAGATGAACATGGACAAGGATGCATATGCTGATCTTCTCTATCAGCATCTAGATCTTCATCTCAAACGGATGGCTCCCACCATGGGACCATCTTACTCTGTGTCTTTTGGAGCTTTTAAAAATCTTTTTGAAGAGCAGGAAGTTCAGGCATGGGAAACCATCTCCCATTTTGCCTCTCTGTTGTCTCCTGCCTTCTATTTACCTGTACCTCCACAGTAAATGACATGACCCTCTGTGTATTCTCTATTTCTCTTTCTCTCTTCTTTCTTTGTCAAAGTTTATCTTTTTGCTTAATGACAAAAAGGGGGAGAAAAGTACAAAAAATTCAGATATTTTTATCCATGCTTATTGTTCAGTTTTGTCATCACCAAAAAGGGGGAGATTGATGATCAGTCTGTCCCCATGCAATTTTAATTAATTATATATATATACATATTTTGATGATTAACAAAACCAAACAAGAATTTATCAATTATATCTGATGAATATTTCATAAGTCTTAAGTACAGGAAAAATACCGAGGTCAAACAAGCCAATAAAGGTATGCATTACTACTCTGAAGCTTTAATCTTTTCAACATGAGATTTCTCTAAATCCATATCGATTTCTGTTGAAGTTCATAACGATTTTCTTATAAGACTGAAAAGTCATGTTGTTTCAAACAAATCGATGTCGTAACGATTCTATAAGTGATCGCAACGATTTTCTTATAAGACTGAAAAGTCATGTTGTTTCAAACAAATCGATGTCGTAACGATTCTATAAGTGATCGCAACGATTTTCTTATAAGACTGAAAAGTCATGTTGTTTCAAACAAGTCGATGTCACAACGACTTCATAAGTTATCATAACGATTTCTTTAGAACTCGCAACGACTTACTTGTTGTAACGACTTCATAAGTTATCATAACGATTTCTTTAGAACTCGCAACGACTTGCTTGTTGTAACGACTTCATAAGTTATCATAACGATTTCTTTAGAACTCGCAACGACTTACTTGTTGTAACGACTTATAAGTTATCATAACGATTTCTTTAGAACTCGCAACGACTTGCTTGTTGTAACGACTTCATAAGTTATCATAACGATTTCTTTAGAACTCGCAACGACTTGCTTGTTGTAACGACTTCATAAGTTATCATAACGATTTCTTCGATACTCGTAACGACTTGGTAGCCGTAACGATTTCTTTGATACTCGTAACGACTTGGTACCCGTAACGATTTCTTTAGTTCTCGTAATGATTTCTTTGATACTCGTAACGACTTGGTAGCCGTAACGATTTCATTAGTTCTCGTAACGATTTCTTTGATACTCGTAACGACTTGGTAGCCGTAACGATTTCTTTAGTTCCCGTAACGATTTCTTTAGTTTTCACAATGATTTGCTATGACTCATAACGATTTCATAAGTCATACAGTCATCAATTTCATATCTTGATATCTTATTCATCTTAAAGCATTGACCAGTCAAAGTCCACGTAGACATCTCTCTGACGCTCTTGCATTTATGAGATCTGAACATATCTCTGCATGCATGCAGACCATATCATCCTTTATCGTGCCTACTCTGATAACGTCCTTTAGACTTGAGCCATTTGGCATTACTATTTTCTTGACTATTGCTACTGACGTTGACTGACATCAGAGACAACCTATCTGTCTGCTATTTAAGATTGACATCTGTGCAGACCTCTGAACTAGCTTCATGGTACAACGTTAAACAAATAGAAGCCATCGGATATCTTTGAAGATCTCATCTCTTTGCGTGCTCAAGTGATCAAAAGACTGTGACAGGAAGCTTCCAAGACTCCAGATGTCATTCAGTCTAACGACCACTCAAAAGAGAGACAACGGATTCTTTAACGTCTATATTTCAAATTGAAGATATATATACAAGTCAGAAGAATAGAAGAAAAACAACGTTCAAGAAAAGCATTCAAATTCTTCTGAAGAAAGTCGAGATCCAAGATCCTTCACTCCTCTTAGCTTTTGCTCTTTTGCTCTCCACTAGTTTGTGAAAATCTTGAGAGAGCCTGTATAGTTCTGAGAGTGTGAATTGTTTATAATCTTTTTGCTCTCAGTTCTAGTTGCTTCAGATCCTCGCTTATCAAAAGCTGGATCTAGGGGCTTGAAAGTCATACTTTCTTCTCTGTGTGATTCCCTTCGGGTGTGAAGGAAGACCTGGTGGTATCCAGGGTGTTGTTCCCTTCGGGTGTGAAGGAAGACCTGGTGGTATCCAGGGTGTTGTTCCCTTCGAGTGTGAAGGAAGACCAGCTGAGCTGGGTGTTGTAGCGTCCTTAGGGGGACTGTTCCCTAGTTAGTGAAATCCTGAGTTGTTGCTCAGGGACTGGACGTAGGACTCCTAAGGAAAGGAAGTCCGAACCAGGATAATCCTTGTGTTGTGTGACTGTCTTCCTTGTGTGATTGTTATTTAAACTAACTGAAACTAACATAGTTCGAAGATCGTTTGTGTGATTGTTTTGAGTTACATGTATCTTCTAGATTAATTTTAAAAAGACCCATTCACCCCCCTCTGGGCTCGTCAACTGGGCAACAAGATCCGGCCATCTTCTCCGACAAGAAGATAGCTGGAGCAAAGGGGGAGGCTTCCCCGACATCCCCCTGCTGTGGAGATCATCCAGGAGCCCAGAGGAAGAAGATCTAGGAGGCGTTTCTGCACTTCTTGGGACTACCCAAGGAGGGCTTCACCAACACCCTAGACCCTTTGGAGCAATTTTTAAAAGGCAAGTGACCTAACCATGATGTCCCCGTATGTGTCTAGGTCCTTTCTAATATTTTTATGAATTTTCCCTCGAGTCCTAGACCCTCCCATTCACCCAAACTTGAGAGCTCGGGTCTGCATTTCTGCACAGACCTGCATTGACGGCAAGGTCAATGGACGATGAGATCATGCTTGGCGTCCATCGACCATGCCGCTGACCCTGAGTCAGCAGCCAGAGACTGCCGCCAAGTTCCTCTGGACAGAACAGTGACCTGTTCCGCCCTTCCTATACACTATTTCGGTATGGTTTTCGTGATGAGGATATATGGTAATCCTATACACTATGTATATTGTTATTGTGGTGTGTGGATGAGTGTGATGTGTGGTGATGGATGTTAGAAGAGTGTATTCATGAATTTATAAGCATGACTTGTTGATGATCTTGCCAAATTTATGTTTTATGATTAGGATTAGTCTGAATGCCTCAGTTTTATTAGATCATGAAGATTAGTGGATCAATGTGCATGTACTCAGTTTTGATAAATTGTCCATGCTTGTATAAATTGGTAATAAACTCGATTCGGTAAATAAAACGGCATGCAAGAATGATTTGTGGTGATCGATCTATAGATGTATGATTTAGGGTAAATTCTGCATTCTCAGATCATGTATGCGACAGTAATCTCTGTTCAAACAGTAAGTGGAAAAATTGCATGATGTGTTAAACTCCATGTTAACTTAAATTGTGAATGGCATGCGAAATAGGTATTTGATTTTCTGTAAATTCTATTTAGTTCATAAAAATCTGAAAAATTGAGTATATGATCTTGAACAAGAAAATGGCTTGTGGTTAAAATTTCGGGTCATTTGGACCAGTACACAAGGAGTTATGTATTTTCCATGTGAAATATAGTAATCTATATATGTTATCATAATGTGAGTGGATATTGCTTAAACCCAACTTGATTGATGAAATTTACTGTGTGTTAAACTCCTGAAATCTGTAGTGCCATGTCAGGAAAAACAGAGAAATGCATATGAGTGAGAAAGTGAATGAGATGAAAAGTGCTATGTGTAAAACCATGTGTAAATCGATAAAATGTGTAAATGTGTAACTGTGCCAATGCAACACTGCTTCCGTAGAGGGCAGTGGAGCTGTATCAGGGAAAAGTCCCCCTGAGAAAGTTCAATGTGTAAGTGACCCTAAGGGCATTAGGGGGAAATCCTGGAGGTGGACAAGTACCACTGGTTAGGGTGGAGACTTGTTCTCCCGGTCTGCGCAGTCCAAGAGTCGCCATTGGAATGCCTAGATGGCGTCTATGTGTAATGTGATGTGTATATGTCCTTCTTTGGTGGTTTGGACTATGTGTCACGGCACCTAAAATGTGTAATGTGAAATGTGTAATGTGTATGCGTTCATGTGTAAATGTGTAAGTGAACAATGTGAATGTGTATGTGCAAAGTGTAACCATGTGAAAGAGAAAAATTGTGTAAAGAAAATGTGAAATTCTAAATGTGAAAATATGTTGTTGAAATCCATGTGGGACAAATCTGAAACCATGCGAAATCAGTGAATTCATGTCGTTATCATCATGTTTATATGTGCAAAAATGTCTAGAATCCATGTTAGGGATAATTGATGAGCACGTATGCAAGTGGCATGATTGGTTGTTCACATGATTTGTTTTAAGCGATATGGTAGCTCTCATGTGTAGGTTTATAGCCATTAAACCATGTGAAACCAGCAACTTAAAGCATGTGAAAATGTCTATGTATATGCTTAAGAACATGTAAAACTCATGCTAGTTGTGTTTCCTTTCATATATGCACAATGTTCATGTTGGTAGCTCTCATGTCTTGGTCCTTTAAAGACAAAATTTCATGAGTAAATTAAATAGAGAGCATGTGATAGGTAAAGTTTTATTCTTAGAATTCTGAAAGCATGATCCATGTATCAAATTGTAAAACTTTCATGATAGGTTGAAACCTTCAAATAATTAGCATGCCATGTGTTGTAAATTTTGAATGTGCATGTAGAAACCCCTATGACTTATACGTGTATGTTATGAGTAGTGTTGCTTGCTGAGTCTTTGGACTCACTCCTTGCTTCGGCGTACAAGTGTAGTTGGTGACGTGGCACCGTTGGAGGAGACAGTGGAGACGGACTCCGAGCGTGGAGATTAGTCTTCGAGTTTCTTTATGACTTGTACATCTTCATAGTATGTAATTTTGAACATTGTATTAGAGTATCATGAAAAGAATGTATAAGTGTGGACATTTTGTATTTCTATTTCAGCAATTTAAATTATGTGAACTTCTAGTTCCTTATTGTTAACTGCAAACTTCATGTATGTTAAATGTGGATGATGAATGAATGGAGACAGTTGTCTTTTACTTCCGCTACTCTGTTGTATATTCACGTGTATCTCAACTGTATGTATCGTTTGGGTAAATGTCCCACTGTGAGGACTCTCACTATACCGACGTGGGTTGGTATAACCGTACCGGTATAATGAGGGCCGTCACAAGTGGAGCGGCATCGTGGAGGGTGGAGGAGGTGGCCGAGTCATCGTGAAGGCCCATTTGGGTTCGGTTCTTCATTTACCGGTAGGGATTTCTTGTTCCCTTCCTTGTTAGAGTAGATGGAGCTTAGTTTTGGGCGATCCTTCCCGTGCTCGTGAGTTCCCTTGTGATTTCGCACGGGTGGATGCTTGCCGGTGGTGCTCCGTCTACGTGTTTAGCTTAGTTCTTGTGGTGTGTGGGCGAGGAGAGGTGGCATTGGTGCCCCTCGAGCCACTTTTAGCTTCCTTTTTAGTGTGCTCCCCTCCCTCTCTTGTTTGGAGGAGGTTATGTAGTTTGTGGGACCATGGGATGACCCCATTGCTCGGTTCGGGCTTCTGTCTAAGGTCGTGACACCAGATAGAAGGCGACGTGCAACCTATCGCGTTCTGGTGGGGACAGGTTGGCCGTTGCGTTCCCCTCTGCCCTTCAGTTCCTATTTCTGATCGTGGCGGAGGATGGCTTGTGTCCAAGTTGGTTAGAGGGAGGTCTCACCAACTTGGCACAAGGCCAGTCCTCCTGTTTGGGGCCTTGGCCTTGTGGCCCTTTGGGGTGTGGGCCTTGGGGTGGTTCTGCCCCAAGGGCCCTGCTTCAGATGAGGAACGCGATGGTTCGATACGTCGCATTCTGAATCTGAAGGCGACACCCTTCGTGTCGCTTTCTGGTTGTGATAGGATCCATGTCACGTTCTTCCTTCGGGTCGTGACGGGGTTCTCGTCGCCTTCTAGCTTTGGTGTTTGTTGGCTGTGGGTCTGCTGACCTACTTTGGGGTTCGACTTTCTGATGCTGAACGCGACGGGTCGATACGTCACGTTCAGATCAGAAGGCGGCACCCGGGTCGTCGCGACCTGGTGGAGATAGGTTGGTCGTCGCCTTCTTGGTCAGAAGGCGACGCCCGTGTGGTCGCGTTCTGGTTGCCTGTGTTTCTGGCCGTGGTTTGTGCCTTGGTTGGCCGACGGTCCTCCTGCGGGTTCCCGAGAGGTGTGTCGTGCGTGCCTGTGCTTGTTGGGCATGTCTTGGTTACAAGCCAGCTGTGTCAGTTTCTATGGTGGTTGCCCTACCAGTTCTCTTTCGCTCGGTGCCAGGCACTTGAGGGCTTGTCCACGAGATAGGTTGTTACTGTTACATGGGACCACCGGTCCCCGTGCGCCTATTAGAGGGAGTTCTCCAGGCGACAGGTTTTGCTCGAGTCACAGACTCTAGTAGCAGAGGGGAAAACGGTGGGGACAATGGCGTAGAGTCGTTTGTAGAGCTCTCTTAGCTGGGTCTGGGTCGCCGAGGTTGTTGTGGTGCTCTTTCGGTGCAGACCAGCTAGTCTTTTCTCACTGCCTCACTCTGTGTTGGTTCCGGAGTCACGTAGGGAGGTCAGGCGTGGGGCCGCAGCTCGACCAGGCTGTGGTTGGTTGTGTGTGTTCTCCACTGTGGCTCACTAGACTCACTCTATCGGGGAGGTTGTAGGCAAGAGTCAGCGGCTGGTGAATTGGAGGTGTGGACGTTGGGTCCTCCTCTTAGCTGCCTGTGGCGGTGGCTTGGTCGCTCTTGTTGGGACGAAGTTTCTCACGTTGTTTCTAAGTGAGCCTCATCGCCCTAGCCTACATGGTGGTTGTAGCCTAGCCGTGTCTAGTTCCATGGGCTTTGTTGGTTTGGCCTCGTGGGCCGTGTTTATTTGTTTCCACTTTGCGAGTTCTCTCGGGGTGCCTTGTGCAGACACCCGACTGCTATTTCTGTAACCGTTCCTTGGTGCCATCCATGGGGGCATTGGACTGTGTAGTTCCCTGACCTCGTGGCGTGTCTGAGGTTTAGGGTGGTTCTATTTGTGGGACCTCAACCTTGAGGAGTTTTGAGGTGGCCGTGGTTGTGGTGAGACGCTCATCTCACCTAGTTGCTCGGTGTCTCTCATGGTGACACCTGGTTGTTCCTTCCCGACCTCGTGGAGGTCTGTGATGTTGGTGTTTGTGTTGTGAGACTCTAGTCCCACGTGGTTGCTCCGGTGTTCCGAGAGCTTCTTGTCTCGGTGGGTGCGTGCCGAGGGTTGCTTCCGCATTGTGTTTGACTCCGCTGGTTCTACGGGAGTCGTGTCATTACTCCTTTCTGCTACGTTATAGTACTCTGTAGTAGGTGTTTTTCGCTTTACTACTTTCTAGAGTAGTTTGCTTCTGCTTTCTTGAAGTTCCTACTGCTCTGGCTGGTAAGGGACTGGTTATCCCTACTGTGCCTTGTTCGCGAGGCTCACCCCTCTACTCTTTTCAGGTAGGGACTCGCTGTCGCAGGAGTTCATTGTCAGACGGTTGTGGTGGCGGTTTGTACGCCGAGCGTTGCCAGCAGTGTAGTTGTGAGTGTGAGCGCTTGTATAGGAGTGAGTCAAGAGTTACCTTTTGCAAGTCCTCGGGGTATGCCCCTTAAGGACTGCACCTTTCTTTCTGTACCTGTACTTTTATTGGGACATGTTGTACATAATTCCCTTATTATTGTATGAACTTTTTGTTATAGTTATTTGAATTCATTGCTTATCTCACTGGACTAAATTCTAACCCTTCTGGGTCTTCGGATCCGTGGGTGGCGGCGCGACCTTCGGGGTCCCTGGTGGGGGTCTGGGAGGTCGGGTCGTTACAGTGGCGGTAACTAGAACGCGACACCCAGGTCTGTCGCATTCAGAACGCGATGTCCAGCCCTGTCGCGTTCACAAACAGTGAACCGATGTGTCATTTGGGCCCAACCTGTCGGCCCACAGAGCCCCACAACCAGCATAAACACCTGTAACACACACCAAGGGCCACACACTGGCCTCCACAACCACTAATCCACGATCCGAACAGTCAATACGCTACAGGTTGTTTCTAACATATATCTATCAGTTCCAGACAGATAGTCTGTCCTTTGGATAGTACAGAGTTAGGGTGAGCATTCAAGAGGAATAGACACATGCTTAGCGCAGTACATCTGCAAAGGACCTTTTCCTTATAATCTAAAAACTAGATATTCTAAAGCATGCTAGCTCATGTCTTTGTAAGACACGTAGCATCTTTGAAAGATAAATTGTGAAACTGATCTTCAGAAATATTTATGTCAAAAATAATATATAAAAAGAATACAGAAGTATAATGCACATATATTATCATATAGATAGAAAGAGAATATCATAACGTAGAACATGTGTTCATCTATTGTTAAATAATTCCACAAGAATTAAAACATTAACTGCATTAATAATGCATTAGTAGTATTGTAAATATAAAAAGTCATTCAGAAATTAAGTACAGTTAAATAACATGTCGAAACCTAACTTCGACTCTTTAAGAGTCGGAGTAGGTCAATAAACATAATAACCAACAATCGATGTGAATCATATATGCAATCGATGTTTAGAATAAGATAATCGATGTTCATAACAGTAATCGATGTTCAGGATAAGACAATTGATGTTTATAATAGTAATCGATGTTTAGGATAAGACATTCGATGTTCGTAACAGTAATCGATGTTCAGGATAGGACAATCGATGTTTGCGGAATCGATGTTCAATCAATTGATGTGAAAAAATAGTGATTGATACAAACAATAGATACAGACAATCGATATGAGCAATCGATTGAAAAAGACAATCGATTCAGATAATCGATATGATCAATCGATATGAAACTTCCATTACAAACTTCGACTGTAAAGAAGTCGGAGTAAGATTAACATCAATCAATATATATATATGTTTACCCTTTTGGTATGGCAGCAAGCTAACCTGGACGGGGGGTGAATAGGTTTTTCTGAAATCTGAAATAGAAACTTAAACACAGAAAATTATCATTTGAAAGTTTGGTTAGTTGAGTGTGATAGAGAGTAGCAGTGCAGAAGCAAATAAACAATCACACAAAGGACACAAGGAATTTATCCTGGTTTGGCCCTTCCGGCATGGAAGTCCTCCGTCTAGTCCCCAAGCAACCTCTTGGGATTTTACTAACCAAGGGTATAGTCCCCCTCAAGGACAATACAACACCCAGCACCCCAGCTGGTCTTCTTCTATTTCCCGGGCAAGAAGGTAGCTCACTTCTCTTACAGGTCATGAAGTCAACCTCCTGGTTCAAACCCCAGTGCGGTTCTGCTAGACTTAAACCCCCAGCTAGGTTATACATTGAGTATAGTCCCTCAGCTGGACAGAAAATGCTAGCAACTAAACTAGCCAACTCTTCACACAGGAAGAGACTCACTGTATACAATCCTACAGCTGGATAGAAATCTTTCTTAGAAAAGGAAGAACAGACAAAGAGCTATTACAAGATGAACACTAAGAACTCTAGCACTCAGCCACAGGCTCTCCCCTCAGATTTACAATGACCACAGAGAGAGAGTGAAGGGAGGAAGGCTTGAAAGCTTTGAAACTCCTACTGTGAAAAACTTCTCTTGATTTGGCTCGAGCTCCTCTCTTTCTTTGAGTGTATGTATGGGGTTGAGGTTCCTCACAAGATGTACACTCCTTCAAAGATCTTCAGGAAAGCCCACACGCTTCTTCTTCAGCCTTGCTTCATATTTTATATGAGAGGCTTTGACTAGATCCGTTGAAGAGATCTGTTGGAACTCTTCTAGTCGTTGCTGATCTTTCTATTCTTTTTCCTCTTCAGACTGTCAACCACTTGGTGATCTTCGAGGTCTGCAAACATAGAAGAAAGTGTTTAGATAAAACAGTGTTTCTATCAGAAAGCTTATACCTCTATGTTTCCTACTGTCACCCAGAAGTGGTAGGTAAGCCCTTTTTGATTGATAGGAGAGAAGAGATCCTATGAGATAAAAAGATCTTCTGTCAGAAAGATAGAATATTATGTAATAGAAATATATTTGACTTTTCATTAGGCGCCAAAGCATTTGAAACATCAGAGTATAAAGGAAATCGATGTTAAGTTGAAATCTATGTTGTGCTCAAGTCGTTCTTTAAGTAAGGGCAAATCGTTGTTTGCCTTATAAAATCATTACTATGATCAAATCGTTGTTTGAGTGAAAGCAAATTGTTATACAAATATAGGCAAATCGATGTATGAACAAATCGTTGTTTTCACTTATCGAATTGTTACAACAATCAAATCGTTGTTTTCTCTTATTGAATCGTTATAAGAGTCAAATCATTGTTTCACTTATGAAATCGATATGAGACCGAAATCATTGTTATACTTCTGAAATCGTTATGAGACCGAAATGATGTGAAACTGAAATCATTGTACTCACTTATCAGTTATAAGATGAAATCGTTGAGTGATCAAGTCGTTGTTTAACTTATCGAATCATTACACGATCAAATCGTGGTTTCACTTAACAAATCGGTATGAGTGCGAAATCGATGTTTCACTTACGAAATCATTGTGAGAGTGAAATCAATGTTTCACTAACGAAGTCGATGTGAAAGTGGAATCGATGTGGCACTTTGTGAATTGAAATCGATGTATATTGAATAGACATCGATTTACCTTTTCAGTGCAAAACACACAGCGATAATTCCATAAATTTATATTTATTGGGAAAAACATAATATTAAATATATTTAATAGCATTTACTTAATCATAAGTTTTGTTATCACCAAAATATAAGGGTAAAGTACTTGGCACCCGTTATCACAAACAACCTATCTTGATATCCTCCTTAAAGGCTTCTAAGTTGATCAACCAGGGTTGTGATGCTTTCCTAATTTCAGTCTTGGCAACTGAAAAGAAGAAACCAACCCTAGAGGACATTCCAATAGCCAAAGACTATCCTGACATATTTCAGAGGAACTACCTAGTATACCACCAGAGCGGGAGGTAAACTTCACCATTGAGTTACTCCCTGGGGCAGCCCCTGTTTCAAAAGCCCCGTATCGCAAGTCCCCTGTTGAATTGCAGGAGTTGAAGAGACAGATCCAAGAATTGCTAGATCAGGGTTTTATCAGGCCTAGCACATCCCTTTGGGGAGCGCCAGTGCTATTTTTCAGGAAGAGGGCGGGACAATGAGGCTATGCATTGATTACCGTCAGTTAAACTAGTTGACAATAAAGAATAAGTATCCACTGCCCCGCACCGATGAGCTGTTTGACTAGATCTCCGGTGCACAATATTTCTCCAAGATAGATTTAAGATCAGGCTACCATCAACTAAGAATAAAGGAAGAAGATATTCACAAGTCTGCATTCCGGAGTAGATATTCATTTCTTTCCACCACATTTGCTGCAACTCTACCTGTTAAACCTGTACCCTTGAAATGCAAGATCACTGTAGCCTCTCCACTAGGCTCAGAATCCGAACTCACTCACTACTTGCTGAAATGTGAAACTATAATTGGAGGACACAATCTCCCTGCCGACCTTATATGTTTAGACATGAAGGGATATGATGCCATTTTGGGTGTCGATTAGCTAATTGAATATGATGGCGATGTAAACTGTCGCCATAGGAGGGTCACTTTCAAAAGACCAAACCTTCCAACTCTCCCCCTTTTTGATGATGACAAAATTTATGAGAATTTTTTGACAAAAATACTTAAAGCATAGAAAATATTAAAATATCATGGATAATACATACTCTCCGCCTTTTTGTCACTAACCAAAAAGGAAGGATCTTACCATGCATTCTCTCCCCTTTGTGACAATTTCTTACCATTGAGTGGTTTAACAATGATTGACATTAATGAATAACTCCCCCTTAGTCTGTACTCCCCCTGAGTGTTTTCTCCCCCTAAGCATAAGGCTCCCCCTGACAAAGAGGGTCCTCTTGAGGATTCTTCACTTGTCTATCGACAGGTGTTTTTTGGTGTGTCGACCTGTTGATCTCTTAAGTCGTCTTGTTGACTGGTTGTTTGTCAAGTCTTTAAGATTTTATCTGCATAGATCTTAGGAAAAGCTTGCAAGCATTGTTAGTAGCAATATTTGTGACTACTCCATCTTCAGATAAGAGTTGGATGAAGAGTTAGTAGTCACCCTTGCCTTGAGCATCCTAGATGCTCCAAGGCTATCCTGCAAATAACTTATTCAGAAGTAGGTACCCAAATCTTTTTGGGTCCTTGATGGTTAGATGCATGAAAATAACCTTTAGGAATCCAAACTAAGTGCCTTGTTGTGCAGGTGTTTACTGTATGTCCTAATTTATTGCAATGAGAACAACAATGAATATAACCTATTTTGTAGTTCTTATTATTTTTATGATGTCTGTTTAGAACACAATTTTTGGAAACTTTTTCTTTTACAGGGGCCTTTTTCTGAGGCAACTTGGTTTCTTTTACAAATTTTGGTAATAAATATTTTTTATGAATTATGACTTGTTTTCCTTTTTCAGGAGGTTTGTATCCAAGACCTTGTTTATTGTTTCTAGATTTTGATCCTTTTAAACATAGAGCTAAAGATGTTTTCCCTTTAGTTAACTTCCTAACTGATTCTTTTAAGTAAAGATTTTCTTCAGTTAGAGTTTTTAATTTTTCATCTAACTCTAATTTTTCATTGTCCTTATTTTTTAAATCTTCATTCAAAAGATAAATATTATCTTTACTGTCCTTTAATTGTTTTTCTACTTGCTCCAATTCGGATTTAAGATCAGAATTGGTGTTTTCTAAGTAAGTAGTGTTGGTTTCATATTTCTTAATTCTTTTACAACACCTTTATGTTTTCATATAGTTCATTAAAGATTTTTCCTAAGTTTTCTGATTCTGACCCTGAATCATCTGAAGAATGAAGAGATGAGTCAGAACATACCTCATTTAGTCCTACCATGAGGGCTAGACTTGTTGGGTTCATATTCTGGAAACTAAGTGAATTCACATTCTAAATGATAAATGATAATCAAACAATGTTTTTAATGATGAATGAGTTGAATTGAGGTTTCATACATGTCAATTAACATGATACAATATTTGGTTATCTATGTCTTCATTATACCTAACTATACATGTTTTATCATGTAGGTACAAGTGCATATAACCAAGCCTTCACAAATCATGAGAAAATGATCACAGTACATTATATACATGTACCTGTCGACAGACCCAAAGGCATATGTCGACAGATGCCACAGTTGTGATCAGACAGAAAAGTGCTAAGTTAGAAAAAGAGCACCTGTCGACAGATGCTCAGAAACCTGTCGACAGATGTCACAGACAGAAATGCCAGAGTTCTGTGTTTTGGCAAAACTGACCTTGTCTGTCGACAGATGGATGTCGCCTGTCGACAGATGCCACAGGCCAGAACAACCTGAAATCTGTCTATTGCAAATCTGTTGCAATCTGTCGACAGACACTCAATGCCTGTCGACAGACGCAGAGAATCTTCAAATACGGAAACCTTCCTTCATATCCAAGATTGTGTTTTCAAGTCCCACGACTCTCCATATGAAAACACAACTATATAAGCATCCTTTTGAAGAGAATCTCGTACAGAAGCAGCCACAACCAAAAACCCTAAAGCCAAGTCCAAGAGAAAAGAGTTGCTGCTGCTCTGCTTCAAGTCTGCAGTGCAGAGACCGAAAGATCTGTTGATCCTGCAGTACTGAAGATAGATCGTCGTGGATTCAACCTTCTCCATCAATCCAAAGCAGTCAAGTCGAAGTTTGAACTCCATCCAGACGTTCTCAGAAGAGTTCCACATCAGGATTTACTCCTATACTCTGAACTCTTCCTGTTTCACAATTCTTATCAATCGTGTGTGTGTTTGTGTGATTCAAGCGTCTCTTGTGCTTGAGATCACGTGTGTGTGTTGTTCTGATCGTGGGTGCACATCAGAAAACACGTGTGTGTGTGTGAGTTGTAGTCACCGAACTCGCTCATAAGCAGTTTATTCTGTGTGTGTGTGTGTGCCGTGGACGTAGGATACACTGTTGTGTACTCCGAACCACGTAAATCTGCGTGTCTCGTGGTTTGATCGTTTCTACGATAGATGTTTGATAGGCACGTTGCATATTCACACGCTAGATAGGTTTCTACTTCATCTACACATAGTTTAGATCTTGATACTGTCTTGTTAATCTGTGCTTTAAGAAAAAGAACGTGATAATAGTTTTTAAGAGACAGTAATCTATTCAACCCCCCTTCTAGATTACCATATTGGGAATTCCGCAACCCTTCAATTGGTATCAGAGCCGAGTTTCTCCGATTTATTGCTTTATCTATTTGATCTTACGATCAGGAGATTCACGGTCAAATGGAATCTACCAAGGGGTATATGGCCGAGGGACACTCAGTGACCAGGCCACCCTTCTTTGATGGCACTGACTATCCCTATTGGAAAAACCGCATGCAGGTGTTTCTACGAGCACAAAACTTTGAATTGTGGAAGATAGTCAGAACAGGACCATATGAATTGCCTCAAGACGAAGATACATGGACCAAGGACCAGATTGCCAAAGGGACACTCAACTGGAGCGCCCTCAACATGATGCAGTGCGCGGTCCACCCAAAGGAGTATTCAAGAGTCTCCACATGCACCTCAGCTAAGGAGATGTGGGACAAGCTCGAGTTGATATATGAAGGTACGTCTGAGGTGAGAGAATCCAAGGTAAGCATGCTAGTCTCAGAATATGAAATGTTTAAGATGAACCATGATGAGACAATTTCTGACATGTTTGCTAGATTCATGGTACTTATAAATGGATTGAAAGGTCTTAAAAAGGAATACTCAGAGAGTGATTTGGTGAGGAAGATACTTCGGTCTCTTCCATCCTCTTGGAACACCAAAGTCACTGTCATCGAGGATTCCAAGAATCTTTCAACAATGAAAGTGGATGAATCGATTGGATCTCTCATGACTTATGAACTAAATGTAAAAAGAAATGAAACTGAAGATAATCCAAGGAAGTCTATTGCCTTGAAGGTTTCCAACAAAGTATCTTCAGATTCCAAAAAGAGTGCCCAACAGGAAGGTTCTGAGTCTGAAACCTCCACTGATAGTGAGAATGACGAAATGGCCATGCTCACTAGACAGTTTAAGAATTTCCTAAAATTCAGAAAAAGAGGTTCAGGAAACTCCAAACCTTTCCAAAAGGGCACCAACAGGTTTGATTCGTCCAATAAAAAATCTGATGTTGTGTGCTATGAGTGCAAGAAGCAGGGACACATGAGAGGAGAGTGCCCCGAGCTCAAGAAGAAACTGAAAAAGGACAAGTTCGTCTTCAAGAAAGCCAAAGCAATGCTGGCTACATGGAGTGATGAAGACGATGACGAAAAAAGTCAAGCTACCTCAGGAGATGACGAGATTCACTGTCTTATGGCAAGGAGTGATGACTCCTCTGAGGTAAACTCTTCCTTTGAATCATTTTCTACTACTGAATGGGAAGAAGCTTACACTGTCCTTTTTGAAAAATTCTGTCAATTCAAATCAGAAAATAAAGCACTCAAGAAGAGAGTTAATTCCCTTGTTCATGAAACTGATAATAATGATGAAATTGAATCTCTGAATAAGGTAATTGACATGATGAAAATAGATGAACAAACACACAGTGAAGAGATGGATAGCATGAAAATTAAGCTTCAAGAAGTTCAAAAAGAGAAAGATGATCTAATGAACTCTCTTGAAACTCTAAACAGTGAGCATGCTAATCTAAAAGAGAAATTGGAAAAAGCTGAAAAGGAGTTAAAAGGCAAATCAAAGGATCTATCTAGTTTTGTTAAGAGCAAACAAAATCTAGATGCAATCTTAGGATCCAATGTGTTTGTTGCTAGACATGGGATTGGGTTTCAAAATCCTAAGCCAAAGGAAATTGGCAAAAATCTGTTGACTGATTTCATTGATCCTACCCCAAGTTCTAGCAATCAAAATCCCTCAAAGAAAAGGAAAAATCAATCCAAGGGTAAAAACCAGGAACCTAAGGCTACCAAATTTGTTCCAACTAAGCTTAAGGAGTTTGCTACTAACCCCAAACAGGGATGTCCCAAGGAAAAACAGCAAGTCCCTAAAGCTAAGTTCACTAGGCAACAAAAGGGTAAGATGCCTATGCATGCTCCTAAGAATCCAAAGCCCACTGTTGTTCATAAGCCATCATCATGTAAACTCTGTAAAAAGATTGGGCACAATGAAAATCAATGCTGGAACAATCCAATAAAACAGAAAATCAAACAAATTTGGATTCCAAAGCATTTACTGTTTGGCATGAATGATAAAACGGCACCCAAAGTAATTTGGGTACCAAAACCTCTTGTCTAATCCACATGTGCAGGAATGCCTAGCAGCTCACAATCAAAACAAATGGTACCTGGATAGTGGCTGCTCGAGGCATATGACGGGCGATAAAGAAAAATTCAGTTTGCTCGTGGAAAAAGACGGAGGTCACGTTGTCTTTGGAGGTAACAACAAAGGCCAGATCATCGGCTCAGGTAAGGTCGGTAAGTTTGCCTCCAACTCAATAGATAATGTACTATTAGTTGATGGTCTTCATCACAATTTGCTTAGCATAAGTCAATTGTGTGATAAGGGCCATAAAATTGTTTTTGAATCAGATTCATGTCAAATCTTTGATAAGGAAACAGGAAGTCTCAAATTTTCTGGAAAAAGAATGAACAACATCTACATGGTTGATTTAGATGATCCAGAAAATAATGATTTATGTCTTGTAGCAAATAAACAGGATGAGCTTACATTGTGGCATCGTAGGCTTGGTCATGCGAGTTACAATGTTTTGCACAAGATCATGAGGCTCAAACTAGTAAGTGGACTTCCTGAAATCCCATTCAATAAAAATGAAAATTTCTGTGATGCATGTGCACAGGGAAAACAGACCCGAAAAGCCTTCAAATCAAAAGCACCGGTAAGTACTTCCAAAGCTTATGAACTGTTGCACATGGACCTATTTGGACCTACTAGAACACTGAGTCTCAATGGCAAACGGTATGGTTTTGTCATTGTAGATGATTTTTCTAGGTTCACTTGGGTGAAATTTCTGGCTCATAAGAATGATGCAATTAATGTTTTTGAAGAATTCTTCAATAAAATTGAGCATGGAAATGTCCACAAGATATGCTCCATCCGCACTGATCACGGGGGAGAATTTGACAACAACTCCTTCACTGATTTCTGCAGGAACCAAGGAATAGAACACTTGTTCTCCTCCCCAAGAACTCCAGAACAAAACGGGGTTGTGGAGAGGAAGAATAGAACCTTGGTGGAGATGGCTCGTACGCTTCTGGTCGAAAATCAACTTGCAAGAACCTTTTGGGCAGAAGCGGTAAACACGTCATGCTACATTCTTAATCGAGCCATGGTAAGACCGGTATTCAAGAAAACTCCCTATGAGCTTCTGAAAGGTAAGAAACCATCCCTTGGATACTTCAGAGTTTTTGGTTCAAAGGTGTTCATACATAACAATGATAAAACTGATTTGGACAAATTTGAAGCCAAAAGCGACAAAGGTATTTTTCTTGGATACTCAGAACACTCTAGAGCTTATAGAGTGTTTAATCTTAAAACCAGAAAAGTGGAAGAAACTCCACATGTTGTATTTGATGAATCTCAAACCAAATCTAACAGTTCTAATCCTTACAGGTTTCAAGATGAAACTGAAGATACAACACATGAAGAACTGCAAAGCAAACCAAATACAATCTCTAAGTCAGTTCCAAAAATAAACAGTGGCTATCTACGCAGGTACAATGATGAAGATGACGGACTTCTGTTCAGAAATGAAGATGAAGTACCTGCACAAGATCCACAACATGAGGATGAACCACAACATGAAAGTCCTCCAGCCACCCCTCCTCCAGAACAGTCTCCTCAAGTGCAAGATCAACCCGGTCCTTCAACAATCACAAATGTGAGGTACTCTAAAGCACATCCACTTGAGAATGTCATAGGTAACATAAATGATTCAGTTCAAACTAGGTCTCAAGTTAATCAAATAGTTGAACAGGATCATTTAGCCTTTGTCTCTCAAGTGGAGCCTAAAAATGTTGAAGAAGCCTTGAAAGAAAACTCATGGATTGATGCTATGCATGAGGAGCTAGGCCAATTTCAAAGAAATAATGTCTGGAGTTTAGTTCCTAGAACCCACGAAATTTCTGTAATTGGGACAAGATGGGTCTTTAGGAATAAACTAAATGAAGAGGGAAAGGTGGTGAGAAACAAGGCTAGACTGGTTGCAAAGGGTTATAATCAGGAATTTGGTGTGGATTTTGAAGAATCTTTTGCACCTGTAGCTAGGCTAGAAGCAGTCAGAATCTTGTTAGCTTATGCATGTTCAAACAAGTTCAAACTATATCAAATGGATGTTAAAACTGCTTTCTTAAATGGCTACATTAAAGAGGAAGTTTATGTCTCTCAACCACCTGGCTTTGAACTTCATGACAAACCAAACCATGTATATAAATTGCACAAGGCTCTCTATGGTTTGAAACAGGCACCCCGAGCTTGGTACGACAGGCTAAGCCAATTTCTGGTAAGCAAAAACTACTCACGAGGTAAAGTAGACCAAACTCTCTTTACAAAGAAAGTTCGCACACACATCATTGTTGTTCAAGTGTATGTGGACGACATAATCTTTGGTTCTACTAACCCTTCACTGTGTGAAGAATTCTCACATCACATGCACAGTGAATTTGAGATGAGTTTAATGGGGGAGCTTCAATTTTTTCTTGGTCTGCAGGTCAAGCAAATGGAAGATGGCTTCTTCATAAACCAAGAAAAATATGTCAAAGAGCTTCTCAAGAGATTTCAGTTTGAAACTGCAAAACCTGCCTCGACACCGATGAGCACAAGCATTAAGCTAGAAAGTGATGAGAAAGGTAAACCGGTAGATGCTAAACACTTCCGAGGTATGATCGGCTCACTCTCTATCTTACTGCAAGTAGACCTGACATACAATTCAGTGTTTGCCTCTGTGCTAGATATCAATCTAGTCCAAAGGAAAGCCACCTAATTGCAGTTAAGAGAATATTCAGGTATCTCTCAGGTACACATGACATGGGTCTTTGGTATCCAGCAGGTAGTAGCTTTAACTTAATCTCATATTCTGATGCTGACTATGCTGGATGTAAAATTGACAGGAAGAGCACTAGTGGCTATTGCCAGATGCTTGGTGGTTGCATGGTTTCGTGGGCATCCAAGAAGCAACATTCGGTTGCACTCTCCACTGCAGAGGCAGAATATGTTGCTGCAGGGAGTTGTGCAACACAAGTGTTGTGGATAAAAAGTCAGTTGTGTGACTACGACATTGACCTTGGATGCACACCAATCCTATGTGACAACACTAGTGCAATCAATCTATCAAAAAATCCCATTCAACACTCTAGGACAAAACACATAGAAATCCGTCATCACTTCTTGAGAGATGAGGTAGCCAATAGAAATTGGAAATTAGCTTCATACCAACAGAACAACAACTAGCTGATATCTTTACAAAACCATTGGCTGAGGATAGGTTCACATCCCTTAGAAGAGAATTAGGCTTATGTAAAATTCAGTGACACAAATCCCAAGTCCTTGATGAATGTTCCTTGTAAGCAACAACTATGGGGTATATCAAATGGTGATTTGTGGAAAAACAAGTTCGGCTTGTTTGGAAACTTTCATTATGCGTGAGAAAATATTCTCCGCCAAGTACCCGCAGTTGGAGCCCATTAAGGGACATCCATGTTGGATAAAGGGGTAAGTTTCATTTCATTAGCCAAATTACTCTGAAAAACAAACAAAAAAAAATCATAAATCGAAAAATACCAAAAACAGTTTCAATTCCATGAATGGTCTGCTGAATACATGTGTGCATATCTTGCTTGAATTGAATTGCATTGCTTAAATTTTGTGTCTTTTCATGAGCACACATCATGGGGGAGCTAGTTTAGATTAGAGGGGAGTTGTTGTGAAGGACATTACTTACGATTGATGTTCATATTCTCCTTCACAAATAATTATCATTTCACATTCCAATCTACCTCTAAACTGGCCTTCAACAAGGATCTGTCGACAGCCCTTTCTTCCCTTGTCGACAGATAGGCTTCCACAGACCACAGGTTCTGAACTCTGTGTGCATCTGTCGATAGTCGACCATGCATCTGTCGACAGATTGCATAGGTTTTGTCCTCCCCGCACAGCCTACAATCTGTCTATGTGTAGCTGTCGACAGACCCAACTTGGCTTGTCGACAGATAACACAGTATTCACCACCAGCAGAACATTCATTCATCTGTCTGTGTGTGACTGTCGACAAGCTCTTCTTAGCTGTCGACAGACACACTTCTACTTGGAATTTCAAGCCTATTCAATCAAAAACTCCTTGAGCTGGTTTCTCTAAAAATGTCTAAGGTGTCTATATGGTGTTAATTCATATATGACCACATCATGTGCATAAGATATTAAAGCAATTTTCAAAAATCTTGTGATTTTTACATACTACTCATGTTGAGTCTAGGTTCTATCATTCTGGAAACATTTCACTATTTTCGAAAACTTAACACCTAACTCTTCTACATAATTTACAAGTAGGCAAACATGGTTCCCTTTTTTTTTAAAGGTATTATGATCACTGAGTTTAATGTCTACAATTGATGGATAATCAATCACTACATTGATCTTCGGTTATTAAAACAATACTTGGAGAAAAGCTACCTATTTCTAAACAATTTCATTCCATTAGCTTAAAATGAATTAAATTTGGAAAAATGCAGAGCAATGATGAGTTTTTGCTAAGTAACCGGGGAGTGGGCATCACAAATGTTTGCCCTCGCGTCAAAAGGTTAATTCATCAACTCTGTACAACGGTATGATGGACACTTTCACTGAGTAACTGGGGGTACGGGCACGTATAATGTCTACCCTCATGTTCAAAGTGAGAAGTCTTCTTAACTACCACTTTTTCCCATTGCATAAAAGAATGGCAAATATAGAAAATAATGGAATAGTGTGAAGCCTCCACTGAGTGATAATTCCCATGGGTCATTGATGTTTTTGAATGTCTTGGCATTTAGATATTTCTCTCCTTGATCATTTGAACCTCAACTATGAGGATTGTGTTGTCCTACACTCTAATTAATAAAGAGAAGAGTAAAAGTGTTTCTTTTTGATATCAGTGAGTGTTTTCTTCATGCTTCAACTTCAGACTAATTAAGTATTATGTTTGAACCATAAAGGATATTGAAGTGGCCTTCTTATCTCCATGTAAATGATTGGTTTCTATTATGTATTCACCTTCTATACACCTTAAGTCATCAGTCAAAAATCATTGCTCAAGAGTTTTTTTTTTAATTCCACATCAAACATCAACAAGCATACATTCTGCAGGGATCTGTCGACAGATCCAAGTTCATCTGTCGACAGACGGCGACTGCCCTGTTTGGAAGTCCAACGGGCACACCGTTTGGGGCTGATTTGGTGGGCCATTGCCTTTTAAACTTCCCCCCACTTCTTTAAATAGGCATCTCCGGCCCTTCCACCTCCAACACCACCCCAATCATACCCTCTTTCTCCCACATACATCCCTTTCCCCTTTCTGGACGGGAAACCCTACCTCCATCCCCTTGCTTGATATCCTTGCTCTTCCCTCTGTCTCCTGCCCTTCTTCCCCTTCCTACGTCCTTGCCTCATTTTTTCCATGGCCCCCAAGGCGAAGAAGTTGGTCTCACGTCGTCGTCCCGCCTCCTCCTCGCCCGGCGAAGGATCCAGGGCTCACGATGAACGCCGGACCAAACACCGGGATGATCGTCTTCCAGAGTTGGTCGTACCTCCCCGTCTCCACCTCAAACGGGTTCACGGTACATTCACAAAGTTTGTTCCTCCACGTTATGTGGATTTCCATTCATTGGCCGATCTCTTCCCCAACCTCCAACCCCTATTCGATACCCAGGGTTGGACAGTCTTTCTCTACGCTCATACGGCATACTCTCCCACTGCCGTAACTGAGTTCTTCAACAACCTAGCTTCCTCCGATCAGGCGTTCTACACCTCTGTGAAGGGCACTCCCTTTAAACTCACTGCTAACCTTTTTAGCACTGCCCTCCAGATTCCGAACACCGGGGGATATTCTTGATCATCACCCCGACGCCTCTGTCTACTATCCCCTTCTTACTCTTCAACCCTATGATAACACCAAGAAGATTGCTAAGCTCAATGCCAACACTTTCCCTCCCCTCAACCGCATGATCCACCAAATCTTCACCACTTGCATTGCGCCGAAGCATGGCAGTCGTGAACTCGTCACCAATGTTCACAAATCATTGTTCACCTTCTTCCTTGATTGTGAACCCATCAATCTTCCTCTCCTGATGCTTCGCTTGATCATCCAGTGCTTCTACCAACCCAGGAGATCCATGCCCTTCGCTTGCCCAATTACTTCTCTTTTGAAGTTTATTGGCATTCCCATTCCAGACAGTGAGTGTGTCTCACTCAACTCCCGCAACAGTTTTGATATCACTGCCGCAACACGCATGGGATACAAGCTAGTGGATGGGGTCGTGACCAGGGAACTCAAGGGCAAGGCACCAGCTGCTCCTGAAGATGATGAAGACTCCATCGGGGATGACGATCAGGCTGCTGATGAAGAAGATGATGAAGACTCCCAGTCAGAGCCACTAGATGCTCCGGGAGATGCTGGTGTTGATGTAGCTGCTCAGCCCTCCATTCGGGATTTGATAGCACAGCTACAAGTGCAGATGACACATGGCTTCGAGAGGCTGAATGAAAGAATGGATACCTTGGACACACGCCTTGATAGACTTGCCACTGAGCGTCATGCCACCCATCAAGCTCCTGAAGATGATGCTGCATAGATAGATTTGATGTTTAGGAGTGGGTCATGTCATGTATTTTCATTTCAGTCTGAGTCATGTTGTTCCTTTCTTATGTTATTTCATGTATTTTCTCCTTCACTTCATGTTATTTCAGTCACACTTTTGTCATGTGAATGCTTCACTTTCCTATGAATGAAATCACATGTTCTGTGCAAATCTCAAAGTGTGATTGTTGTCTTTACTTTTGATGTTGTCAAAAGGGGGAGAAGAAACCTCAATTGCATGAGCATTAATTGAATAATTTTGTCATCATCAAAAAGGGGGAGAATGTTGGGTTCATATTCTGGAAACTAAGTGAATTCACATTCTAAATGATAAATGATAATCAAACAATGTTTTTAATGATGAATGAGTTGAATTGAGGTTTCATACATGTCAATTAACATGATACAATATTTGGTTATCTATGTCTTCATTATACCTAACTATACATGTTTTATCATGTAGGTACAAGTGCATATAACCAAGCCTTCACAAATCATGAGAAAATGATCACATGTACATTATATACATGTACCTGTCGACAGACCCAAAGGCATATGTCGACAGATGCCACAGTTGTGATCAGACAGAAAAGTGCTAAGTTCAGAAAAAGAGCACCTGTCGACAGATGCTCAGAAACCTGTCGACAGATGTCACAGACAGAAATGCCAGAGTTCTGTGTTTTGGCAAAACTGACCTTGTCTGTCGACAGATGGATGTCGCCTGTCGACAGATGCCACAGGCCAGAACAACCTGAAATCTGTCTATTGCAAATCTGTTGCAATCTGTCGACAGACACTCAATGCCTGTCGACAGACGCAGAGAATCTTCAAATACGGAAACCTTCCTTCATATCCAAGATTGTGTTTTCAAGTCCCACGACTCTCCATATGAAAACACAACTATATAAGCATCCTTTTGAAGAGAATCTCGTACAGAAGCAGCCACAACCAAAAACCCTAAAGCCAAGTCCAAGAGAAAAGAGTTGCTGCTGCTCTGCTTCAAGTCTGCAGTGCAGAGACCGAAAGATCTGTTGATCCTGCAGTACTGAAGATAGATCGTCGTGGATTCAACCTTCTCCATCAATCCAAAGCAGTCAAGTCGAAGTTTGAACTCCATCCAGACGTTCTCAGAAGAGTTCCACATCAGGATTTACTCCTATACTCTGAACTCTTCCTGTTTCACAATTCTTATCAATCGTGTATGTGTTTGTGTGATTCAAGCGTCTCTTGTGCTTGAGATCACGTGTGTGTGTTGTTCTGATCGTGGGTGGACATCAGAAAACACGTGTGTGTGTGAGTTGTAGTCACCGAACTCGCTCATAAGCAGTTTATTCTGTGTGTGTGTGTGTGCCGTGGACGTAGGATACACTGTTGTGTACTCCGAACCACGTAAATCTGCGTGTCTCGTGGTTTGATCGTTTCTACAATAGATGTTTGATAGGCACGTTGCATATTCACACCCTAGATAGATTTCTACTTCATCTACACATAGTTTAGATCTTGATACTGTCTTGTTAATCTGTGCTTTAAGAAAAAGAACGTGATAATAGTTTTTAAGAGATAGTAATCTATTCAACCCCCCCTTCTAGATTACCATATTGGGAATTCCGCAACCCTTCAAGACTGACCTGCTCTTTTTCAGATTCTGAGCTTGATGATTCTGAAGTTGTGGCCTCTTCATTTTCCCAAGCAGCCGCCATAGCTTTTCTTTTGAATTTTTTGTGCTGCTTCTTGGATTTTTCTGGCTGACCAGTCTTTTTGAGTCTTGGACAATCTGGTCTCAGATGTCCAAGTTTTTTGCATTCATAGCAGACTGCTTCTTTTTCTTTTCTTTCTTTCTTTTGAATCCTTCTCGATCCATTTTTCTTATTCTTGAGAATCTTCTGATGTTTGGATAGAAGTTCATCTACATCACTGTCTTCAGAACCTGCATTTTTTAAACTAGAAGAAAAAGAAGTGGTGGAAGGAGTAGCTGCAACTTTAAAAGCATTAGTGAGTTTTTTCTTGGAAGAGCTTTCAGATAGCCACTCCATATTGATTTCATGTGCCATGAAAGAGCCAATTAATTTATCAATGGAAAACTTGGTCAGATCATAGGCTTCTTCAATAGCTGTGACCTTAGGGGTCCATGAAATAGTTAAAGACCTAAGTATTTTTCTGACAGTTTCTTCATCAGAAAGATTTTTACCAAGAGAACTTAGACCTACTACAATGCTCAAAAATCTATTATACATTTAAGTGATATTTTCATTTGGAAGTATTTTCAATTGTTCATATTGTGAGACAAGAATATCTATCCTAGTTTGTTTTACTTTATCTATTCCTTCATAGGTTATCTACAATTTATCCCACATTTCTTTTGCAGATTTACATATAGATACTCTACTAAATTCCTTTTTGGATAAAGCACAACATAAACAGATCTTTGCTTTAAAATTTAGAGAGAATTTATTCTTATCAGCTACTGTAGTGGTAGTAGTACCTTCAGTAGGAACAACAACAAAATCACCTACCTCTATTACCTGCCACAGATCAAAGTCTGTGCCTCGAATGAAGCATCCCATTCTCATTTTCCAGTATTAGTAATCCTCTCCATTGAAGAGTGGAGGTCTGATGACTGATTGACCTTCAACAAATCCTTGAGCTACCATGGATCTTCGCTAAGATCGTTGGATCTTCTTGATTGATCAGAGAACCTCACTTTCATACCACTTGTTGGCCCTTTTGGTACGGCAACAAGCTAACCTAGAGGGGGGGTGAATAGGTTTTTCTGAAATCTGAAATAGAAACTTAAACACATAAAATTATCACTTGAAAATTTAGTTAGTTGAGCGTGATAGAGAGTAGCAGTGCGGAAGCAAATAAACAAACATACAAAGGACACAAGGAATTTATCCTGGTTCGGCCCTTCCCACATGGAAGTCCTATGTCTAGTCCCCAAGCAACCTCTTGGGATTTTACTAACCAAGGGTACAGTCCCCTTTAAGGACAATACAACACCCAGCACCCCAGCTGGTCTTCTTCTCTTTCCCGGGCAAGAAGGCAGCCCACTTCCCTTACAGGTCAAGAAGCCAACCTCCTGGTACAAACCCCAGTGCGGTTCTGCTAGACTTAAACCCATAGCTATGTTGTACACTGAGTACAGTCCCTCAACTGGACAGAAAATGCTAGCAACTAAACTGGCCAACTCTTCACATAGGAAGAGACTCACTCTATACAGTCCTATAGCTGGACAGAAATCTTTCTTAGAAAACAAAGAACAGACCAAGAGCTATTACAAGATGAACACTAAGAACTCTACCTCTCAGCCACAGAATCTCCCCTCAGATTTACAATGACCACAGAGAGAGAGTGAAAAGTGGAAGGCTTGAAAGCTTTGAAACTCCTGCTTTGAAAAACTTCTCTTGATTTGGCTCGAGCTCCTCTCTTTCTTTGAGTGTATGTGGGGTTGAGGTTCCTCACAAGATGTACACTCCTTCAAAGATCTTCAGGAAAGCCCCCACGCTTCTTCTTCAGCCTTGCTTCATATTTTATATGAGAGGCTTTGAATAGATCCGTTAAAGAGATCCGTTGGAACTCTTCTAGTCGTTGCTAATCTTTCTATTCTTTTTCTTCTTCAGACTGTCAGCCACTTGGTGAGCTTCGAGGTCTGCAAGCATAAAAGAAAGTGTTTAGATAAAACATTGTTTCTATTAGAAAGCTCATACCTCTATGTTTCCTGCTGTCACCTAGAAGTGATAGGTAAGCCCTTTTTGACTGACAGGAGAGAAGAGATCCTATGAGATAAAAAGATCTTCTGTCAAAAAGATAGAAGATTACATAACAGAAATATATTTGACTTTTCATTAGGTGTCAAAGCATTTGAAACATCAGAGTATAAAGGAAATCGATGTTTAAGTTGAAATATATGTTGTGCTCAAGTCGTTCTTTAAGTAAGGGCAAATCGTTGTTTGCCTTATGAAATCGTTACTGTGATCAAATCGTTGTTTGAGTGAAAGCAAACTGTTATACAAATATAGGCAAATCGATGTATGAGAAAATCCTAGTTTTCACTTATCGAATCGTTACAACAATCAAATCGTTGTTTTCTCTTATCGAATCGTTATAAGAGTCAAATCGTTGTTCCACTTATGAAATCGATATGAGACCGAAATCATTGTTATACTTATGAAATCGTTATGAGATGGAAATCGATGTGAAACCAAAATCGTTGTACTCACTTATCAAATCGTTATAAAATGAAATCGTTGAGCGATCAAATCGTTGTTTAACTTATCGAATCGTTACACGATCAAATCGTTGTTTCACTTAACAAATCGGTATGAGTGCGAAATCCATGTTTCACTAACGAAGTCGATGTGAAAGTGGAATCGATGTGGCACTTTGTGAACTAAAATCGATGTATATTGAATAGACATCGATTTACCTTTTCAGTGCAAAACACACAACGATAATTCCATAAATTTATATTTATTGGAAAAATATTATTTTAAATATATTTAATAATATTTAGTTAATCATAAGTTTTGTTATCACCAAAATATAAGGGTAAAAACTAGAGTGGTTCAACAATATATATATAACATCAGCCGATAGATAGACTTCGACTATATAGAAGCCGGAGTGAGACATCGATTGATGTTCTTTATATGACAATCGGTGCCAGACTTTGACTTCTTGTGAGTCGAAGTAGTAAAAGTTTGTTCATCAATCGACATCATACTTTGACTTTCCAGGAGTCGGAGTGTGACTAGTTTGTTCAGCAATCGGTCCAACACTTCAACTTCTTAGGAGTTGGAGTCAGTATGATATATATGTATGTATTGTGTACTTTGAAAATTTTCTTAATGAAAGATGACAGTGTGTCGACACTTGGGCTTTGTGTGTCGACACTAAAGCTTAGTATGTCGACACTAACTGTCTGTAAAGGTTATATAGTAGCACATGTATGCCTTTAGTTTAACACATTAATTTTCATACAAAGTAAAGTGTGATATAATTAAATAAATTTGTTTAAATAAAAGATTACTAAAAGATTTTGTCATAAGTAAAAAAAAACAATAATCAAACATTTGTAAGAATTAAATACACAACAATATCTGAAGTTTGCTTTGTCATATACGAAGCTAACTTCATCATATCTAAAGTCCTATACGAAGTTCCACTTCAACCGACAACGTTGTTTCTTGGCCAGTCGAAGTAGCAGTCGAACTGACAGTTGAAGTTTCCCATTAATTGCTATTGTTTTATATCGATTGGAGTTATTTCCTGTCGATTGCTAACCATTTTTGTGGCTAGTCAAAGTCTTACATAGACTAACTGCATTATATTTCTTAACCAGTCAAAATGTATATCGATTGCAGACCATTTGAACATTGATTGCTTTTATTTCATATCACTTGCTGACCATTTTCATCGTCAGTCGAAGTTACTAGATGAAGTGTAATGCCCTTGAATTTTGGCCTATTTTGGTTAGATTTTTGTCATGTGATGTATATATACCTTATGTATGTAAATGAGTACATGTGTGTATATATGTATAAGTATTTATATTTGTACATGTATATATGTATATATATATATCACATACATGATGTTTGTATTTAATAATTAAGTTATATGTATGGTACATTGCATGTATATACCTAGTATAAGCAGAATTACTACAATTCTGTGTTCTGGCCGAAAACCATTTTGGCATCAACATGAGTTGACGTTAAGCGGAGGTCAGCGACCACATCAATGGACGCTAACCCCAGATAGGCGGCCAGTGATGTGGGCGGCCAGTGATGTGGACGTCTACATTCCAGATTTGTTGCGGTTCCAGATCCGGAAATGCTCGCATTTTCTTCGCCCCAATTTTAGAAACCGTTCTACAACGATCGGGAACCCTTCTAAACGCATCCCTGGAACCCCAGCCCTATAAAACACCTCGTTTAGGGTGCAGTTAGACCCTTTTGACACTTGGGTAAAAAACCTTAGTTTTCTATTGTGAACCCTGAACTTGGAGGCCTTGGATCTTGCAACTTGGTGTGTCTTACGGCGAACTACAACGACTGGAGGACTCTCTGAACATCAAGGAAAACTTCCCCGACTCCGGTGTGAAGCAAGGATCATCACAGAAACCGAATCTAGGAGGATTTGGAGGCTTCTTAGCACTGGCCGAGGAGAACTTCTCTGACCAATAATTCTATCTGTAGATTTTTAAAATCGCAAGTAACCCTTGACCATTGTCCATACATGCCTCTAGTAGGTCCTAGGTATTTTTCCGGATTATATTCGTGTCCTGGAACCCCCTTTTCACCAATTTTTCTGCGTTCAGTCTGTGTTTGCACAGACAGGAACTAGACGACAACCTTTGCTGCCGTTTAGATCCTAGGGGTGGTGCCGTTAACCTAATTGGCGGCCAACTGTGTGTCGCTGAGTTCATCAGGCAGTGACAGTATGCATGCCTGATCTTTATAGCCTATTTTCCGGATTTCCGAACATGAGGATATACTGTAAAAATGCTATATTGTCAAGTATCTCTAGTGGATCATGCCATGTCATTATGCTGAATTTTTCATTCATTGCATTAATTATTAAAATTTCTGAAATGAATTATTGAGCATGTTTTAGTCTTATTAATTACTGTTTGTATATATCCGTGTTTAATGAAGTTGTCAGAATATTTCTATGAGTTGTATACATGTACCTGGTAACATCATGAAATTTGGACAAATTTCTATTTGCTGTGTGAATATTCAGAACTGCTGAAAAATGGATCAATGAACATGAATAGTCTATTTTAATTACAATTAAAAATGTGTAGCTATTTATAATCATGTCAGAAATTGTATGAGAATTGTGGGATTGTTGTAAACAGGTTTTGAAACTACCAAATGTGACTGGATTGTTGAAATTCTGTTTAATTAGGTTTATTTGTAAATCTGCAGAAGATTTGTTCTAATTTTCATAAATTTTGTATGTTTCCAAAAAATTTGAAAAATTGTATGTATGATGATCAACCTGTAAGCAGTCTGTAGTAAAAATTTCATGCTGATTGGATAACAGTAAGTGCTGATTCGGATTTAACATAGAAAAAGGACAATGTGGAGCATGCTTAGTATAATTGTTCATAATTTAGTGAATTGCAGCTTGATTAGGGTTAGTTTATGACCTATTTTACATTGTAAATAGTAGCATGTTATTAGATAAACTGAACTATGAAATCATACATAAGTGAATGCAATAGTGTAAACAAGTGTATGTGAACAATGTTAATAATACGAAAAGTGTATAAATTGTGCCATGTGTGACACTGCTACCTTAGAGGGCTGTGGAACTGTACCGTAGTAAATCCCTATGGGAAGGTTCATAGTGTGTGAAATCTTACGGGCAATTATGATGAAATCCTGGAGGTGGACTAGTACCACTAGTTAGGGTGGAGAGTACTTCTCCCGATTATGTGCAGTTAACTAAGATCTATCACTATTTTGCCTCGGTGATAGGTATGTGAATGTGTTGTGCGTGTCCTTCTAGAGGTGGTTTGGACTATGTGTCACGGCATTTAATGTGAATAATGTCATTGTGTATAAGTGAAATGTGAAATTGTGTAATGTGCAAATAAATATGTGAATGTGAGAAAACAATGTGATAGCATGTGAATTAGTGAAACATTAAATGAGTATGTTAAATCCATGTCAAAACAGCAAGATAAACATGTTTATAATTATGTTAAGTGTATGAGAATGTAAATAGAATCCATGCTAAGAGCAATGCTTACATCATGTGTTATTTCATGCTTAAGTTGCATATATATATATTGTAGCATGAATTGAATGAGTTTTAAGTTGATTAAGCATGTTAAAGAAATGTGTGGAGAGCATGTGATAGGCTTTATACCTAATGTGAAAAGAAACATAAAGCATGTATCATGTCCTTTAATGTTATAGGAATTTCATGCATAGAATTTAAAAGGTTCAAACCATGTTACATGTGTTGATTGTTTTATTAAAAAGTAAAATGTGCATATGATGTGTGTATGTATAATGTGTGTGGATTGCTTGCTGAGTCTATTAGACTCACTCTTGCTTCGGCGTACAGGTGTGGCATGTGATTCCTCTTCTTTGGAGGAGATTGATAGGAGCGACTCCGAGCGAGAGGAGTAGCATCTTTTGTGAAGAATACTTTGTTGTACTTTCATTTCATAAGTATGTAATCAATGGTATTATGTAATTCAGATGTGGACAATCTAATTTGACTTAGAAATTCAATTATGTGGACTTTAGTTTCTTTCTTGTACTATATAGACTGTGGATAAAATGTGGATGATGGAATATTATTGTTGTTTTATTTCCGCTGTTCTATGTCTATATTTGTGTACATCTCAACTTAATGTATATGTTGGGTCAATGTCCCACTGTAGCGACGCTCTCTATATCGACGTCGGTTGGTATAACCGTACTGGTATAAGGAGGGTCGTTACAGAGATTGGTATCAGAGCAACAGGATGAGATTGTACATGAACATACACCATCAACTTCGTTATATGCTAAGTCTTTATAGATTTGTCCACATGTGTAGAAAATGATTAATAATGAATGAAAGATAGATAAGAAAATGGTTAGGAACTGAATAACTTAGTTTCTAATATTGATTAAATTGTCTTGTAGGATATGGCTTCTCATGGCAGGCGTGGTGCCCATGCTAGAGAGGATGAGCTTAGGTGTGAAGAGAGGGATGAGCAGTAGGCCCCAGCCCCACAGGGACCTACTGTACTTCCTCCACCGCCACCAGTTCATTATGGAGTATTCATGCAAGGCCTAGTGCAGGCTATACAGACGCAGGCACATACTCAGGCTGCACTCTTGGCTCAGCTGGAGGCTCAGGTTAGAAATGTTGGATAGAAGTAGTTTGTTTTCCTTTAAATATATGATTGCTACATTGCTATTGTGTTATATATGTTGAATTGTATTGTTTGTTGTAGTAGGCTTAGGCTCCAGCTTCGTTTCCCCAAGGGCATGACCATGGTGGACCTTCCATCATGGAAAGATTCAAGAGGATGGCTCCACCTTTTTTTGAGGGGGAGGGCAACCCGTTGTTAGCAGAGAGTTGGTTAAGGGAGATCGAGAAGATCTTCCAAGCGATTAGGTGTGCTGAGGATGGCAGGGTCACTTTGGCCACCTATATGCTACAAGTATGTGTTAGTTTTATATGTTCGTATATTCTGTTAAGTTTAGAGTTGTCTAGTTAGTGCTTATGGTTGTTGTCTTGCAGAAGAGAGCCGACATGTGGTGGTCCTCATTACTACGTACCCAATTCGAGGACGGTGTTGTAGAGGTGGCTTGTGACGAGTTTGTGAGGCTCTTTCGGGCTAAGTTCGTTCTCGAGCATGTCCAAGACATGATGGAGCAGGAGTTCCTTTCCTTGACTCAGGGCTCCCTGACCGTACTGGAGTACGAAGCCAGGTTTGCTGAGTATCAAAGTATGCACCTCATATTGTGGCTGATGAGCATAGGAAGGCCAGGAAGTTCGTGATGGGCCTAAAGCCATCACTGCGATCGAGGCTTGTGGCGTTAGATCATCGTACCTTGGATGAGGCTCTTAGTGCGGCGTGCCGTCAAGAGAGTGAGATGGAGCAGTGCCTTGAGGAGAAAAAGGCTTCGCAGAAGAGGCCTGCAGCTCCTTTCCAGCGGCAAGATAGAAAGAAGGCGGCGTATTAGTTACCGCAACGCACAATGGAAGCCAGCAGTCATCAGGTACCTTCTCAACATTCCCCTAGTGGCAAGAACGAGTGCATGTTGAGTTCTCATATGATGAATGCTTAATGAGAATGCTAAGCTAACAAGTCACATCTTTATTTTTGATGATGATCATTTCATGGACAAAAATGATGAATGTTAAATGATGAAACATGATGACAATGACTCTTGGATGCAAATGAAACATACATTTTAATTGATCATTTATATGTCATTATATTTCCCTAACTAATTTATTTAATGTAGGTGAGATTTTATTCAAGACATGTACCAAAAAACAAGGTTCAAAGATCAAGAAAAATAAGAAAAGCATGTACCTGTCGACAGCCAGAAAGGTCCCTGTCCATAGATACAAATAGGCCAGCAAGACATACTTCAGGGCAGGAGTGCCTGTTGACAGAAGCAGTGTCACCTGTCGACAACCACTGACAGGAAAAGGTTTTCCAAACTCCCTGTCTTTTGCCTGTTAGCACCTGTCGACAGGAGCACTCAGTGCTGTCGACAGACGCAGAGAGCCTTCAGATACGAAAAGTCTATAAGTTACCAAACTTGGTGTTTCCAACTACCACGTCTCTCCATATGTAAACACCACTATATAAGCAACCATTTGAAGGTAATCTCGTACAGAAGTAGCCACCATCATCAACCCTAAAGAAAACCTAAGGAGAAGAGGTGTTGTTGCTGCTCTGCTTCACCCTGCTGTTCAGAGAGAGAAAGAACCGTTGTTCCAGCAGAGTTGAAGACAGTACATCGTGGATTCAAGCTTCTCCATCAACCCAAGGCTATCAAGACGAAGTTTGAATTCCATCTAGACGTTCTCCAGAAGAGTTCTCAATCAGGATTCATTCTTTCCACTCAGAACTCATCCAGTTTTCACTTTTCTATTATCTCTGTGTGTGTGATTGTGTTTCAAGCGCCCTTGTGCTTGAATCACGTGGTTTTGAGTTGTTCGAATCGTGGTTGCACATCAGACATCTCGTGTGTGTGTGTTGTAGTCACGAACTAGTTGAAAGCAGTCGTTTCTGCGTGTGTGTGTGGACCGTGGACGTAGGATACAAAAGTTGTGTACTCCGAACCATGTTAAAAATCTGCGTCCTATGGTTTGCATGTTTCTATGATAGATGTTTGGTAGGCACGTTGTCTCTACGCACGTTTGATAGATTGTTACTTCATCTATTGTTAGTTCACACACGTCAAAGTTTAGTTCAAAGTTTGTTACAGTTTCTACAGTCTATGTCTTCGCAAAAAGAAGGTGATAAGAACTTTTTTAATCGGCAGTAATCTATTCAACCCCCCCTTCTAGATTACCATATAGGGAATTCCGCAACCTTTCAATTAGTATCAGAGCGAGGTTTCTCCGATTTACTGTTATAGTTGTTTGATCTTATGGTCAGGAGATCTTCGATCTCATGGAATCTAACAAGGGGTACATGGCCGAGGGACACTCAGTGACCAGGCCACCCTTCTTTGATGGCACTGACTATCCATACTGGAAAAACCGTATGCATGTATTCCTGAGAGCACAAAACTTCGAGCTTTGGAAGATCGTCAGCAAAGGAGTATACACCCTTCCTGAGGACGAAGACACCTGGACAAAGGACTAGATTGCAAAGGGGACAAACTTGAATTGATCTACGAAGGTACGTCCGAGGTAAGGGAATCTAAAGCAAGCATGTTAGTTTCTGAATATGAAATGTTTAAAATGAACACTGATGAAACTATCTCTGACATGTTTGCAAGATTCATGCTAATTATAAATGGTCTGAAAGGTCTTAAGAAGGAATACTCAAAGAGTGATTTGGTGAGGAAGATACTTCGGTCTCTTCCATCCTCATGGAACACCAAAGCCACTGTCATCGAGGATTCTAAAGATCTCTCAAAAATGAAGTTGGATGAACTGATTGGCTCTCTAATGACTTATGAAATAAATGTGAAAAGAAAGGAAACTGAAGAAAATCCTAGAAGGTTAATTGCTTTAAAGGCTTTCAAGAAAAGTTCTTCAGGTTCCAAAAAGGATGCACTTCAGGAAAGTGAGGAGTTTGAATCATCTAGTGAGAGTGAGGATGATGAAATGGCCATGCTCACTAGACAATTCAAAAAGTTCCTGAAATTCAAAAGGAGAGGGTCAGGTAACTCTAAACCTTTCCAAAAGAAAGATTTTGCTAATAAATTTGAGACTAACAAGAAATCTGAGATTGTGTGTTATGAGTGCAAGAAGCAAGGGCACATGAAAGGAGAGTGCCCTGAGCTTAGGAAGAAGCTGAAGAAGGAGAAATTCACCTTCAAGAAAGCCAAGGCAATGATGGCTACTTGGAGTGATGAGGACGAAGATGAGAACGCTGAAGCAACATCTGGAGATAATGAAGTTCAGTGTCTTATAGCAAGAAGTAATGACTCCAACGAGGTAAACTCTTCCTTTGAAACTTATTCTATTGTTGAATGGGAAGAAACTTATACTGTTTTGTTTGAAAAATTCTGTGAATATAAGTCAGAAAATAAAGCACTCAAAAAGAAAGTCAATTCCCTTGTTCATGACACCAACCATAATGAACAAATTACATCCTTGAATAAAGAAATTGAAAAGATGAGAATTGATGAACATGCACACAGTGAGGAAATGGATGGCATGAAACTGAAACTCCAAGAAGTTCAAAAAGAAAAAGATCATCTAAGCAACTCCCTTGAAACTCTCCGAGTTGAACTTACTGAAGTAAAAGAAAAGTTGAAAAAAGCTGAAGAGCAGTTTAAGGAAAAATCTAAAGATCTAACTAAGTTTGTCAAAGGTAAATAAAATCTTGATGCAATCTTGGGATCTAATGTGTTTGTTGCAAAACTTGAGATTGTATATCAACCTGTTAAACCAAAAGTAATTGGTAAAAATTTGTTGACATATTTTGTTGATTCCAGCCCAAGCACAAGCAAACAAATCCCGTCAATGAACAATAAAAGTCAAGCCAAGGGCAAGAAACAGGAACCCAAGAACACCAAATTTGTTGCTAACAAAACTGCAAAACCTATCAACAGCCCCAATGAGGGTTGTCGACAGGACTGGAAACCAGCTTCTAAAGGTAAGCTGACCAGGCAACAAAAAGGTAAAATGCCCATGCATGTTCCTCAAAACAAAAATCCCATTGTCATGAAAAATACTTAATCATGCAATTTCTGTAAGAAAGTTGGACACAATGAAAAACAATGCTGGAATAGCCCAAACAAACAGAAACTCAAATAAGTTTGGATTCCAAAGCATTTACTGTTTGACATGAATGATACATTGGGACCCAAAGTGATTTGGGTACCAAAACCTCTTGTCTGATCCACATGTGTAGGAATGCCTAGCAACCCAAAATCAAAACAAGTGGTACTTAGACAGCGGCTGCTCGAGGCATATAACGGGAGACAAAGAAAAATTTTGTCTACTGGTGGAGAGAGACGGAGGTCAAGTAGTTTTCGGAGGCAACAATAAAGGCCAGATTATCGGCGTAGGTGAAACAACTAGAAGATGGATTCTTCATTAACTAAGAAAAATATGTCAAAGAGCTACTGAAAAGACTTCAGTTCGAACAAGCAAAGTCTGCCTCAACACCAATGAGCACAAGCATAAAACTAGAAAGTGATGAAAAAGGTAAACCGGTAGATACAAAGCACTTTTGAGGTATGATTGGCTCCCTTCTATATCTTACTGCAAGTAGACCGGACATTCAATTCAGTGTTTGCCTTTGTGCTAGATACCAATCTAGTCCAAAGGAAAGCCATTTGGTTGCAGTTAAGAGAATATTCCGATATCTCTCAGGTACGCATGATATGGGTCTTTGGTATCCAGCAGGTAGTAGCTTTGACTTGGTCTCCTATTCTGATGCTGACTATGTTGGATGTAAAATTGACAGGAAGAGCACTAGTGGCTATTGCCAACTACTTGGTGGTTGCATGGTTTCGTGGGCATCCAAGAAGCAACACTCGGTTGCACTCTCCACTGCAGAGGCATAATATGTTGCTGTAGGGAGTTGCGCGGCTCAAGTGTTGTGGATAAAAAGTCAATTGTCTGACTACAACATTGACATTGGATGCACACCTATCCTATGTGACAACACCAGTGCAATCAATCTCTCAAAGAACCCAATTCAACACTCTAGGACAAAGCACATAGAGATAAGGCATCATTTCTTGAGAGATGAGGTAGCCAACTACACCTTACAGCTGAGCTTCATACCCACTAAAAAACAACTAGCTGACATCTTCACAAAACCATTGGCTGAGGATAGGTTCACAACACTAAGAAGAGAATTGGGGTTGTGCAAAATGCAATGAAACTCATACCAAAACTTGAATATATGGTTCTTTTGTGCAACAACTATGGGGTATATCAAATGGTGATTTGTGGAAGAACTAGTTATGCTTGTTTGGAAACTCTCATTATGCGTGAGAAAACATTCTTCGCCACATATCCATAGTTGAAGTGCGAAAAGGGACATCTATTTTAGATAAGGTATTTAGTTTCTTCTCAATTTGCCCAGTCATTTCAAAACAAAAAAAAAATAAATAAAAAAACATATACAAAGTTAAAAATACCAAAATGTCTTTTCATAGTTTGTCCCCTTACATGAATGGTGTGCTATTGAATTGTGTGAAACTCTTGCATGAATTGTTTTTGAATTGCTTGAATGATGAGTCTTCACATGCACACACTATGGGGGAGTTATGTTAAGGTAGGTGAGTGAAATTTTAGAGGGAAACATCTCATTGGCCATAGCCTTATTTCCCTTGAATGAACATTCCATCATTTCTCTCATCTCTGCCTTCAAAAACCAATTTTCTGAAGTCCCTGTCGACAGCCCCCAAGCTGTTGTCGACAGCCACTAGCAGGTTTCATCCAACAGAACTCAGAAGTTGTCTGTCTGTTAGTACCTGTCGATAGCCACCCTTGCATCTGTCGACAGGAACACCCTCCCAGAACACAATGTTTCAAATCTATCGGCAGTTGTCGATAAGCCCCTTATGGTTGTCGACAGATGGACCTGTTTCTTCAAATATTTCTCTTTTTGGTCCAACATTCTTCATGAGCATACTTCTTGAAAGTATTTAAGGTGAAATTTGGTAAAAGCCTACATTATAATCTTTCCTATTCACACGATATCAAAGATATTGTCTAAATCAGAATGATTTTTGACATACTATTCTTTATGAGTCTAAGTTGCACTAACATGAACACATCAAACAAAAACACATGAAGCTCAAATTAACTCACTTGAATAACTAATTTGTAGAATATCATTTTTCAAAGTCATGTGATCAGTCACTAGGTCATTGAGGGTTATGTCTTTCATTGGTTTATAAACTCCTCCTACTTCTTGACCTTGATTAAAAAAAAACAAAACAAAACAATCAACATTAAGTGAGACAAGCTACCTATTTCAAAAATACAAATCTTTCAATACAAAGGGAGAGAAAAGGTAGAGCAATGTTGAGTATTGCTAAGTAATCGGGGATGTGGGCATCACAAATGTCTATCTTCGCGTCAAACGGCTTACTCATTATCTCTGTATAATGGTTTGATGGTCACTCAACCGAGTAACTGGGGATACGGGCGCCACAAATGTCTATCCTCACGTAAAAAGGTCAAGTGATCCTAATTACCACTGTTTCTCTTACGCTTAAAAAAAAAAGGGAAATAGAGTGTAGCCTCCCCAAATTTGTCTTGACAAGGCCATTATGTGGTTTCTGTTCAACTACCCATGTAGACATCCTCCTCATAAATTTTGTGACAGTCACCCACTAAGAAAAATGGTCTCTTACAAATGACCTTATTCAAGAGGGTCTTTTTATCATCACATGTTTTTTGTTTTAATGCATTCTTGTTGTTGTCACTTGAGAATCGGAGAATATTATTTCACAACCATTGTCTATTCTTGACGTGTCCTAAATATTTGTGGCTGTGACATTTTATAGTATGATTTTACCTATTTTCCATCTTACATACACATCTCATGCTCATGGCCTTGAAAATCTGTCAAAAATCCTTCACTGGCACAATTGGACACAGTAGATTGGACACAGTAGACACTAGTCTTGCAGCACTGGCTGACTCTCAAGTTCAGATCCAGCTCAGGCTTACTAGGCTCTCCACTCATGTTCAAAAGAATCGTCAGGCTCCTGCCTCACCTGGTCCTGATGCTGCTTAGAGGGTCTAGGTGTCTTAGATGTTTTGGTCGCAGTCTTACTGTTGTCATTTGCTTTCCGGAGTCATGTTGTTTACTTTCCTTGCAATTAGTCATGTTTTCCAATGTGCTATTGTGTGTAATGCCTATCATTTTATGCAAAGCACCATTTCTCTTCCTATTCTATTGATCTATGCATGGAATGCCTTTTTAGATGTTGTCAAAAGTGGGAGAAATCAATTGAAAAATAAATTGTGGCTCAATTTGAAATTTTGTCATCATCAAAAAGGGTGAGAATGTTGAGTTCTCATATGATGAATGCTTAATGAGAATGCTAAGCTAACAAGTCACATCTTTATTTTTGATGATGATCATTTCATGGACAAAATTGATGAATGTTAAATGATGAAACATGATGACAATGACTCTTGGATGCAAATGAAACATACATTTTAATTGATCATTTATATGTCATTAAATCTCCCTAACTAAGTTCTCTAATGTAGGTGAGATTCTATTCAAGACATATACCAAAAAACAAGGTTCAAAGATCAAGAAAAACAAGAAAAGCATGTACCTGTCGACAGCCAGAAAGGTCCCTGTCGACAGATACAAACAGGCCAGCAAGACATACTTCAAGATAGGAGTGCCTGTCGACAGCAGCAGTGTCGCTTGTCGACAGCCACTGACAGGAAAAGGTTTTCCGAACTCCCTATCTTCTGCCTGTTAGCACCTGTCGACAGGAGCACTCAGTGCTGTCGACAGACGCAGAGAACCTTCAGATACGGAAAGTCTATAAGTTACCAAACTTGGTGTTTCCAACTTCCACGTCTCTCCATATGTAAACACCACTATATAAGCAACCATTTGAAGGTAATCTCGTACAGAAGTAGCCACCATCATCAACCCTAAAGAAAACATAGGGAGAAGAGGTGTTGCTACTGCTCTGCTTCACCCTGCTGTTCAGAGAGAAAAAGAACCGTTGTTCCAGCAGAGTTGAAGACAGTACGTCGTGGATTCAAGCTTCTCCATCAACCCAAGGCTATCAAGACGAAGTTTGAATTCCATCCAGACGTTCTCCAGAAGAGTTCTTAATCAGGATTCATTCTTTCCACTCAGAACTCTTTCAGTTTTCACTTTTCTATTATCTCTGTGTGTGTGATTGTGTTTCAAGCGGCCTTGTGCTTGAATCACATGGTTTTGAGTTGTTCTGGTCATGGTTGCACATCAGACATCTCATGTGTGTGTGTTGTAGTCGCGAACTAGTTGAAAGCAGTCATTTCTGCATGTGTATGTGGACCGTGGACGTAGGATACACAAGTTGTGTACTCCGAACCACGTTAAAAATCCGCGTCCTATGGTTTGCATGTTTCTACGATAGATGTTTGGTAGGCACGTTGTCTCTACGCACGTTTGATAGATTGTTACTTCATCTATTGTCAGTTCACACACGTCAAAGTTTAGTTCAAAGTTTGTTACCGTTTCTACAGTCTGTGTCTTCGCAAAAAGAAGGTGATAAGAACTTTTTTAATCGGCAGTAATCTATTCAACCCCCCCTTCTAGATTATCATATATGGAATTCCGCAACCTTTCAGTGCCCTCATTGCGGAAGGGCACATGGTGGTACGGACTGTTGGAAGATGGCGGGAAAGTGCCTCAAGTGCGGGAGCAGTTAGCATCAGATCAGAGACTGTCCCAGACATCAGCAGGGAGTCCAGCGTGGAGCGCCAGCCTCAGCAGTGGCAGCAGCAGCAGCGCTAGCTACAGGTCGACCAGGAAAGCTCGAGTGTTTGAGCTAGCTCGTGAGGACCCCAAGCAGGCGGAGCATGTCACCGAAGGTACGGTTTTTTTCATGGGTGTGCACGCTCGGATTTTTTTTGATACGGGTGCTAGTCACTCGTTCATTTTTTAGCGGTTTTCTAGGCAGTTAGCTTTAGAGTCAGGGTTATAGGCTGAAGAGTTAGAGGTTCTGTTGTCTGTGCACACACCTGCAGGAACGGTATCGACTAGGAAGTGCATTCCGTCTTTACCTGTATGCATTGAGGATAGAGTCCTAGAGGGGTGTCTCTTCTTGCTAAAGATGAAGGACTATGATGTAATTCTTGGTCTGGATTGGCTAGAGGAGCACTATGCATTAGTGGATTGTCGTGGGAAGAATATTGTTTTCCGTATTCCTGGTGAGGATGAGTTTTGACATCCATTGCTAAGGAACCTTGCGGGAAAGTTTGTTATCTCCGCCATGAAGGTGATGAGGATGGTAGGCGAGGGTTGTGACACTTTTCTTGCCAGCGTGATATTAGTACCGAAGGCTGATGAGTCACCTACCCTTCAGGAGATTGATGTAGTGCATGAATTTTCAGATGTTTTTCCCGACGATTTGTCTAGATTGACACCGGTTAGGGAGATAGAGTTTACCCTAGAGTTGCTTCCAGACACTTCTCCTATCTCAAAGGCTCCATATCGGATGGCACCTGCAGAGTTAGCAGAGCTAAGGAAGCAGTTGCAAGATTTGCTAGATAAGGGATTTATTCACCCTAGTGTTTCTCCTTGGGGCGCACCTATCTTATTCGTGAAGAAGAAAGACGGTTCACTCAGGTTGTGCATTGATTATAGAAAGCTCAACCAAGTAACTATGAAGAACCGGTATCCCTTACCGTGGATTGATGATTTGTTTGACCAATTGCAAAATGCATCCATCTTTTCTAAGATTTATTTGCGGTCTGGCTATCATCAGTTGAGGATTAGGAGTGAGGATGTGTCCAAGACGGCCTTTCGGACCCGTTATGGACATTATAAGTTCTTAGTTCTTCCATTTGGTCTAACCAACATCCCTACAGCGTTCATGGATCTCATGAACCGAGTGTTTAGACCTTATTTAGATAGCTTTGTCGTAGTGTTTATCAACAATGTGTTGGTCTATTCTCCGGATGAGGCCACACACTGTCAGCATTTGAGAGTTGTATTCGAAGTTCTCCGAGAGCACAAGCTATATGTAAAATTCAGCAAGTGCTATTTCTTGATGCGTGTGGTTCATTTCCTCGGGCATGTTATCTCTGGTGCTGGAGTAGCAATTGATTCAGCAAAGGTTCAGGCTGTATTAGATTGGGAGATTCCCAGGACCCCATCGGAGATTCGTAGTTTCCTTGGTTTAGCGGGTTATTATCGGTGATTTATTGAGGGATTTGCATCCATTGCCGCGCCATTGACTAAGCTAACCAGGAAGGGTGTGAAGTTTGTATGGTTCGAGGAGTGTGAGAGTAGCTTTCAATTATTGAAGGCTAAGCTCACATCTGCTCCAGTATTGGTTTTGTCTAGTGGTAATGAAGGTTTTGCCATTTACTAGGATGCGTCTCAGACTGGTTTGGGCTGTGTATTGATGTAGCAAGGAAGGGTAGTGGCGTATGCTTCTTGTCAATTGAAGGAGCATGAGCATAACTATCCGACTCATGATTTAGAGCTTGCGGCAGTGGTTCATGCACTAAAGATCTGGAGGCACTATCTTTATGGTGTCAGATTTGAGGTGTTCACTGACTAGAAGAGCTTGAGGTATCTTTTCTCCCAAAAGGAATTAAACCTAAGGAAGAGAAGATGGATTGAGTTCCTCAAGGACTATGACTTCGACCTTCAGTATCATCCTGGAAAGGCGAATGTCATAGCGGATGCTCTTAGCAAGAAGAGATCGTCACTCCAGCAGGATTGGAAGATGTTGGAGGATGCTGCTTGTGCGATAATTGAGTTAGAGCCATTATGTCAGGCTTTCGTGGCTCAGTTGTCCATCCGGTCTACTGTCTTAGATGAGGTGATCGAGCAGCAAAAGGTCGACCCTAGACTCCAGGAGTTAGTGGGCAAGGCAGGCATTGCTCGTGATGAGGATGGAGTGATTAGGTTTCATCATCGAGTCTGTGTTCCGGATATAGTGGATATTCATGAGCATGTATTAGCAGAGGCTCATAGGTCTAGATTCTCTATTCATCCGGGTAACACTAAGATGTACCAGGATTTAAAGAGATCATTTTGGTGGTCTGGCATGAAGAAGGATGTGGCAGAGTATGTATCTAGGTGTTTAGTATGCCACCAAGTGAAGGTTGAGCGACAGCGACCATCTAGTCTTATGCAGAGGATGGAGATCCCAGTATGGATGTGGGAGGCTGTCACTATGGATTTTGTAATGGGTTTGCCCAAATCAAGGAGGGGCAATGACTCGATATGGGTAGTGGTAGATAGATTCTCTAAGACTGCGCATTTCTTACCTATGAAGAAGAAGCAGTCAGTTGAGAGCTTAGCTAGATTGTATGTCAGTAGCATAGTTAGATTGCATGGTGTGCTGAAGTCGATCATTTTGGATCGAGATCCGAGATTTACTTCGAGGTTGTGGAAGGCTCTTCAGAATGCATTAGGTTCTGAGTTGAAGCTTAGTTCGGCGTTCCATCCCCAGACAGATGGACAGTCCGAGAGGACTATCTAGACGCTCGAGGATATGTTAAGAGCGTGTGTACTGGATTGGAAGGATGATTGGGAGCATCATCTACCTCTTGTGGAGTTTGCATACAACAACAGTTTTCATACGAGTATTGGTATGGCTCCATTTGAGGCGTTGTATGGTAGGCCTTGTAGATCTCCTTTATGTTGGGAGGAGACTGGCGATAGGCAGTTGATCGGACCAGAGTTAGTTCAGGAGACTTCGGATAAGATCCAGCTTATTAGGAAGAGGCTTGTTGCGGCACAGGATAGGCAGAAGAGTTATGCCGACAATAGGAGAAAGAATTTAGAGTTCGAGGTGGGCGAGCATGTCTTTCTAAATATTTCGCCTACTCGAGGTGTAGTTAGATTTGGCAGGCATAGTAAGCTAAGTCCTAGATCCATTGGTCCGTATGAGATTCTCAGACGATTGGGCAACATGGCATATGAGCTAGCTTTCCCCCCAGCATTAGCTAGTGTTCATCCTGTATTCTACGTATCCATGCTCCGGAAATATGTCTGAGATCCATCTCATGTTATTAGTCATAAGCCAGTGGAGATCCAACCAGATCTATCTTATGTTGAGCAACCCGTGTTGGGTTGAGTGTGAATATAATACATTTCTCCTCACATTTTGATGATGATAAGCTGTGATTTTAATGCATAACAATTGGAACATGTGAAATACATCACACCTGAAATAACAATATTCAAAAATCATGTTTCCAACCACATTTATCATTGATATTCATGATAATATATTTAACTAATGATTTATGTGTTTATTTCTCAGGGACAAACATTTATTGCAAGGATGGTGTCGACACACCTCACACTGGTGTCGACACAATGTTCCAAGATCTAAGGCAAAAGGTGAAGAAATGATCAACTAGTGTCAACACTAGTCCAGGGTCGACACTAGAGACAGATCCCAGAGAAATATGTTAACAGGCTTCTATCTCAGGTCGACACCAAATGCAGGCAGGTCGACACTAGAGAGCCTTCCTAGAAGGCCTGTTTTTCATATGGCTAAAGCAGGTCGACACCAAATGCAGGCAGGTCGACACTACATGGCTCTCCGAGAAGGCCTATTTTTCAGATGGCCAAAGCAGGTCGACACGAGATGATATCAGGTCGACACTAGATAGCCTTCCCAGAAAGCCTATTTTGCTGTCTGGGACATGGTGTCGACACTGATTCATCTCAGGTCGACACTAGAGACCTCTCCCAGGGAATTGATTTGCCAGTCTGAGACAGTGTGTCGACACACCTCATGGGCAGGTCGACACACTCTGGAATCTTTGTGACTTAAACTTTGTCCTGGACACGTAGCACCCTAGGGAACTGTTGGATTAGCCTTGGATCGTGTGCCCACAACCCCCAAGGGTACATTTGGACTATTAGGGGTATAAATACCCTTATATTGGCTATCCAACATGCAAGAACCCTTTCAGAGCCTCCCAGAAATCCCGTTGGCGGCTAGAAGGTTTCTCCTCCCTGTTCTTTCCTTCCTGGTGCTTCCTCAAGCCAAATTCTCATCTGCTCAAGCATGAGAAGTGGAAATTGATCGTTGAAGAAGCAATTGGATCACCTCAAGGAAGCAGATCAAGTAGAAGCCGACTCCTGTGACGAATTCAAGGAAGATCCTGAAGATTAGATTGCAGAGCATCGCCCAGGAACTTCCAGAGATCAAGCTCTTAACAATTCGACCTTCTATAAGGGAGTACATCTGAAGAGAAAAGCTCCTCAATACAATTCTCATTTTCCTTTTCTCTTATGAGTAATTTTGAGATTGTGCATGGGTTGTTGCATGAGTCTCATGAATTAACTCTTGTTGGACTAGATCTATTACTAGAGGATCTGAGTCTTGTGTTTTTCTAGAAAGTTGTTTGTGAGCCGTCGAGCTCAGTGGTTTTGAGTCGTTGTACTCAAGTGGTAGTTGAGCAGTCTTGCTCAGGGTTCTAGAGTAGTCTTACTCTAGAGTTTGTGTGAGTTGTAAACTCAGGTGGTTGGAGTTGTCAGGCTCCAGTGGGTGTGTTGTACCCAGGTTGATTAGTGGATCCTCACTATGTGAGGGGTGGATGTAGGAATCACATGGTGTGATTTCCGAACCACCTAAAAATCTCTGTGCATTGATCTAATTGTGGTTTGAATTTATCCTTCGTTAGATGCATGCATAGGATCGTTTGAATTCATCTAATCAATTTGTTCACACACTCCTTTTGCACAACTCACTCAATTTATCTTCAGATCTGTGAAATTTGTTTCTCAATTTGTCTCTGATTTAAGAGTTTTTAAAATTGGTTAAGCTTCCGCATTAGTAGGCCTAGATCTATTCAACCCCCCCCCTTCTAGATCTTGTCCTCACCATTTATCGATCCTTCAATTGGTATCAGAGAGGGTTTACACTTGATCTGATTTGACTTGAGTAATTTCTGAGTGTTCTGTGTGATTTGTTTGCTTGCTTGTTTGCTTGCTGAGTGTTTCCTTCTTTGCAGCATCTGTTTAATTAAATGGATTCCAGAGGATTCATAGCTGAGGGTCATTCCATTAATAGGCCACCATTCTTTAATGGAACGGACTATTCTTATTGGAAAAATAGAATGCATGTTTTTCTTAGAGCCCAAAATTATGAAATCTGGAAAGTAGTGGAGGTAGGCCCCTATGAGAACCAAGGAGAGGAAGAAACCTGGACTAGGGAACAGATAAGAAGAGCTACATTGAATTACAGTGCCATGAATATGATTCAATGTGCTGTTCACCCCAAAGAGTACTCAAGAATCTCAATGTGCAAATCTGCCAAAGAGATGTGGGATAAACTTGAGTTACTCTATGAGGGAACATCTCAGGTTAAGGAAACTAAGGCTAACATTCTTGTCTCTGAATATGAATTATTCATGATGAAATCTAATGAGACAATTTCTGAAATGTTTGCCAGGTTTATGATCATAGTCAATGGACTGAAGGCCTTAGGTAAGGACTATATGGATGCTGACTTGGTAAGAAAAATTTTACGTTCTCTCTCTTCAATTTGGCACACAAAAGCCACTGTTATTGAAGATTCTAAAGATCTGTCCAAAATTTCTTTGGATGAGTTGATAGGATCTTTAATGACATATGAAATCAATCTAAAGAGAAATGAAGAACACATAATCAAAACCAAGCCAGTAGTTCTAAAGGCCTCATCTAGTAACAAAGACAAGAGTCAGGATAAAACCACTTCTGATGAGTCTGAGTCAAATGAGGATGAGATTGCCCTCATGACCAGGCAATTCAGAAAATTCTTGAAATATAGAAAAGGAAAACTTTCTGGCAAAAAGAAATATTCATCAGGTAAAAGAAACACTTCCTTTTCTAATGCTAATTCTAACAAGAATAAAAAATCTGACGAAATTGTCATCTGTTACAGGTGCAACAAGCCAGGACATATGAAGGGAGAATGTCCTGAAAACAAGAAGGAGAAGCACAAGAAGTTTCACAAGTTCAAGAAGCCAAAGGCCATGGTAGCCACTTGGTCTGATGAAGACTCAAGTGAAAAGGAAGAAGAAGAAAAATCCTCAAGTTCTGATAGTGAGGAAATCTACTTCATGGCGAATAGTTCTGATGGAAAGGTAAGTACATCCTTCGAAGACTATTCAGTTGAGGATTGGCAAGATGCTTATGCAGAACTTGTTGAAAAATACACTGAAATGAGGAAAGAAAATAAACATCTCAAAAAGAAAATTGAAAGCATTTGCCATAACCAATCCTCAAACAAAAGAATTTGTGAACTAGAAAATGAAGTAACAGAACTGATTGAAGAAAAAGAAAATCTTCTGAATTTGATTGATGAGCTTAAGCTAGCCTCTCAAAAGGCCACCCATGAATTCAAAGAACTGTCTGGAAAGCTGGAAATGGAAAACCATGATAAACAACAAAAGGTTGAAGAAATAAAAACCTTACAAAACCAGCTAAAAGAAAAGGATGAAGTTATTGAAACATTCACAAATGGTAAAATAATCTGGAGGCCCTGCTGGGAGCTAAAATGAAATCAATTTCTCATGGACTAGGATTTGATAAACAAAAACCTAAGAAAGACAAATCTGGTGAGAAGAAGGATAAAGCACCATTAATTAAATTTGTCAAAGGCCCTAGTCTTGAGAACACAGAAATCAAACAAACATCAAGCAAAACACCAAAAATTCCAAAAACTCAGAATCAAAACAAGGCAACCAGGTCGACACAATCACCTGACAGGTCGACACCAGTCCACAAGAAGAAGGTTTTTGTGGCTGTTGTGTCGACACCAGTCAAGGAGAGGTCGACCTGCTCAACATCAACAAAGACAAACCACAAAATTAAAAATTCAAATAAAATTTTGAAAAATAAGAAAAAGTCAAAGGAAGTCATTCATGAAAAACCTTGGACTTCCAAGACAAGATATCAAGATGATTGGAACCAATGGCATTACAACCCATGTTGGCATCATCCCCAATTCTCTATCCAAATTTTCTGATGTACCAACAAAATCTTTGGATTCCACCTCCTCATCTAAACTCTCGTGTTCAAATGAAAACTTCCCCTCCTACCAAAAACAAAAACACTGGTGTTTTCATTCCTAAAGGAAAGAAGAAAGTGAAAAAGATAGAGAACACCACTGTAATAAAACAAAAATAAAAAACAAATCAAATTTGGGTGAGAAAAGATTTGATAAAAATGTCCAAACATTCTGATGGTCCCAACACTGTTTGGGTACCAAAATCTTCTCTCCATTGATTGATTTTGCAGGAAGGTCGAGCACCCAATTCAAATGTGTGGTTCCTTGACAGTGGGTGTTCACGACACAAGACTGGAGATAGAGCCAAATTTTCATTCCTAATTGAGAAGGAGGGAGGTTCAGTAACATTTGGAGGTAAAAATAAAGGAAAGATCATTGGATCTGGAAAGGTTGGTCAAACTTCCTCAAACTCTGTTGATAATGTTTTATTAGTTGATGGTCTAGATTATAATCTGCTGAGCATTAGCCAACTATGTGACAAAGGTCACAAAGTTGTGTTTGAATCCAATTTCTGTAAGATCATTGATTCATCAACTGATAAAATAAATTTTTTTGGTAAAAGGGAAAACAATATTTACATGATCGACCTTAATAAAAAATTTTCTAAAAATCTTTGTTTTGTTGCTAATAAAGATGAAATTGCATGGACTTGGCACAAAAGACTTGGCCATACAAGTTTCAGAACTTTGAATAAATTGTTAAGGCTGAACTTGGTTAAGGGTCTTCCTAAATCTTTCTCTAACATTAAAAATCAAGTTTGTGGGATCTATGCCCAAGGAAAACAAACCAGGAAATCTTTTAAGAACTTTAATGAGGTACTCACATCTAGGCCACTAGAACTACTTCACATGGACCTTTTTGGCCCAACAAGAGTTCTAAGTCTAAGTGGCAAGAGATATGGGTTTGTAATCATTGATGATTTTACCAGATTTACTTGGGTTATCTTCTTGTCCCACAAAAGTGATACTTGCCTTGAGTTCAGGAAATTCTGTACCACTGCCCTAACAAACTTTTCATATAAAATCAAAAATATTTTGACTGATCATGGGGGTGAATTTGAAAACCAATCATTTTCTGATTTATGTGTTGAACTTCAAATTTTCCACAAGTTTTCTTCACCAAGAACTCCAGAACAAAATGGAGTTGTGGAAAGAAAGAATAGAACTCTTGTGGAAATGGCTAGATCCATGCTCTTAGAAAGCAATTTGCCCAAATCCTTCTGGCTGAAGCTGTAAACACAGCAAATCACATTCTGAATAGAGCTTTGATCAGACCAAAAATCAGAAAAACCCCTATGAATTATTGAAAAACAAAAAGCCAACTGTTTCTTACTTCAAAATCTTTGGGTGCAAATGTTATGTACACAACAATAATAAAGAAAATCTTGACAAGTTTGATGCTAAGAGTCAGGAAGCCATCTTCCTTGGCTATTCAGAAGTGTCAAGAGCTTTAGAGTGTACATTCTCAAAAACAAAACTGTTGAAGAATCTCCACATATTATCTTTGATGAAAATTCTTTTCAACTAATAATTCTAAATCTTGTAGGGAAAGACAAGACAGTGAAGAGGATGATTTCATTGTGGACTCTTCACCAACTGTTGAGGAGTTTGAAGACATTGGTGAGAACTTGAACATCAATTCACCATCTTCAAGTGGATCAGGTAACATTGCTCCAGATTTAAGTACCCCTCAATAGGTAATTTCTGAACATCGAATTTTGAGAGATCACCCATTAGATAATGTAGTTGGCAATTTGCATGATAGAGTTAGGACTGGATCATCATTCCTGCATGATATTGAAGAAGACCCACTGGCTCTAATTTCCCAAATTGAACCAAAGTCAATTGATGAAGCTTTATCAAGTTCTGATTGGATTAATGCCATGCATGATGAACTTCATCAATTTGAAAGAAATCAAGTATGGGCATTAGTACCTAGACCTAGTGACCAAACAGTCATTGGCACTAGATGGGTTTTCAGAAATAAGTTGAATGAGGATGGTCAAGTCATAAGAAATAAAGCTAGGCTAGTTGCAAAGGGGTACAATCAAGAGTTTGGAATTGACTTTGAAGAATCATATGCTCTTGTAGCTAGACTAGAAGCAGTTAGGATTTTCCTTGCTTTTGCATCCTCCATGAAATTCAAAGTTTATCAAATGGATGTTAAAAGTGTATTTTTAAATGGATATATCAAGGAAAATGTTTTTGTTGAACAACCTCCTGGATTTGAAAATGAAAAACATCATAACCATGTTTTCAAGCTTCATAAGGCTCTCTATGGTCTTAAACAAGCTCCAAGAGCTTGGTATGACCGTTTGAGTTCCTTTTTACTTGAAAAAGGATATTCTAGAGGAAATGTTGATCAAACATTGTTCACAAAAACAGTCAACAATCAAATAATTGCAGTCCAAATTTATGTCGATGACATAATATTTGGATCAACCAATAAAGGCATGTGTAATGAATTTTCAAATCAAATGAAAATTGAATTTGAAATGAGTTTAATGGGAGATCTAAAGTTTTTCTTGGGATTGCAGGTTAACCAAACACATGAGGGAATCTTCATCAGTCAAACCAAGTATGTGAATGAACTTTTGAAAAGGTTTGACTTTCAGAACCTCAAGCATTCAAACACACCAATTGCTATTAATGCTAAGCTAGAAGAAGACTCCCATGGTAAGTCAGTAGACCTAAAGACCTACAGAGGTATGATTGGTTCTCTACTTTATCTTACAACTTCTAGACCTGATATTCAGTTTAGTGTGTGTTTGTGTGCTAGATTTCAATCAAATCCTAAAGAAAGTCACATGTTAACTGTTAAAAGAATTTTCAAATATCTTGTTGGAACATATGATTTGGGAATTTGGTATCCTGCTAATTGCAAGTTAGATTTGATTGCCTATTGTGATGCTGACTATGCTGGATGTAAATTAGATAGAAAAAGCACAAGTGGCTTGTGTTTATACTTAGGTGGGTGCCTAATTTCTTGGGCTTCTAAAAAGCAACATTCAGTTGCTCTGTCAACTGCAGAGGCTGAGTATGTTGCAGCAGGTAGATGTGGAACTCAAATTCTTTGGGTGAAACATCAACTTCTTGATTATAACCAAGACTTAGGTTGTGTTCCCATTCTATGTGATAACACAAGTGCAATAAATCTGTCTAAAAATCCCATTCAGCATTCCAGAACCAAGCATATTGAAATTAGGCATCATTTCATGAGAGATGAGGTAGCAAAGAAATCATTTGAACTCCACTTCATAGAAACTGAAAAGCAAATTGCTGACATCTTCACCAAACCCCTTTCTGATAGTAGATTCTCATCTTTAAGGAGAGAACTTGGTCTTTGTAAATGTCCATTTTCTTGATCTCTCTCATTGGGATTGGGTTGAGTGTTAGGCATCTTCTGAGGGGGAGTTCTTTGCATCATCATATTCATTTGCTTCCTTGATTCACACTGATCATATCTCTCTCCATTTCACTTCTATTCCTTTTGACAATGAATTCTTCAACTATTGTGTTGAATTTCTTGGTATATCAAATGGTGACTTGGAGAAGGACAAGTTATGCTTGTCTGGACACTTTCACTATGCGAGAGTATATGTCTCCGCCAAGTACCAAGAAATGAAAATGCAATTATTGAGGGGGAGCTTTTATTGTTTAAAGAGAATCCTTCCTGATTTCAAAAACTTGCATATTTTATTCTGATGAAAAGTGTTGAAATCCTCATCTCAGGGGGAGCTAGAAAATTCAAATAATGTCCTTTGCAAAATTCAAAACCTTTCTTGCATTACATCAATTTCCTTGCATGATGTCCTCATTCAGGTGTCTAGAGTCTCAAAATGATCCTTTGAGTGATCTACTATATTTATTTGTCAACTCTCACCTATATTCTTTAAAACTATAGAAATTCATATTTCTTTCAAAGACTGAAGAATAATGTGTGCTTTGAATTTAAACATGTTTTTTGTTTGCAACTGATGTTGGATATAAATGATGTCTTTTTTTTGTCAAAAACTCTAAAAAATTTGTCAATTCAACAGAGCAATGGCACATATGCTGAGAAACTGCACACCTTCACAATGAATGAAGTGCCATGTATGTCATGAGGCACTAATGCTATCTCTGTTCAAAGCGGTTCAAAATCAAAAATAAATGCAAAGCAAAATAAATATGTCCTATTCCTGTTTGATGATGACTGAGTAACTGGAAATATTAGCGTCTAAAAAACGTATATTTTCATGTCAAAAGGTCATCATTTACCCCTTTGAGACTTGATAATGGATAAATCTTTAGTATCCAGGGACTATAGTGTGTGAAAAGCATTAGTTCTTGAGTGAACAAGATGTATCTCATTTGATAGTTTGTTTCAAAAAAAAAATGTGTATATCATTGGAGAATTGTTTTAAAAGAATCACTCTTATCCATCATCAAGTTGTTCTTAAAAAATTGTTTACTTTCAACACACTTGATTTCAGTCTAAAAGATTTTTTTTATTTCTTTGGACTTGAAGAATATGGTAGTGTGTAGTTGATTGTTAAATGTATTATATCCCTCAAATCATCATTTTATTGACTCAAGTCAATGAATGCTCATATCCTATTGGATGTTGTGTAAAACTTGAATGGTATTGAATTTTTGGAAAATTTAACACATGAATTTTTTAGCATCCTAAAAATCCTTGAAATGATTATTCCACCCATTGCTTATCATTATAAAGATATCCCAAAAGTCACAAAATTTTTTCCATCCTCAAATTTCAAATTTTTCATCAGGCCAGGTCGACACTACTTACATCTAGTGTCGACACAGATTAGCTCAGGTCGACACTCACCTCCTCTAGTGTCGACACTGACCCCCTGCCAGAGTCATATACACCGTGGGCGCCGGTTAAGGGTTTGGTGTTCCTGCGGGGATAGCTTACCCTAAATCCCCTTTTCTTATCCAGGTCGACCCGACGGCCGTCCTCTTCCTTGAATCCGGCAGGCTTTGAACCATTTCCACCTCTTCCCTCCTCCATTCCATCCCTGTCCTTCTTCTCTCATTCCTCACTCTCCATCCTCTCCTATTCTACTCCATCTTGCTCCCATGGCACCCAAGTAGGCCCCTCGCCGTGGAGCAAAGTCAAGGGCTACGGCAAGGCCCATTCCGGCGGATGATGCTCCTCCCTCTGAAAGGAGAACCAAGAGGCGCCATGACCCTGCAGAGCAGCCAGGGCCTTCATCTGCCTCCCCATCATCTGCTAAGAGAGGTAGGGCTTCATCTTCTAGGCGAGGTAGAGGGTCTGCCTACCCTAGGAGGAAAATTCTGGTTTCTTCTCCTAAAGTCTCTGAGAAGTCAACCTCTTCATCCTCAGAGTCTTCCCAGCCTTCTAAGAGAACTCCTTCCAAACCACTTAGTGCAGGGAAGACCATTTTGAAGCCCAGAGCTGTGGACTTAGAGGACAGTGAACTGAATGCTGCCTTTCCTGAAGTCCTCAACTTCTTTAAATTTCAGTCTTGGCAATCTTTCATTTCAGACTTTCGCATCATATACCCTAGACTTGTCCAGGAGTTCTACATGCATTTGGAATGCACAGATGAGGGCTACAAGTCAAAAGTCAAAGGGATTGAGATTGATATGCCTACAGCATAGCAGCCACCATATTCAAAATTCCAGATGAAGGAGCAGACTACCATAACTTTGAGTTCAACCTTCATGAAGCATATACCATCTTGACTGGATTGTCTGCAGATGAGTCTGATCTCAAGCAAACTCATGTCACTAAATTCAACACCAACACTTTTCCTCCAGTGTTGAGGCTTACCCATCATATCCTGACCACTATCATAACACCTCAAGGTGGTGGGAGAGACAGACTCACAGACATCCAAAGGTTTGTAGTATACTGCATGAGCATGGACATAAAGATCAACCTCCATGTCATCATGTACCAGATCATCTCTGAGACAACTAGGGCAGATTTGCATAGATCACTTCCTTATGCAGCCCATTTGACTCAAGTCTTCAAACACTTTGGTGTGTCTCTTGAGAATGAGAAGTCTCAGAAAATTCCTAAGTCCAATATTTATTGCTTTAAGCATGTTCAAAAGTTTATGGGCTTTAGGATTGTGGGTGATCAGGTTAGGAGAGGGCCAGCTGCAGTAGAGGCCCCTGTGGTGCAAGAGGATCAGCCTCCAGTGCAAGAGGATCAGCCTTCAGCTCAAGAGGATCAGCCTCAAGTGCATGAGGACCAGCCTCCAATGAATGAGGATCATCCTCATGTGGCAGTTGAAGTTGATGTACCCATTAATGCCCCTCTTTCACCTCAACTTCAGCCCTCCTCCTCCTTGAACCCTGAAACTGAAATTCCATCTTTTTCTCCACAACCTCCAGTTCATGCATCCAATCCTGTGGTGGACCTTCTGTTCCACCAGAGCTATACACCTTTCTAAATGACAAATTTGATGCTTTGAACACCTCCATTCAGACTATGTCAGAAAACTTTGAGTTGAGGATTCAGAGGTTGGAGAACACTGTGTCTGCCAAATTTATTGAACAAAAAGCAGCTTCTGACCATGCAACGCAAAGGTTTAACAGGCTGATTGGCACATTGGCAGATGCTTCAGTTGAGCTAAAAGAGCATCAAGAGGAGTTGGAAACAGTTCTGAAGGGAATTTTGGAAAATTCCCAAGCTGATGTCTTCAACACCAAGGAGACACTCTCTCAGATCTCTAAGACAAGGCTGTCTTTTGCACATTTGGTAGATGACTTGGAGAGCATGAAGAATTTGTCTGCTCATATTGATGAAGAGATGTCTGCACTTAAAAAGGAATTCAAAGTTTTGAATAGACCTTCTTGGTCAGCTGGTTCTTCTTCATCTTCACAGCCAATGTCAACTGAGTTCAGTGCCCTTCAAGCTACAATGTCAGAGAATTCAGAGAGAATGGAAAATCTATTGCATACAAGACTCTCAACTATCCAAGCTCAAATGAAGTTCAGTCTAGCTTCAATGGAAAAGAGATTGACGGATATTGAGACCATTTTGATACCCATTCCTCCTCCTCCTCCTCCCCATTAATGTAATTTCTTTTGATGATGTCAAAGGGGGAGAAGATAGCAAGAAATTGTAATGCTTTTTAAATGTGTTTTTTGAAGATTGCAATGTTCATATTTTGTGAATGAAATGAATAGAAACCTTTGTGTCTTCAATGTGATTGAAAACTCTTTTGAATGAATGTGAATGTGATGAATGCTTGTCAAGCTGCTTGACCTTTGTGTGAGAATAGCTTATCTTTAGTAACATTGTGTCTTTCATGTGTGCAACTCTCAAATGGCACTAAAAAATGTTCAAAGGTCTTTGACAAGTATGAATAAAAGGAAATGAAAATGCTTAAAATCGCATTTCATTCAAACTTTCCACTTCCATATGAAGTTAATGTTGCCATCATCAAAAAGGGGGAGATTGTTGTGTTGAGTGTGAATATAATACATTTCTCCTCACATTTTGATGATGACAAGCTGTGATTTTAATGCATAACAATTGGAACATGTGAAATACATCACACCTGAAATAACAATATTCAAAAAGCATGTTTCCAAGCACATTTGTCATTGATATTCATGATAATATATTTAACTAATGATTTATGTGTTTATTTCTCAAGGACAAACATTTATTGCAAGGATGGTGTCGACACACCTCATACTGGTGTCGACACAATGTTCCAAGATCTAAGGCAAAAGGTGAAGAAATGATCAACTAGTGCCGACACTAGTTTAGGGCAGGTCGACACTAGAGACAGATCCCAGAGAAATATGTTAACAGGCTTCTATCTCAGGTCGACACAAATGCAGGCAGGTCGACACTAGAGAGCCTTCCCAGAAGGCCTGTTTTTCAGATGGCTAAAGCAGGTCGACACCAAATGCAGCAGGTCGACAGTAGATGGCTCTCCCAGAAGGCCTGCTTTTCAGATGGCCAAAGCAGGTCGACACGAGATGATATCAAATCGACACTAGAGAGCCTTCCCAGAAGGCCTGTTTTGCTGTCTGGGACATGGTGTCGACACTGAATCATCTCAGGTCGACACTAGAGACCTCTCCCAGGGAATTGATTTGCCAGTCTAAGACAGTGTGTCGACACACCTCATGGGCAGGTCGACACACTCTGGAATCTCTGTGACTTAAACTTTGTCCTGGACACGTGGCACCCTAGGGAACTATTGGATTAGCCTTGGATCGTGTGCCCACGACCCCCAAGGGTACATTTGGAGTATTAGGGGTATAAATACCCTTCTATTGGCTATCCAACATGCAAGAACCCTTTCAGAGCCTCCCAGAAATCCTGTTGGCGGCTAGAAGGTTTCTCCTCCCTGTTCTTGCCTTCCTGGTGCTTCCTCAAGCCAAATTCTCATCTGCTCAAGCATGAGAAGTGGAAATTGATCGTTGAAGAAGCAATTGGATCACCTCAAGGAAGCAGATCAAGTAGAAGCCGACTCCTGTGATGAATTCAAGGAAGATCATGAAGATTAGATTGCAGAGCATCGCCCAGGAACTTCCAGAGATCAAGCTCTTCACAATTCGACCTTCTATAAGGGAGTACATCTGAAGAGAAAAGCTCCTCAATACAATTCTCATTTTCCTTTTCTCTTCTGAGTAATTTTGAGATTGTGCATGGGTTGTTGCATGAGTCTCAAGAATTTACTCTTGTTGGACTAGATCTGTTGCTAGAGGATCTGAGTCTTGTGTTTTTCTAGCAAGTTGTTTGTGAGCCGTCGAGCTCAGTGGTTTTGAGTCGTCGTACTCAAGTGGTAGTTGAGCAGTCTTGCTCAGGGTTCTAGAGTAGTCTTACTCTAGAGTTTGTGTGAGTTGTAAACTCAGGTGGTTGGAGTTGTCAGGCTCCAGTGGGTGTGTTGTACCCAGGTTGATTAGTGGATCCTTACTGTGTGAAGGGTGGATGTAGGAATCACATGGTGTGATTTGCGAACCACCTAAAAATCTCTGTGCATTGATCTGATTGTGGTTTGAATTTATCCTTCGTTAGATGCATGCATAGGATCGTTTGAATTCATCTAATCAATTTGTTCACACACTCCTTTTGCACAACTCACTCAATTTATCTTCAGATCTGTGAAATCTGTTTCTCAATTTGTCTCTGATTCAAGAGTTTTTAAAATTGGTTAAGCTTCCGCATTAGTAGGCCTAGATCTATTCAACCCCCCCCCCTTCTAGATCTTGTCTTCACCATTTATCGATCCTTCAACCCGTAGTTATTCTTGACCGGAAGGTACAGTATCTCCGGAACTAGAGCATTGCATCGGTGAAAGTACTATGGCTCAACTTCTCACGAGAGGAGGCAACTTGGGAGCTTGAGGATGCTCTGAACAAGAAGTATCCCCAATTGTTTGAGTAGTGGCGTCCTAACTTCGAGGACGAAGTTTCTTTAAGGGGGAGAGGGTGTAAGGCCCTCGAATTTTGGCCTATTTTGGTTAGATTTTTGTCATGTGATGTATATATACCTTATGTATGTAATTAAGTACATGTGTGTATATATGTATAAGTATTTATATTTGTACATGTATATATGTATATATATATATCACATACATGATGTTTGTATTTAATAATTAAGTTATATGTATGGTACATTGCATGTATATACCTAGTGTAAGTAGAATTACTACAATTCTGTGTTCTGGCCGAAAACCCTTTTGGCGTCAACATGAGTTGACGTTAAGCGGAGGTCAGCGACCACATCCATCGACGCTAACCCCCAGATAGGCGGCCACTGATGTGGACGTATAGATTCCAGATTTGTTGCAGTTCCAGATCCAAAAATGCTCACGTTTTCTTCACCCCAATTTTAGAAACCGTTCTACAACGATCGAGAACCCTTCTAAACGCATCCCTGGAACCCCAGCCCTATAAAACACCTCGTTTAGGGCGTAGTTAGACCCTTTTGACTCTTGGGTCAAAAACCCTAGTTTTCTATTACGAACCCTGAACATGGAGGCCTTGGATCTTGCAACTTGGTGCGTCTTCCGGTGAACTACAACGATTGGAGGACTCTTTAAACATCAAGGAAAACTTCCCCGACTCCGGTGTGCAGCAAGGATTATCACAGGAACTGGATCTGGGAGGATTTGGAGGCTTCTTGGCGCTGGCCGAGGAGAACTTCTCCGACCAATTGTTCCGTCTATAGATTTTTACAAAGGCAAGTAACCCTTGACCATTGTCCATACATGCGTCTAGTAGGTCCTAGATATTTTTCTGGATTATATTCATGTCCTGGAACCCCCTTTTCACCAGTTTTTCTGTGTTCAGTCTGTGTTTGCACAGACAAGAACTAGACGGCAACCTTTGCTGACATTTAGATCCTTGGTCAATGGCCACCGACGGTGCCGTTAACCTGATTGGCGGCCACCTGTGTGTCACTGAGTTCATCAAGCAGTGATAGTGTGCATGCCTGATCTTTGTAGCCTATTTTTCAGATTTCCGAACATGAGGATATACTGTAAAAATGCTATATTGTCAAGTATCTCTAGTGGATCATGCCATGTCATTATGCTGAATATTTCATTCATTGGATTAATTATTAAAATTTCTGAAATGAATTATTAGGCATGTTTTAGTCTTATTAATTACTGTTTGTATAGATCCGTGTTTAATTAAGATGTCAAAATATTTCTATGAGTTGTATACATGTATCTGGTAACACCATGAAATTTGGACAAATTTCTATTTGCTGTGTGAATATTCAGAACTGCTGAAAAATGGATCAATGAACATGAATAGTCTGTTTTAATTACAATTAAAAATGTGTAGTTGTTTATAATCATGTCAGAAATTGTATGAGCATTGTGGGATTGCAGAAAATAGGTTTTGAAACTACCAAATGTGACTGGATTGTTGAAATTCCTGTTTAATTAGGTTTATTTGTAAATCTGTAGAATACTTGTTCTAATTTTCATAAATTTTGTATGTTTCCAAAAGATATGAAAAACTATGTGTATGATGAGTAACCTGTAAGCAATCTTTAGTAAAATTTTCATGCTGATTGGATAACAGTAAGTGTTGATTCGGATTTAACATAGAAAAAGGACAATGTGGAGCATGCTTAGTATAATTGTTCATAATTTAGTGAATTGCAGCATGATTAGAGTTAGTTTATGACCTATTTTACATTGTAATAGTAGCATGTTATTAGATAAATTGAACTATGAAATCATGTATAAGTGAATGCAATAGTGTAAACAAGTGTATGTGAACAATGTTAATAATACGAAAAGTGTATAAACTGTGCCATGTGTGACACTGCTGCCTTAGAGGGCTGTGGAACCATACCATAGTAAAGTCCCTACGGAAAGGTTCATACTATGTGAAATCCTACGGGTAATTAGGATGAAATCCTGGAGGTGGACAAGTACCACTGGTTAGGGTGGAGAGTGCTTCTCCCGGTTCTGCGCAGTTAACCAAGATCTATCACTATTTTGCCTTGGTGATAGGTATGTGAATGTGTTGTGTGTGTCCTTCTAGAGGTGGTTTGGACTATGTGTCACGGCATTTAATGTGAATAATGTCATTGTGTATAAGTGAAATGTGAAATTGTGTAATGTGCAAATGAATATGTGAATGTGTGTAAACAATGTGATAGCATGTGAATTAGTGAAACATTAAATGAGTATGTTAAATCCATGTCAAAACAGCAAGCTAAACATGTTTATAATTGTGTTAAGTGTATGAGAATGTAAATAGAATCCATGCTAAGAGCAATGCTTACATCATGTGTTATTTCATGCTTAAGTTGCATATATATATTGTAGCATGAATTGAATGAGTTTTAAGTTGATTAAGCATGTTAAAGAAATGTGTGGAGAGCATGTGATAGGTTTTATACCTAATGTGAAAAGAAACATAAAGCATGTATCATGTCCTTTAATGTTATAGGAATTTCATGCATAGAATTTAAAAGGTTCAAACCATGTTACATGTGTTGATTGTTTTATTAGGAAGTAAAATGTGCATATGATGTGTGTATGTATAATGTCCGTGGATTGCTTGCTAAGTCTATTAGACTCACTCTTGCTTCGGCGTACAGTGTGGCAAGTGATTCCTCTTCTTTGGAGGAGACTGTTAGGAGCGACTCTGAGCGAGAGGAGTAGCATCTTTTGTGAAGAATACTTTGTTGTACTTTCATTTCATAAGTATGTAATCAATGGTATTATGTAATTCAGATTTGGACAATGTAATTTGACATAGAAATTCAATTATGTGGACTTTAGTTTCTTTCTTGTACTATATGAACTGTGGATAAAATATGGATGATGGAATATTATTGTTGTTTTATTTCCGCTGTTCTATGTCTATATTTGTGTACATCTCAACTTAATGTATATGTTGGGTCAATGTCCCACTTTAGCGACGCTCTCTATACCGATGTGGGTTGGTATAACCATACCGGTATAAGGAGGGTCGTTACACGAAGTGTCTATCAATTGTTGACTATTTGCATCGATTACTGTTAAATTACATAACGATTGCCTTCATATATCGATTGACATGTACTCCTTTTGATTGGTGACCAAGTTTGTATCGATTGATGACCAAGTGACTTAACCCATACCGATTGCTGGTTTAAATGTTACTTTCCTATCGATTGATGAACAAATAACTTATATATGTATTGATTGGTGACTACTTACCATTTTCTATTGATTTCTATTAAAATTTGTTTCGATTGGTGAACAATACATCACTCAAGCTATGTTTTACACCGACTGATGAGTATTTTCATTCGGCGCCCAAAGTTTGATTTATTCAAATATAACTCTCATGCTTTCACATAAGATCTCTTGGATATCTCTTGCATATCCTTGAGCATTAAATGCACAGTCTACACTCTGCAAACCCAAGCTATTTGCTTACATTTTTTAGGCTAACAGGCAGAAAGAAGTCTACCTAAAGTAGAAAAGTGTGAACATAATTTCTAGACATCTACATCACAGACAGGAAGGAGTCTACCTAAAGTAGAAGTCTATCAGAATTTCTGGACAGATACATCAGAGGTATGGACATCTATTTGACATGTGAACTCTTACATAACATGTTTTATCTCTATGCATTTAATGCTTGTAGATACTATATGCTTTGGAAACATGCAAGCTATGGAACTCAAGGAATAGCCAACGAATAGAAAGCCACATGAGGATCTGTCAAACATCCAATGGCTACTAAAGATGAGTCTAATGACTAGATTTTAGAGAGAGCAAATGGAAATAGAAGAACAGGTTGAAGCTCTTAAGTCTCAACGGCTATGTTCCTGCCTAACCATAAAAAATAAGAAGGATGCAATCAAGAATGAAAAAATACGATAGACACATACATCAAGCCATCCAACAGGAAGCAAAGAGCCTACATCCTTTACCACCAGCCAAAGAAAGCAGAGCGTCAAAGCCACTCTTTCACATTGCTTTCTTGATCTGCCCTTCTCTCTCTGTGTTCTTTTTGCAAACCTTCTTTTAACAGAGTAAGATAGATCTGTCTCAGAGCAAGGCCCAACCATTGATTATCTTGGGCTTCATCTAGGAACCCTTTCATCTCCTTGATATTTTTTGTTGTTCCTCTTCTCGTGAGAAGAGAAGACCAGACTTCAAGCTCGGTGTCTTTGCCCCTTGTTTAAGGGAAGACTAGCCTACGATCTGGGTGTGTATGCCCTTTGTTTAAGGGAAGATCATCCTGCGAGCTAGGTGGTTGTTCCTCTTCTTAGAAGAGAAGACTTGCTTGAGCAAGTGTTGTATGCCCCTTGTTTAAAGGGAAGACTGTGATACCCCGAAATTTTCATTCATTTTATATTGTGCATGTATAAATATTTGTTGTGTGTATAGTGTGTGTATTCAATTGCCCGTATTATAACTTCTATATTCCTTATGAACTATACGTGTGTGAATTATCTAATTATTGAGGTGCCTATCGTATTTAATTATTTTAATGCACATAGTTAGTGCTACAGATGTGCATAGGTATACATACATGTGTTATCCTTGTTTAAATAATATTTACCTACTTTAAGCATGTTAAATTATTTAGGGTGTGTAAAGTACTTGGATGATAATATGCATACAATATTTAACTAATAATGGACACATTTTAATCATAAGTTCATGCGTAATGTATGTAATTATGCAATGTGTACGTATGTGTGCATATATGTATGTATTGATGCATATTGTTCTTAATTATGATTAGTGTAAGTTGTAATTAATTAAATATTACATAATGCAAGTATTTTATGTGGTAATGATATATGAAATTATTTTTGCATATACTAAATTATTTTAGTGCATTTATGCATTAAATTCTAGGTCTGTCGGTGTTTCGGCTGCTCAGGGCTGCTGGCGGCCAGGACCTGGACGCCAAGACACTGCTGGCGGCCAGACCTGGACGCCAACCCCCAGTGGGCGGCCACCCCCTGGACGCCAACCACATTCTGGCGGCCAGACCTTGACGTCAACTGCCAGGTTGACTACAACCGATGTTGACGTTAATATCCAGCTGCGTAATCCCTGCGTAATGTTTTGACTAGTTTCAGATTAGGAAACTCTTCCTAAACCTTTGGTAACCTACCCTAATGCGTACCCCAACCCTTGAACCTATAAAATACCCACTCTTGGATGAGGAAAAGGCTTTCAACATTTGGTGAAAACCCTAGCTCGAAGATGGTGAAAAGCTGATCTTTAGAAGGCCGGATCCGTCAACTGGAGGTGTTCCCCGAGGAGCTACAACATCTGGAGGATAGCCTATACATAGAGGAAGAGATCCCAACTCTGAGGAGCCATCTACATCGACAGGAGAAGAAGATCTAAGGCGTTTCCGAGCACCTTTTTGACAGGGCCGAAAAGGGCTTCACCGACAATTCTGATCTTTGTAGATTTTTTTAAGAGGCAAGTAAACCTAGATCTTGATCCTATACATGTCCCCTAAGTCCTAGGTATTTTTACGGATTTTTCCTCGCGTCCTGGAACCCCGAATTCATCGTTGTATGAAAATTCGTATGTATGTGCTGCTGGGAGCAAGTAGAAGGCAACATAGGTTGCAGTCAAGTTCTTCAGAAGAAGTTGACGGCAACATCCCTTGACGTCTACTTCTTCAGGACCTGAAAGTGTGCTTTTTGATCTTCTTTTGCTGTTTAAATAATTTCTGGATATGGGTATACTCTGAAATTTTTATAGGTGTTTGTATACTGTTAGTAGGTCATGTCATAATATTGCCTAAATTTTTTGTAAACCCTGTAAATTATGAAAATTCAATAACTGTACTATGTGCACCACATAAGCATGTTTAAATATGGCATAAATGGAATTACTGTAAGTTAGGATTGCATAAATTTTACATGATAGTATGAGTACTAATATCTGGCTTCTAAACTGTTGGACATAAACATGATCACATGTACCATGTTAAATGATGTTTCGATAAATATGACTGAAATCTGTTTTAAATTGTAGAAATTATATTTACTGTTCGAAAAATCCAGAAAATTGAAGATGTGATATGTTTACTGTTAGTAACCTGGGATAAAAATTTGGAACTAATCTGATGACAGTAATTGTGATTATTAGTTAAACTATGCGGATTATTCATATTTGATATGATAAAAACTAATCTTATGTAATTCAGTAATTTGCTGCATGTTTAGAATTGTAATAGGAGTTGTTTACTTCTGAAAAACCATAGTATCATGATCAGGTCAAATGAGATATAGGCAAATGGTAAATAAGGTGTGAAAAGGGATTAAATAGTATATGAACAATACGTGACTAGTGTGTGAAAATGTGAATGAGTGAATGTGTAATAATTGGGCCAAGGAATGACACTGCTACCCTAGAGGCTTCGAGAGCTGTACATAGAAAAGTCCCTATGGAAGGCTCTACATTGTAAAAGTTTGTCCTAAAGGCATTGGGAAAAACCCGGAGGTGGACAAGTACCACTGGATAGGGTGGAGAGAGCTTCTCCCGGTCTGCGCAGTTACCAAGATTCACCACTTCATTGCCTAGGTGGTGGGTATGTGATATGAGTTGTGTTATGAGATGTGATGAGTTATGAGTATGAGATATTTGTTTGTGTCCTCTAAAAGGTAGTTAGGACTATGTGTCATGGCATTTTAAGTAAATGGAATATGTATAAAGTGTAAGATTATATGTGAATGTGGCACATGATGAGTGCAAATGATATGATATGTGATAAATGAAAACCAAAGAATAAATGATGTGAAGAATATGTGAAAAGATATGTAAGAGACAGTTAATGTTATTGAGAGTGTGCTTGCATGTGAAAACCGATGTAGTAATGCATAATGTTCACGTTTTCATGCATTAATTACCTCATTCGCAATATCATGTTTATCATCATGTCATGTAGTTTATCGTTCTCATGTAATAGTGTATGTGAATAAACATGAGTAACCATGTCATTTATGCAACATGAAAGATGAAAATATAGAATTGTGAATTGGATAAGATAGCATATGAACAAATGTAAATCCATGTAATTGAATGTAATTCATGTCAAAACAGCAAGTAAAGTGTAGTTATGAAGGTGATAAATGTATGTAATATTAATTAGGTTCCATGCTAGATGTGATGTTTGCTTAGTACAAAGTTTCATGCTTTAGTACTTATTGTTGCCAACCAATTTGACCATGTTTTAACTTCTCAATTCATGTTATAAAATATGAAACCATGTGTATGAGATGTATGTACATTTAAAACAGCAAGCAAAATGTGAAATTAAATATGAAAAGTGCATGTGAAAAGTGAATAGTCATCATATTAGTTTGTTCATTCCTTTATGTCTAATTCTATGTTCTAGTTGTAGAAATATGTCATGTAATGAATTAATGTGGAAATGAAGGAATCATGTTATGTGTTAAGTGTAGAGAATATGTACAAGTGTATAGTAATAGTATCCATGATTTAGAATAAACATATGATAGAATGAGGCATGTCTAGGTGATTAAAAATGTGTTGATAGCTAAGAGTATGTTCCATGTGTTTGGGAGTTTAAATGATAGTATGTATTCATGAGTGTTTAATAGCTTAATGTGAATGTGATATGTTTAAGATTAAGTCTTTGCTTTACTTGCTGAGTCTTTGGACTCACCCTTGCTTCGGCGTACAGGTTGACAGGTATCCCGTACTTGGGGGAGAGACGCTATCTTGGAGGAGAGGCTTTTGAGGAGCAAGTAGTAGTTGTATTTTCCTTTCATAGTTGAATAAAAATGTTATTTGGACAATGTAGCTCTTTCATCATGTAATATTGTGGACATTGTCGTTCTATTTTTGCACTATATAGATTGTGGAATATGGGATGGTGATGGACTAAGTTAAATTGTTGTATTTATTCCGCTGAAATCAATTGCTATCTACGTACTTTTCAACCTATCGGCTAGTGTTGGGTTTTATCCCACTGTAATGACGCTCTTTATACCGATGGGCATTGGTATAATCGTACCGGTATGAGGAGGGTCGTTACAAAGACCAAGGTGTCTTGGTGGTTTAGTGAAATCCCAAGAGTGTGCTTGGGGACTAAACGTAGGACTTCCATTTGTAAGGGTCTAACTAGGATAAATATATGTGTCCTTTATGTGATTACTTTTATTTTTTTCCGCTGCATACTAACAAACAGTTCTAACAATCTCGTTTAGTGTTTATGTTTTAGATTTCAAAAAAAGTACTAATCAGCCAATTCGCCCCCCCCCCCCCCCCCCCCCTTGGGGTTATTAGTTGGGCCAACAAGTGGTATTAAAGTCGTGGTCTTTAAATATTCAAAGTAGATCTAACAATCTTAAAGCAAAGATCAAATGGCAAGTTAGGTTTTGCAGAAGGCCAATCCATCTTGTGGCCTCCTCTATTTGATGGAGAAAACTGCCCTTACTGGAAGACAAGGATGGAATTCTTCCTACAAGGCTACGACTTCCAACTTTGGAGCATCATAGAAGATGGTGACCTCCAAATATCTAAGCCTAAGGAAGAATGGACAGCTAGAGATAAAAAGAAGATATCCTTGAACAACAAGGCCAAAAGTTTCAAGTGATGCGCACTGACAAAACAAGAATTCAATAGAATATCTATTTGTAAGACAACAAAAGAAATGTGGGACAAGCTGAAGCTCACATATGAAGGAACTGACAAAGTAAAGAAAACTAGGATTGATATCCTGGTTACTCAATATGAGAAGTTCCAAATGTTGGCAGGTGAGACCATTACACAAGTGTATGGCAGATTTACTGGCATAGCTAATGGTCTTGCAGAGCTTGGAAAGGTATACAACATTGGTGATATGGTAAGAAAAATTCCAAATCTCTACCAAACTAGTAGACTCCAAATGTCATAGCCATAGAAGAAGCTAATGACCAAACAACTATATCATTAGAAAAGTTTATAGGATCATTGATGGCACATGAGATCAACATGAAGAGAGTATTTGAAAGCTCATCTAAGAAAAAACTTACTAATGCTTTCAAAGTTATAGCTGCTTTTTCTACCTCTTCCTCTTCTAGTTCAAAAAATGCAAGTTCTAAAGACAATGATGTAGATGAACTGATGTCCAAGCTTCAAAAAATTATAAAAAAGAAGAAGAATAGATCAAGAAGGATCCAAAAGAAACAGAAAAGGAAGAAAGAACCAGTCTATTATGAATGTGGGAATTCTAGACATCTCAGATCAGACTACCATAAGCTCAATAACACTAGTCAACAAGAAAAATCAAAGAAGAAGCTGAGAAAAGATGAGAAGCACAAGAAATTTAAGAGAAAGGCTATGGCAGCTATATGCGAAAATAACGAAGTCTTCACCACAGACATCTCAAGCTCAGATTCTGAAGAAAAGCAAGTAAGTCTAGCCCTTATGACAGGACTAGATGAGGTACAATCTGACCCATCTTTTAACTTTTGTACTGATTCTGATCAGAATTAGAAGATTTAGAAGAAGTTTTTAATGAACTTTATGAAAAACATAAAGTTGTAGTAAAAGAATTAAAGAATCTGATAAATAAACTTACTTGTTTGGAAAACACTAATTTTGTTCTTAAATCCGAAATAGAATAATTGGAAACACAGTTAAAGGAAAGTACAAAAAAAAAAATTATCTTTGTGTGAAGATTTAAAGAGTAAGAACAATTAGAGTTATAAGAAAATTGAAAACTCTAACTGAAAAAATTATTTATTTAAAAGAATCAGTTAAAAAATTAATAAAAAGTAAAACATCTCTAGCCCTATGCTTAAAAGGATCCAAAACTAGCAATAACAAGCAAGAACTTGAATACAAACCTCCTGAAAAATAAACTATGTATTTGGAAAAGTATCCATTGTCAAAATTTGAAAAAGAAACTAAGATGCCTTAGAAAAAGATCCTTGTAGTTAACAAATGGTCTCAAAAGAAAATTAAGAGCATATAGGCCTATAAACAAATTATATTCATTGTTGTTCTCACTGCAATAAGTTAGGACACACAATATACTCGTGTACTACTAGGCACTTAATGTGGATTCCAAAAGGATATTTTTATGCATCTAACCATCAAGGATCCAAAAAGATTTCGGTACCTATTTTTGACTAATTTATTTGCAGGATAGCCTTAGAGCATTAGGAACAAATGATGCTCAAGACATTGGTGACTGTCGGCTCTTTGAAGAGGAAGTAGTCACAAATAGATTCTATTTATAATCTAGAGAAAGACTTAGTGCACTTTCATATTGCACTTAAGTGCAATATGACTAGGCACTAAGTCCATGTGGCATCCAACAATTGGATTGCCACTTTATCACTCCCCATGTGAGGGGTGCCACATAGACTTAGTGTCTAATCATATTGCACTTAAGTGCAATATGAAAGTGCACTAAGCCTTTCTCTATAATCTAACATCTTTGCAAGATTTTGTTTATCTTATAAGATCAATGCAGGTAAAAATCTTAAAGACTTGACAATATAGCAAGTGGATATGTCAACTAAACAACAAGATCAAACACCAACAAGTAGAAATTAACAAGAAGGTGTCGACAGATTCAAATCTGGTTGTCGACAGACAAAGCACAGGTCGACACAAAGGGTACAAATTGACACACAAGGTTTAAATGTCGACAAATGGTGACAAATTGGTCGACAGACAAAAGGAATTTGGGAAGACTCACCAAAACATCAACTAATGGGGAGCCTCATAATAAGGGGGAGTTGCACATTTATGACAAGTATTGTTGAACTCCTTCAAAATGGTAAGAATTTTCCTTAAGGGGAGAATGCCAATGGTAAGATCCTTTCTTTTTAGTTATTGACAAAAATGGGGAGAGTATTTTTAAACTATGATTTTTTTTTTTTTGAAGTATCTATGTCAAAAAATTCTCATAAGTTTTGTCATCACCAAAAAGGGGGATATTGTTGAACCACTCTTATATTTTATCATTTTATTTTAGTGATAACAAAACTCATGCTTAATTTAAATATCATTGATATATTTAATATCATTGTCTCTCATGATTATTGTATGTTCAATCGCCTGTAACTTCGTCATATCCGAAGCCTTAACTTCGTCATGCATGTTTTTATTGTAATCAGTTGAAGCTTACTTCATCATATACGAAGCTAGCTTTGTCATATCCAAAGCTTTCACTTCATCATCCATATTTTTGTCGTGATCAGTTGAAGTTTACTTCGTCATATCCGAAGTTCTACTTCGTCAAATCCGAAGTTTACTTCATCATATATGAAGCTAACTTCATTATATCTGAAGTCCTATACGAAGTTCCACTTTGACCGACAACGTTGTTTCTTGGCCAGTCGAAGTAGCAGTCAAAGTTTCACATCAATTACTATTGTTTTATATCGATTGGAGTTATTGGCTATCGATTGTTGACCATTTCCGTCGAGACTTCGACTGACTACATTATATCTCTTAACCAGTCGAAGTGTATATCAATAGTTGACCATTTCAACATTGATTGTTGTTGTTTCATTATGATTGCTGACCATTTCCATCGTCAATCAAAGTAACCAGTCGAAGTGTCTATCGATTGCTGACTATTTGCACATCGATTACTGTTAAGTTACATATTGATTGCCTTCATACATCTATTGGTGTTTACTCCTTCCGATTGGTGAACAAGTTTGTATCGATCGATGACCAATTGACTTAACACATACCGATTGGTGGTTTAAATGCTACTTTCCTATCGATTGATGAACAAATAACTTATATATGCATCGATTGGTGACCTACCATTTTCTATTCATTGCTCTTAAAATTTTTTTCGATTGGTGAACAATACATCACTCAAGCTATGTTTTACACCGATTGATGAGAATTTTCATTTGGCACCCAAAGCTTGCTTTATTTCAAATATAGCTCTCATACTTTCATGCAAGATCTCTTGCATACCTCTTGCATATCCTTGAGCATTAAACGCACAGTCTTCCCTCTGCAAACCCAAGCTACTTGCTTACATTTTCTAAGCTAACAGACAAGAAGGAGTCTACCTAAAGTAAAAATATGTTAGCAAAATTTCTGGACATCTATATCATAGACATGAAGTATGATGGTCCTCGTCGTTCAAACTCGTTAACACAATAACGAGCTTGATCCGACTCCGCCTCCGGTGAATAGGCCAAAGCCTCGCAAGGGATATCAACGCACATGTTCGTGGAAATATAAAAGAATACACTAAATACACATAAGATTGCACATCTCACATATATTTACATGATTATTACAAGCCAGTTCTCAACAAAAGTCAATTACAGTGTACAATAGCCTGGGGCATACCCCGAGGTATAATAGAAAGAGAATTACACTGCTGAAGGAGTAGACCCAACTCCACTGCGATGTGGCTCTGAACTAGAAGAAGGATGGGAACCCTCCTGCTCTCACTCACCTGAAAGGAGTAGGGGTGAGCCTCACAAGTCATTGGCTCAGTTGAAAAATTCCCTCAAAGGCCGAAACAACACAAGTACTATAGAAGCAGGAGTAAAAACATCTATTTAAACAGTTAAGCAAGCTAGCTAAGCATGTTGCCACAATTGTAATTAAATAAACAACTCTACGCTATTAACATGGCTGAACATTAATAAATAAATGGCAAACCTTGCTCAAAGGTATGAGCTAAATAGGGTAACGCTAAACACGAGTCACGAAGACTAGTTCTCAATACTAGCTACTAACCCGGACAAACCACACAGGTCTATCTCTTAGCTCGCAGCCACAGACGAAAGGTACAGCTGCCGCTGCACCTCAAAAGGGGCAACAAACTATGGAGACCAAACTAGCACCACACCTGCAGGCCACACAACTGTAGGCCCATGCCTGACACCTTTAGGGACTCCGGCCCGAGCTCCCTAAAGTGAGACACTAAAAACAGGACTAGCTGGGGACTAGTACGTCTACCGGTGTCCATCCTCCAACCAAGAGCGCGCTACAAGCGACTGAAGACAACGAACACAAATCATTGTCCAACTATCGTCTTTCCCTCGGCCACACGTACAACTCAAACAAAGGAGTGAGGGTGTCCAAGAAGACAACACAGACCTCGATGGTACATAACTACCGGGACAAACCCTAAGCACAACGAGCCTGGCTCACAGAGAACCTGAGGTACCCAACTCGAGAGGTAACCACAGAAGGCGTCATACTACCTAACTTGCCATGTACACACAAACCATGCAAACTCGACATTCTAAATCTCGACGGGTGCCATTGCACTGCTTACCGACCTTAAGTTCATAAAATAATGCCACACGATAACCATGAAACTATGCTTAAACTTTCAGCCCTCAGAAGCCAGAAGGCAACAGGGTGCTCTATCGCCTTCAGAACACGACGCCTCGATACGATGCATTATGAAATAAGATTGCGATGGGTCGGGTTGTCACGTTCAGAAGGTGATACCCTAGGCCATCGCCTTCACAGACAGAGCCCCACATTCGGGGTTCCACCTCCAGAAACCCCACAAAAAATACACCAATAGATATATAGAACTTGGATAACCATTTTAGTAGTTACACTAACATGCCATCTATCAATTACTACATGTTTCATGAATCAAACGTGATGAACACGCCATTCATAACGAAAAATGGAGCAGAATCTCCCTACCTACGCGAGGTATGTGGAAAACAACCATTGATCGGTGTATCCCACGCTCCGTGCAATGTCCTCCCAGAAAGAGCACGCCAAATAGGACTCCAAACACTTGAATCACCCAAAAATCCAAAGCAAAAGCTCCTCCTAGCCGAGCAGAGCTTTCTCAGTTTGGTGAACCAAAGCATCTTAACCCTAAACAGTTAAGAATGCAATGGCCCTGGCTGTCGCGATAAGAATGCGATGTCATAAGTCGTCGCCTTCTCATTGCTGACGCCAGCTGGCTACTCTGCGCACGCCATGCGGCGGGTATGCAGCCAAACAACCCCAGGAAAGTGGCAACATGAACCCAACGTCTAGAACTGTCGCGTTAAGAACGCGACATGCACCCTCGTCGCATTCACAAATAGTAAACTAGTGGACACCTTGGGCCCAGATTCCCGGCCCACAAAGCCCAAACAACCTGTGGGGGACACCAACTACCAACCATTGGCCACACATTGGCCACCAAAACCATTGAATCATAATCCAAAAATCCACGACGTTACATTATTATCACCTAAAAAGAGATTTCAACCTCGAAATCCAGAAAGAAAACTTAACACATAAATTTCACAACTAAATAAGCATAATACTATCACCTAAAAAGAAGTAAAAGCTTACTCAAACAAGTATGGATACACTTTTTGCATTTCTTCTGTCAGTCCCATGTATCTTCTCCTCCCTGTCTATTCTCCCATTTGACTTTTACCAATTCTATTTATTTGTTCCTCAATTTCTGTGTTCTCTGCTCTGTAATCTATACTAGATATTTCGGCATAAACATGTCTAGCTTCAAGTCATCTCGGGTGTAGCTGACTATCTGCAATGGATCTCGAATGTACTTTCTTAACATGGAGACATGAAACACATCATGTGCATCTGTGAAGTCGATTGGAAGCTCTATTCTATATGTTGTTTCCTCAATTCCTTCAAAAATTCGAAATGGACCCACATATCTTGGACTTAATTTACCTTTCTTACTGAACCTCAGAACACCTTTTGTAGGAGAAACCCTCAAGAACACATAATCTCCAACTTCAAATTGTAGCACCTTCGCTTGGTATCTGCATAGCTCTTTTGACATCTCTGAGCTATTTGAAGCTTCTCTTTTATGAATCTAACCATTTCTACACATTACTGAATCAATTCTGACCCCATAACCTGTCTTTCTCCCACTTCATGCCAATTTAGAGGTGTTCTACATGGCCTGCCATATAAACCCTCATACAGTGCCATTCCTATACTTGTATGATAACTGTTATTGTAGATAAATTTCACCATACACAGATGATGCTCCCAGTTGCCTCCCTATACTAAGAAACAAGCTCGCAACATGTCTTCAATTGTCTGAATGGTCCTTTTAGTCTATCCATCTGTCTAAGGGTGATATGCTGAGTTGTACCTCAACTCGATGCCAACCACTCGTTGCAAACTCCTCCAGAATCTAGATGTGAATCTCGGATCTCTATCTGAAACAATTGTTACTGGAATACCATGCAATGGTACAATTCTGTCCACATATAATCTGGCCAATCTGTCCACTGTCCATGACATATTCACTGCTAGTAATCTGCACACCTTGGTCAATCTGTCAACAAATACCCAGATGCCATTGTGTCCTGACGTTGTCCTAGGCAAGCCTACCACAAAGTCCATAGCAATGTCATCCCATTTCCATTGTGGAATCGACAATGGCTGTAACAAACCTCCTGGCCTTTGATGTTCTGCTTATACCTATTGACAAATCACACATCTATTGACAAACTCTGCAATTTCTTTCTTCATGTGCGGCCACCAAAATGCTTCTTCAAGTCTTGGTACATCTTCGTGCTGCCAGGATGGATAGAATATCTGGATTTATGTGCCTCTTCCAATACTTTATACTTCACCTCTGCTTCCCTTGGGACATATAATCTACTTCTGAATCTTACCACATAGTCATTATCAATAGTGACACATTCCATTTTTACAATTTTCACTAAACTTTCATATGTTCTTTGAGCTTCTACAATCTGCCAATATATGGATGGTTCTACTATACTGCTGGCCAAAACTGCATGCCACTGATTGTTAGGAATATACAAGGAATTATCTGCCACATCTTCATACAATTTCCACTCTCTTATCATCATCTGGCTCAATACAACTTTTCTACTTAATGCATCTGCAACCACATTTGCTTTACATAGATGATAGGCCAAACTGAAATCATAATCTTTTAAGTACTCTATCCACCTATGCTGTCTAAAATTCAGATCCATTCAAGAGAAAATATATTTCAAGCTCTTATGATCAGTAAAAATTTCAAACCCCTCTCCATACAGATAGTGCCTCCAAAATTTTAGAGCAAAAACCACTGCTACTAATTCTGAATCATTAGTAGGGTACTTCTCTTCATGTCGCTTCAATTGCCTGGATGCATAAGCTACAACCTTACCATGTTGCATTAATACTGCACCAAGTCCCCTCCTAGAAGCATCTATATATAGTACAAATCCTCCACTGCCTGATGGTAATGCCAATATCGGTGTTGTAGTGAGTCTTTTCTTTAATTCCATAAAGCTTTTACGACAATCGACTGACCAAATGGTGCTCCCTTTTTGATTAATCTTGTGATGGGTGCTGCAATCTTTGAAAAATATTGAATAAAACGCCTGTAGTAACCTACCAACCCGAGGAAACTCCTGATATCTGTAACTGTTTTCGGTTCCTCCCATTTCATGACTGCCTCAACATTGGCGGGATCTACTGCTACACCTTTATCAGAAATCATGTAAGACCCTCGAATTTTGCTCATACTATGTTTGTTTAACCTTGTGCATAATATAAGTGTTTATACTCATGTGCATATATATATATATATATATATATATATATATATATTTATTTATTTATTTTTATTTATTTATTTATATTTCTATGAATATAAGTACTTAGCTAATTCTGTACATATTGTACTTATTTAAATCCTATGCATATTGTATTTAAATAATGTTGTGCATATATTATCTAATTATTGATGTGCATATTATATTTATTTATTCCGTGCATATTGTATGTAATTATGTTGTGAACATATGTATATACATATTTATTCTGTGCATATGATATCTATCTGTTTTCTGTACACATTAAATTGTTTATGGTGTATATGTATATCTGTTTTGATGTATTTTTGTCTTCTGGCCGAAATGTCAGTTAACGTCAACATACGTTGACGTTAATTGCATGTTGACGGCAACCAGTGTGCCGTTGATTGCATGGCCAGGAGAGGTTGACGTCCAGATCGATGAATGCTGACTCCCTATTAACGACAGCAATATGGTCGTTTACTTCTCCGTTTTGTTGCGATTTCAGAGCTGGAAACGGTGTGTTTCTTGCGGTTCTAGATTAGGAAACCTAGCTCTAACAGTAGGCAACCCTAATGTAATGCGTACCCCAACCCTTGAACCTATAAAACCTAATGTTTTAGCCCAGATTAAGTCTTTTGGTTGTGAGGAAAAAGCTAGGGTTTTTGTGGAGAAAACTGAACTTTGGAGAGCTTGATCTAAGGATTGGGTGGTAATTCTGGCGATCTACATCGGATGGAAGGAGCTCTTGACATTGAAGAAGCTTCCCCGACTCTGGAGATAGAGCTACATCAACACAAGGACCGGATCCGGGAGGCGTTTGTGCAGCTTCTTGGCTTGGCCGAGGAGAGCATCTTCGACCCAATTAAACCCATTGTAGATTTTATTCCAGGCAAGTAATTGAGGGATTTCATCCCTGCACATGTCTTTTAGGTCATAGGAATTTTCTGGATTTTTCCTCGTGTCCTGGAACCCCCAATTCATCAAGTTATGTGTGTTCTATCTGCATTTTCTGCAGACAGGAACTTGACGGCAATCTTGCTGCCGTCAAGATCTTGAGTTGGCGGCAACATCGTGTGTCGTTAACCGTGGTTGGCGACAACCCCCTTGCCGCCATGTTCTTCAGGTTTTTCAGAAATGTGATATGATCTATGTGCTATGAAATTCGGACTTCTGGATAATTGTGCATGTTGTAAAAATTAAGTTTGGTTGAATACTGTCAATATGTCATATCATGAGGGTATGTCGAATTTTTGTACATAGTTTCATTTAATAAAATTTTTGTGATTAAACAATAAGCATGATTTGACCATATTAAATTCTAAATAATTAGATTCATTGTAAATTAGGGTTTCAAAAAATTTCCATATTCCTATGATGACTATTTTCAGGTTTTAGCACTGTGAGAAACGACTGTGATGCTGTGAACCATGCTTAAGTGAATTCCTTAATAAATCTACATGAAGTCTATTTAATTGTTAAAATTAGTTTTATAACTGCAAAAAATCTAAAATTTTAGGTATGTGATATATAACCTGTGTGAAGCCTGTGATAAAAGTTTCATGTTGTTTTGACAACAGTAGGTACTGTTACTAGTTTAACAAGGACAATTGACCATGACAAGCATGTTTAATTTTAATCATATGGAATTTAGTGATTAGCAACATGATTAGGGCTCTGTTATGATTAATTTAAATTATGAAATAGTATGGTTAAGTTCTGTAACTTGAGATATGAATGTTATTTAAAGTGCATGTGAAAAGGATTAAATTGTGCATATAAGTGAATGTGATAAAGTGATAATGTGTAAATTGTGCCGATATTGACACTGCTACCATAGAGGGCTGTGGAGCCATACTGTAGTAAAGTCCCTATGCGAAGGCTCAATGTGTTATTTGTATGTGATATCCTATGGCATTAGGATTAAATCCTGGAGGTGGACAAGTACCACTGGTTAGGGTGGAGAGGGCTTCTCCCGGTCTGTGCAGTACCAAGATTCATCACTGTGTTACCTAGGTGACGGGTATGTGTTATGTGTTATGTTTATGTCAATGCGTGTCCTTCTTATGGTAGTTAGGACTATGTGTCACAGCAAATTATGTATAAAAAGTGTAAAATGTGAATAATGTGTAAAGTGATATGTGAATGTGGCACGTGGTAAGTGCAAGTGATGTGACATGTGATACTGGAATGTGCAAGTGAAAACTATGTGAAAAATGTGTGAAATCATGTGTAAATGAAAGTGAATGTAAATGAGAGAGTAAATGCATGTGAAAACCAAGGTAAAAATGCATATGTTCATGTTATATATGTGTTAATGTGATTTATGTTAATTGTGATATCATGTTTAGTATCATGTTGTATATTTTAATATAATCCATGTGCTAGTGTTATGTGAATATGAAAATTTTATATTAAAACAGAAAGCTAATTATGTGTTAAGAATGTATGTGAAAAACGACTAGATATCATGCTAGGATTGTTAATTACCTGGTACATATTTCCATGATCTAAATTTGTAGAATTGTGTAATGTTATGAATAGAGCTTGAACCATGAATCATGTGATATGATATTTGTAAAAAGCATGCTATAGGTCATTCATGGATATTTGCTTATTTTAAGAATATGATTGATATGAATTGTGATTTGCAACATAAATCGAATTAATTATCATGTATAGAAAGCATGTGTAGGTTGTTATGTATATTTGTTAAATTGAAATGAAGCATGTATCGTATATTTTTAGAATTGTGTAATGATATGAATAGAGCTTGAACCATGAATCATGTGATATGATATTTGTAAAAAGCATGCTATAGGTCATTCATGGATATTTGCTTATTTTAAGAATATGATTGATATGAATTGTGATTTGCAACATAAATCGAATTAATTATCATGTATAGAAAGCATGTGTAGGTTGTTATGTATATTTGTTAAATTGAAATGAAGCATGTATCATATATTTTTCTCTTGTGGATTATAAGACTAGCATGTGCATGTGATATGTGTAAGGATGTGACTTTAGATTGCTTGCTGGGTCTTTTAGAAGACTCATACTTGCTTTGGTGTACAGGTGAGACGAGTGTCCCCGCACCTGAGGAGGATACAGTGAGGAGCGACTCCGAGCGAGAGGAGTAACTCTACTCATGGAGATTACTACACATTTACTTTCTTTTTCATAGTATGTAATCAAATGTGATGGACAATGTATTTCCTTTGGACATGTAATAATGTGGATATTGTTATTTTATTTATTGCTATATAGACTGTGGATTATGTGATGATGATGGAATGAGAATATTTATTTATTTCCGCTATATTCTTTTGATATTTATGTACATCTCAATCTATTGTATAGTGTTGGGTAGATGTCCCACTGTGACGGCGCCCTTTGTACCAACGTGGATTGGTATAATCGTACAGGTATAAAGAGGGTCGTTACAAATCACATGCCCTTAAAACTAAATTTCTCGCAACCAGAACTCACATTTATTTAATTTAGCATACAACTGATGTTCTCTTAGAGTCTGCAAAGTAATCTTCAAGTGTGTTGCATGTTCTTCCTCTGTGGCTGAGTATACCAGTATATCATCTATAAAAATAACAATAAACATATCTAAATATAGATAGAATATTATGTTCATCAGATTCACAAAAGTTGTCGGTGCACTAGTCAACCCGAATGGCATAACCACAAACTCATAGTGCCTATAACTTCTTCTGAATGTTGTCTTATCAATATCTTCCTCTCTAATCCTCAAAATATTCTGACCTTAAATCAATCTTGGAGAACACCCTTGCTGATTGTAACTGATCAAATATATCATCTATTCTAGGTAATTGATACTTGTTCTTGATGATGACCTTATTCAATTGACAATAATCAATGCACATTCTATAACTACCATCTTTCTTTCTTACAAACAAAATTGGAGCTCCCCATGGCGAATGACTTGGCCTATAAAACCTTTTTCCAATAATTCCTGTAATTGCTTTTTCAACTCTTTTAATTCTGTCAGTGCCATCCTATATGGTGCCTTGGAGATCAGCATACATCCTGGTTGTAGTTCTACTGTAAAGTCCACCTCTCTATGTGGGGCTAATCAGGAAAGCATATGATAGTGTTGAAAACTAGATATCAGGAAAGCGTATGATAATGTTGAATGGGGCTTCCTTTTTGCTGTCCTCAAGAGGTTTGGCTTCTCTTCCAGTTTGTTTCTTATATCGGGATGATGTTATCCAATTGATGGTTTTCAGTTTTGTTTAATGGCTCTCCTGTGGGTTATTTCAAATCCTCAAGAGGTTTACGGCAAGGTGATCCTAAAGCTCCTGCTCTGTTTATCATTATGGAGGAAGCTCTTAGTAGAGGCCTGAAAAATATGGTGTCTAGTGGAGCTCTTATCCCTTATGCTAGCCCAAGAGGCAGTCCGCCCCCATCTCATCTTCTTTATGCAGATGACACTCTCATTTTCATGAATGGCTGCATTCATAATGTCAAAAGACTTATGGAATTTTTAAATAGGTATTCTCAATCTACTGGTCAGCTCATCAACGCCAGTAAGAGTTCCTTCATGGTTTCTACAAAAAATGTCCTTATTTACTGTCTAAAGAATAAAAGATGCTACATGTTATATGTGGCAAAATGGGCCGTTAATTTATCTTGGTGTCCCACTGAGGCCTGGAAGAGTGCTGGTTGCTAATTACAAAAATCTTATTGATAGAGTTAACGTCAATCTTGGTACCTGGAAATCTAAGCTAATTTCTCAAGCAGGAAGGATCGTCTTGATTAATTCAGTTGTTTCTTCTATTCCTGTGCACTTGGCGGCGGCTTCATTCCTCCCGAAATCTATGATTTCTTACTTTGAGAAGGCGGAGGCTGCATTTTTCTGGAATGGTTCCAATGGCTCTCATCGTCGACATTGGGTTGCATGGAAAACCATGCAACGTCCAAAAGCTGAAGGAGGCCTTGGTATCCGGAACCTAGATCATATTCAAAAGTCCCTGGTGGTAAAATAGTTGTGGAATATTCATCATGGAAACTCTCTATGAACCATTTATGCTAGAAGAAGGTATCAGTCTTCCAGCTTTAATCAGCTTCCTGGTATTCTGAAGAGGATAAGCCAAATAGCGAATATAATCATTGACAATAATATGAGATGGGTTCATGGCAAGGGGGATAGGATCAATGTTTTGTATGACATTTGGATGGGCGACTTTCCACTTGCTAATCTCCTTCTGGACCCGGTAGTTGGCGAGGGGCTACGTTGCAGGAAGTAGTGCATCATGGGCGGTTCTTCCTAGATTTTTTTTTCATGGCCTCCTGTTAACTGATGAGGAAGATAGATGCGTTTGGGCTGCTACCCCCAGTGGCATGTTTTCTATTGCCTCCGCTTATGATCTTATCAGGGATAAGGGGATCCGCCAATCTGATAGTTTAATGATCTGGCATCCTTCCTATAATCCTAGAGTCTCTTTGTTCTCTTGGAGGATTTTGAATGGAGTAATTTCTGTTGACAGTAGGATCTCTGATTGTGGAGTTTCTATGGTACCTAGATGCCACTGCTGTGAGTCTCCTTAGGTTGAAGACCTTGATCATGTCTTCATCAAGAGTGACATGGCAGTTCAGCTGTGGCGTTAGTTTCCGCCCCTTACAAGCAATAAAATTCATCTGCATGTTCACATTACTGCTAGGACTTGGAACTTTGTTAAGCACTGTAACATCTGATCCCCCATGGGATTCATATCTCTTTATGGCTTCATGATCATGCTTTGGGAGTTGTGGAAAAATAGATGTGCTGCTAGGTATGAGAAGAAGAATTCCCGAGCTAGAGACATCATTAATAGCACTAAACATCACATTTCTTTTGCCCTTAGCAAGACTTCTTTTACGTGTGCTCCTACTCTAGTGGATCAGCAGGTGCTTCAGATATATGGATTCTCTCCTCAATTTTCTGCCAAACAGATCAAACTTTTCCTATGGATCCCTCCCATTGAAAACTATTGCTTAAATGTTGATGGGGCCTCTAAAGGAAAACCAGGGTATTGTGGAGGTGATGGATGTATCCGAGATAGAAATGGTACTGTGCTTGCTGCTTTTGCTCACTTCTACGGGGTGGGGAATAGTCTCACTGCAGAAACTCAAGCTTTATGTGATGGTCTCCGGCTGGCGAACTTTTGGGCTTTCATCTCCCCCATATTCAGTCGGACTCTTTATCCCTTATTAACTCCTTTCATCAAAATAGGTGTTCGTCCTGGAAAATCTACAGGTGGTGGCGTGAGGTTAGGGACATGCTGAATGGTGATTTTAACTCCATTTCTCATGTATACTGTGAAGTGAATATGGTGGTGGATCAGCTAGCAAATCAAGATGTTGGTTCTAGGCTAAATCAGGTCTTTTGGGGTGCCCAAGACCTCCCACCTTCTTGTAGAGGGCCAGTTGTTTTAGATAGATCAGGTCTTATGAATGTTAGAATGGTATGATTGGGGGCATGCCCCTTTATCTTACTGTATCATCAATTTATTTCTAAATAGTTTTGGCCCAGGTGCCCTCGCTGGTGGAGTGAGCCTATCCTCTCCTTATGGGGGAGGGTGCACTCTCCTGGTTTGAGGTTTTGAGGACCTTTTTACCCAAAAAAAAATGTGGAGCTAATCATGGCAAATCATTAGGGAATACATCTGCAAACTCTCTAACTACTGGAAGAGTCTCCATAGATTTACCAGACTCAACTAAACTCACTGAAGCCAAATATGCCACACAACTTGCATTTATTAACTTCCTAGCTCTAAGTGCTGAAATAATAAACTTTGGAGTGTAAAATGGCATACCTTGAAATTCAAACTTTGTTCCATTGGAATGGCTAAATCTAACTCTTTTCTTTCTGCAATCTACTACTGCCCCATAAGCTTCTAACCAATCCATACCCAGAATCACATCATAATCTTTCAGCTGTAAAGCATATAACCTGACTAACAACTGGTTCCCCTGAATTACTATTGGAACCTCATCTAAATAACAAGAAGTAAGCATATATCCACCTGAAGGAACCTCTGCCACCAACTCACACTACCTTTCCTCTAATGGGTGAACTATACCAACCAGAAAATCTTCGAAAATAAAAGAGTGTGATGCACCTGGATCTATCAAAATTCTTACAGAAAATTCATAAATAGGTAATATACCTTCAATTAGATTAGAAGCCTCCGCCTGTGCCCGGGTTATAGCCATAACCCGCCCTCGACCTCGCTTAAAAGGTGGCCCTCTGCCTCGCTTGGTCGGTGGCTACTATGACTGCTGCTACTGCTATGCCGCTCTACCATAGCCATACTCCCTGGGATAAGGGCAATTTCTGATCAAATGCCCTAGTTGATCACAATTGTAACATCTATAGCCTGGAGGAACCATAGGTTGCCTCGCTGTGCTCTGCTAAGACTCCTCTACCTCTGGTCTAGTGCCTCACCTCTGCTGAAAAGTCTACTGCATGTCGCCTCCTCGACCTCAGAATATTTTCTTCAACTTTGAACCCCATTTACTGAATCCTGAAGATGATGGTCCTACTGGTGCCTTTCCTTTGCTAATTCCTAGAGATCGTTGTGGTAGTCAGAAGCTACCCAACTCTCCTGAATGATGAACCTATACAGACCTCTCTAGTGCAACTGCCTGCTGCACTTCCTCCCATCTTGCAAATAAGGGGAACTACTGCTACCTGCAATTCTGGTCGTAATCCTCAGATGAAGTATTCTACCATCATAGCATTATCGGTAACCACATAGGGTGCATATCTACTCAACTCCATGAACCTCATCTGATATTCCAGCACTGACAAATTACCTTGCTGCAATGTTCTAAATTGTTCCCTCATTGCCTGTTGAATTTGAATCGGAATGAAAGTATCATTGAATACTCCCAAGAATTTAGGCCACGTGATGGAGTCTTCTGTTCTGCCTGCAAATACTCTCTGCATTTTTAGCCTCCACCACTCCTCAGCAAAACCTCGCAACTGGTAGGTAACTAGAATCACCCTATTCGCCTGAGGACACCTCATTGTAACAAAGACCCACTCTATCTCGTGCACCCAATGTTCCACTATATCTGGATTTGGACCTCCAGTATACGTAGGTGGCTGCAATCTCAATAACCTTTCCACTAACATTGTAGACTCATTTGTGCCAGCTAGTCGTACTAGTATTGCTGGAGGTACTAGTGCAACAAGTGGTATCTCTACTCCTGGTGGTGGTGGGGGTGGTGCTACTGGCACTGGTACTGCCTCTTCAACAACCTGAAGTGCTACTACTACTGGCTGAACTGGACCTTGCTGATCTAGCTTTGTTCGAATTTCTATAATACTCTCCCATAATCTCTCAATCAGTTGATGTGTAGTCTCTTCCAGCTCGTCTCCACCACCTCCCCAATCTCTCATGTCAACCATTTCAAATCCTGAACATACAACATTCCAAACCACACAGCATACTAACAAATCAATACAAAACTAGGGTCAACTACCAGCAGTGGACTAGTGTAGAGATCAGGCTATGTAAGTCTCACTATTCCTTCATATTTACACGGGCCTTGCTCTGATACCAACTGTGATGGTCTTCATCGTTCAAACATGTTAACCCAATAACGAGCTTGATCTGACTCTCCCTCCCACGATTAGGCCAATACCTTGCAAGGGATATAAACACACATGTCTGTGGAAATATAAAAGAATACACTAAATACACATAAGATTGCACATCTCACATATTTTACATGATTATTACATAGTCAGTTCTCAACAAAAGTCAAGTATAGTGTACAACAGCCAGGGGCATACCCCGAGGTATAACAGAAAGAGAATAATTACATTGTTGGAGGAGTAGACCCAATTCCACTATGATGCAACTCCAAACTAGAAGGAGGGGAACCCTTCTGCTCTCCCTGACCTGAAAGGAGTAGGGGTGAGCCTCACAAGTCATTGGCTTAGTAGGGAAATTTCCTCAAAGGTCGAATCAACACAAGTATTATAGAAGCAGGAGTAAAAACATCTATTTAAACAGTTAAGCAAGCTAGCTAAGCATGATGCCACAATTGTAATTAAATAAACAACTCTATGCTATTAACATGGCTAAACATTAATAAATAAACAGAAAACCACTCAGAGGTATGAGCTAAAGAAGGGTAACGCCAAACACGAGTCACGAACACTGGTTCGCGACACCAACTACTGACTCGGACAAACCACACAGGTCTACCTCTCAGCCTCGCAGCCACGGACGAAAGGTCCAGCTGTCGCTCCACTTCAACAGAGGCAACAAACTGCGGAGACCAAACTAACACCACACTTGCAGACCACACAACTGTAGGCCCATTGTAACGACCCCAAGAATCCAAGCCGAGGACCCAATTTTTGCGGTCGCCGCACACGGATCCGGAGACCTGGAAGGGCTATAACACAAGTCCAACAGAATATGTAAAGGAAATAAACGTCAACTGCTAACTAGGAGCACACAAGTAGAAGCAGAAACAAGAGTGAGACCGCAATGTATCGCTCTAGGTACAGTCCCAACACACACAACTAGTACAAGTAAAAAGGGAAGAATAGAGCCCTTAGAGGCATACCCCGAGGGTGATGTACAACTGAAGGGGGAAACCATTGCAAGCTGCGGGGACGATGACTACCGCCCCGCGTCGTCCGCCCTACGTGGGCCCTACTGCTGCTGAGAAGTCTCACCTAGAAAAGGAAGGGATGAGCTTCACAACAGAAGCTCAGTAGGGACTACCAATCTCCTACTGGCTCTAACAGGTAGAAGAATATATAAACAATTAAATAACAGCAGTTATATCTTCTACTCTACAAGGGAAAGTGCGGAAGCAAAGCTACCAACTAGCAACGGTACGGAAGGACACCACGGTCGGAAACTCCATAAGACTGCACGTCGTGACAACCACACGTCTAGCAACACACACAGAGCGAACCCTGCCTAGACAAGAGACACTAGCTATGGAAAATGCTACCACTAGTCAACCGGTCAGGTGCATCCACTAGCGTCTTATCCTCGACCCAGGTCCAAACCTCCACATCTCGTCAAAGTGGGGCAGGAACACAAGTAACCCAACAGTAACCGTCGTAGTCTGGCCGGACTATGGTCCCACGCCTGGCCTCTCTAGGTGGTTCGGGGCCACAAAGAGTGAGGCAGTGAGAAAAAGGACAGACTGGCTGTGCTAGGAAGGACTCCAAATGACCTCAGCGTCCCAGACCAACCAAGAAAGCTCTGCAAATGACTCAATGTTGCTGTCCTAACCACCGTTTTCCCCTCCGCTCCAAAGTCCACGACTTGAGCACACCCGTCGCCCATAGTACTCCATCAACAGGTGCGTGGGGATGGGGGTCACATGCAACAGTAACAACCTCTCACACAGGACAAGCCCTTAAGTGCCGAGCACTGGGCAAACGACTAGTGTTGGACCATACTAGGAACTAGCACCGGTGCCACGGGTACAGCAAGAACCGAAAATGGCGAAGACTCCACAGAAAATGGAACTCCGCAAGACTTACCTATCTTTGAAGCTGTCGCGATGCCCCAGGACGTCGCGACCTTGTTGCGACACCCCTGGCTATCGCGACACTATCGCGACCATGTCGTGATGCCACAGGGTGTCGTGACCTTGTCGGGCAGCCATGCCGGTCACGACATGATCGCAACCCCTAAACTGGTCATGACCTCAGTCGAGAGGGGTCTCAGTGCAGTCTTCCTGGAGACCGCCCCAAAATCGATACAAACCATCCATAGGGGGAGGGGAAACATGGAAAATGCATAGGAAAGCTTATAAACATGCAAACCACCCTGAAACCCCACGAATCATGTAATAACATAGAGATCTACTCTCAAAAGGGAAAACCTCACAACACGGAGCATGGATCTCACTCCCACAACCCTAAAACCATGGAGAAGCAAGGACTCTCAAGGGAAGGGAGCATGCTAGGAAGAGAGGAGACAAGGGGTCCCTACCTCCAAGAGTAGAGTTGACCCGTTGGGGCCTTCACGTCAGAATGGCCACCTCCTTCTCGCTCCAAGCACCACGAGCACATCGCCTACACCAAGGGGACGTCACCTCGTCGCCATGAGCACCCAAGAATCGCCGGAGAACACAAGAGAGCTCAGGAGAGGAAGAAGGAAGAAGAAGAAGAAAGAAAGGGGAGAAAGGGGAAATGGGTGCCGCCTCAGTTTTGAACTGACGGCCCCAGAGGCGTGACGGGTCAGACTGGCGCAACAACAACGATGTTGCGACACCCCTGAGCATCGTGCCTTGTCGCAACCGCCCACCCCAATGCGACACCGAAAGTGGTCAAACCTCGAAGACTGGGAAAACCAGAACGCGACGGCCTGCCAAGTCATGTCAATGCTGTACACACCTGACACCCGACAAAGCCATTCTGACAGAGAGGATAGCAGTCAGATCGGTCATAAAAGCAGTCGCGTCACCTTCAGACGCCACAACAAGAACGCGATGCCCACCACCATCGCGACTAAAATGCGACGTCCAGGTGTGTCGCGACTCAAACCCTGTCGCGACAGGCTCCCCTGGCGCGACCATGTCACGACTAGGGTGTCTGTCGTGACCTAAGGACAGGGCCAAGGGCCTGAGAGGGCTGGGTCTTACACCCATGCCTGACACCTTTGGGGACTCCGACCCAAACTCCCTAAAGTGAGGCACTGGAAAAAGGACTAGTTGGGGACCAGTATGTCTACCGTTGTCCATCCCCCAACCAAGAGCACGCTACAAGTGACTGAAGTCAACGAAAACAAATTGTTGTCTAACTGTCATCTTTCCCTCAACCAAACGTACAACTCAAATAAAGGAGTGAGGGTGTCCAATAAGACGACACAGACCTTGACAGTACACAAGTATTGGGATAAACCTCGAGCACAACGTGCCTAGCTCACAGAGAACTTGGGGTACGCGACTTGAGAGGTAACCACTAAAGGCATCGTACTACCCAACTTGCCACGCACACACAAACCATGCAAACTCGGCATTCTCAATGCTGATGGGTGCCATTGCACTGCTTACCGACCTTAAGTTCATAAAATAATAACACACGATAACCATGAAACCATGCTTAAACTTTCAGCCCTCGGAAGCCAGAAGGCCTGTCGCCTTCAGAACACAACACCTCGATACGGCGCGTTCTGAAACAAGAACATGACGGGTTAGGCTGTTGCATTCAGAACGCGACACCCTAGGCCGTCACCTTCAAAAACAGAGCCCCACCTTAAGGGTTCCACCTCCAGAAACCCTACAAAACACACACCAATAGCTACATGGAACATGGATAACCATTGCAGTTACACTAACATGCCATCTATCAATTACTACATGTTTCATAGATCAAACATGATGAACACGCCATTCATTGAAGGATCGAATAGGTGGATGGATCAGATCTAGAAGGGGGGAATCTAACACCAATTACTGTGGAAGCTTAAGCAATTCAAAATTACTTCGAATCAGAGATCAATTCAAACAAACAATTTACTGATCTGAAGTGTGGGTGTGTGTAGATGATGTGTGAAGCAATTAAACACTTAGTGTGAAAGCGAAATCCTATGCAAGCATCTAGCACAGACAAGCAGATCAAACCATTGCACAAAGGATTTTTAGGTGGTTCGGAAATCAAACCAGTGATTCCTACATCCACCCCTCACACAATGAGGCTTCACTACTCAAAAGAGTACAACTCACACCAAAGCATGATGACTCCAAACACCCTTGAGCTCGATGGCTCAAACACACAACCTGAAGCACAACGACTCCAAAAACTGAGCACAATGGCTCAAACCACAACAGGAGCACAACGACTCCAAATTGAGCACGACGGCTCAAACCACAAAAGGCTAGATCAAACACAAAAGAAATCAGATCCTCTATCAATGATCTGATTCACGGACACATCAAACTTCTCTCCAAATATTGGCCTTGATTCCCACGTCCTTCCCCTTGAAAGGATGATCTGCAGCTTCTGGAGATGGAGCAAGATCTGGAAAAACCCCTTTTGCCGCCAAAAAGCTTCTTCTGGGAAATGTATAGGGTTGGCCTTGCTTGGGGTATGAGGATGATGGGTATTTATAGCCCCATATGTCCATGAGATGCCTTGGGGTGTGTGGGCACAAAAATCTAGGTCAAATCCCTTGATACCCATGCACCACGTGTTTAGAAAAATTCCCGTTTTTGAGCATCAGTCGAAGTGTGTCAACACATAGGTAGACTATGTCGACTGTGACGACCCTCATTATACCGGTACGGTTATACCAACCCACGTCGGTATAGTAAAGGTTATCACAGTGGGACATTTACCCAACACTATCACATGATTGAGATATACACAAATATAGATACAGAGTCGCGGAAGTAAAGGACTAACTGTCATCACATTCCATCATCCACATTTATCATACATGATCCATATAACAAAATAAAAGACTAAACTTTCATAATTGAAATTAAACCAAGCTACATTGTCCACAAAATTAAAGTTCTACATTTAATACATAGTTTGCCCACAATTACATAATGATAACTCTAATACAAGCTACAATTCACATACTATGAAACAAAAAGGGACACTACGTCAGCTCCACCAGCTAATCCCCACGCTCGGAGTCGCTCTCCACTGTCTCCTCCAAAGGTGTGTCACCAACTACACCTGTACGCCGAAGCAAGGAGTGAGTCTAAAGGACTCAGCAAGTAGCTCCATACACATCATTCATGCATACATCATAGTAGGGTCTACTATTCCAATTTGCAAGGCAACCATATAGCATGCTTGAACATTTATGAGAGACAACCTATCATGGTATTTCTACAAAATCAAAACACATGGTACATGGTTTAAGATGTTTCAAATAACACTTCCTATCACATGCTTTCTACTCATTTAATCACATGAAGACTACACTTCCAATTTGACTACAACATGATAGCAATTTATATGGGATTAGAAATATCATAGCATGAATTTACGTAACATATCCTAACACATTCACTTCACATGGTTACACATTCCCATATTTCACATGGTTCATTTTTCAAGCATTTCACATGTACATATGTTCACATTCTAACATAAATGGTTCACATGATTTCACATTCCACATTTGCATGCTCACATATATATACACAATTTACACATGTTCACATATACACATTTCACACATGTTCACATATACACATTTCACAATTTATTTGCCGTGACACATAGTCCAAACCACCACTAGAAGGACACATCACATACACATAACACATAGCACATCACCTAGGCAATACAGTGATGACTCTTGGCACTGCGCAGACCGGGAGAACACGTCTCCACCCTAACCAGTGGTACTTGTCCACCTCCAGGATTTCATCCTAATGCCCTTAGGATATCTTAACACATTGAACCTTCTCATGGGGACTTTTCCATGATACAGTTCCACAGCCCTCTATGGAAGCAGTGTCACACACGGCACATTTTACACATTACACATTCCGATTTAACACATGTTTCACATATGATTTTCACACTTTCTTGGTTATGCACATGGTTCTGTTCATCCCTAGCATGATGCTACTAATAACAGAATTCAAGCATTTAGTAGCTCTCATGGATTAATTGGAACACACCTTATCTAACCTTAATCATGATACATGTGTTTATACTCATTTTCACATGAAAATCTCATAGTGTAGGCTACTGTTATCAAATTTTCCCGAAAATTTTACCACATGCTGTTTTCGGGTATAATAACACACATACAAATTTTCACATTTTTCTGAATTCACATGCATTTATAGAAATTAAAACATTCAGTTTCATGCCATTCTTAAACTAAGTCCACATAGAACATGACATGGATTTCAGATTTGATCATGCACAGTCATGAACCACACATACATGTTAGCACAGAAATTTTTCCCGAATTTATTTCCACATATGATTTACTAAAATTTTCACAAGGTCTACACATGCTTTCTATTTCTCATTTTAGGAATTATAAGAATTCACATGGATGTGGGAAAAATTCCTAAATTTGTAGGGCATGGACTGATACATATAAACATGGTTCATAAAATTCTACAGCATTTAACTCCTCAGAAATCATGGAAAACAAATTAACCAAGCATGACCTCTTTCCTACACATGCTTTTCAATAATTCTAATAAATTATGCCATCTACAGAAAAATACAGTAAATTCCACACACATCACATTACCTATTTTACATAACATATAAAATTTACATTATATCCTCATGCGTAGAAACCCGGAAATTAAAGATATAGGGCAGAACAGTTCACTGCTCTGTCAAGAAGAACTAAACGGCATACTACGGACGTTTACAAGAGTTGGCGGCAACATCGTTGGCCGCTGACTCAAGATCTCAACGTCAATGGATCTTGCCGTCAAGTTCGGACCTGTGTAAAAACACAGTCCGAGCTCTGAATAATGGTGAATGTAGGGGATCCAGGACACGAGGAAAATCTATAAAAATGATAAAAACCTCCTAGACACATACATGGACAATGTGAAAGGGGTACTTGCCTTTGGAAAAACTCCTAAAGGGATCAAATTAGTTGGAGAAGCTCTCCTTGGGCAGTCCCAAGAAGCCTCCAAGACGCCTCCACTCCGGCTTCTGTGATGCTCCCCTCTGAAATACAGGGCCGGGGATGTGTAGCCGGTTATGTTGTCTTCCTCCTTGTCGAAGTAGATCTCCAGAAGAAGCCTTGGATCGCCGGATCAGAGCCTCCAAACTTCAGGTTTTCTCACAGGAAGCTCTAGGGTTTTCTCTCCTCTTCTCTCTTCTTGCAAGTGTGAAAATGGGTAGTGGGGAGAGGCCATTTCGGGTTCAGGAAGTAGGGAAAGCCTTCACCCACTCACCATGCCGACCTGACAGCTTTGGAGCCGTTGGGGGACATCCCCCCAATGGTTGCCATGCCTTGTTTCAGAAGACAGCAGCTCTGCTGCGCATGCAGGGCAGAGAAGTTGACGTCCAGATCGCTGGACGCCGGAGTGAGTGTTGGCGTCCATGGTTGGACGTTGACACCACCTCAGCGGCCAGGGGTTGACGCCAATAAGGCCTTCGGCCAGAACCCTAATTATGCAGAAAACCATGCACACCAAGCTTCTATACATGCAATATGTACATGGTATTATATTCATACTATCACCATGCAATACATACCTTATTTATGTTTAATATAAACACATGTACACGTAATTATACTATTTTAATACCTACGTAAGTACGTACATACATACACAAGCACAATATACACACATAAATACGAAAGAAATACTACGGAAATTCGAGGGTCTTACACCCTCTCCCCCTTAAAGAAAACTTCGTCCTCGAAGTTAGAACGACACTACTCAAACAAAAGGGGATACTTCTTCTTCATCGCATCCTCAAGCTCCCACGTAGCCTCCTCACGTGAGAAGTTCCGCCATAGAACTTTCACCGACGCGATACTCTTGTTCCGGAGATGCTGCACCTTCCGGTCAAGAATGGCTACTGGTTGCTCGACATACGAAAGATCTGGCTGGATCTCCACTGGCTCATGACTAATCACATGAGACGGATCTCGGACATACTTCCTGAGCATAGATACGTGGAATACCGGGTGAACACTAGCCAAAGCTGGGGGTAAAGCTAGCTCGTACGCCACGTTACCCAAACGTCTGAGAATCTCATACGGGCCAATGAACCTAGGGCTTAGCTTGCTATGCCTGCCAAACCTGACAACACCTCGAGTAGGCGATATCTTTAAGAAGACATGATCACCAACCTCGAACTCCAAATCCTTTCTCCTGTTGTCGGCATAACTCTTCTGCCTATCCTGTGCCGCAACAAGCCTTTTCCTGATAAGCTGAATCTTATCCGAAGTTTCCTGAACCAACTCCGGTCCGATCAACTGCCTATCACCAGTCTCCTCCCAACATAGCGGAGATCTGCAAGGCCTACCATACAACGCCTCGAATGGAGCCATTCCAATACTAGCATGAAAGCTGTTGTTGTATGCGAACTCCACAAGAGGTAAATGACGCTCCCAGTCATCCTTCCAATCCAGAACACACGCTCTCAACATATCCTCGAGCGTTTGGATAGTCCTCTCGGACTGTCCGTCGGTCTGGGGATGAAACGCCGAACTGAGCTTAAGCTCCGAACCTAACGCATCTTGAAGACCCTTCCACAACCTCGAAGTAAATCTCGGATCTCGATCCGAAATGATCGACTTCGGCACACCATGCAACCTAACGATACCACTAACATACAACCTAGCTAAGCTCTCTACTGACTGCTTCTTCTTCATAGGCAAGAAATGAGCAGTCTTCGAGAATCTATCTACAACTACCCAAATCGAGTCATTGCCCCTTCTAGATCGAGGCAAACCCGATACGAAATCCATAGTGACAGCTTCCCACTTCCATACGGGGATATCCATCCTCTGCATAAGGCCGGATGGTCGCTGCCGCTCGGCTTTCACCTGCTGACACACTAGACATCTAGATACATAATCCGCAACATCCTTCTTCATGCCGGACCACCAAAATGATCTCTTCAAATCCTGATACATCTTAGTGTTACCCGGATGAATAGAGAATCGCGATCTATGAGCCTCCGCTAACACATGCTCACGGACATCTACTACATCGGGGACACAAACACGGTGCTGAAATCTAATCACACCGTCCTCATCACGAGCAATGCCCGCCTTACCTACTAACTCTAACAATCTAGGATCGGCTTTCTGCTGCTCAATCACCTCATCCAAGACTGAGGACCTAAGGGATAGCTGAGCTACAAAAGCCTGACACAACGATGGCTCTAACTCGGTCATAGAGCACGCTGCATCCTCCAACATCTTCCAATCCTGCTGGAGCGAAGACCTCTTTCTACTAAGAGCATCCGCTACGACGTTCGCCTTTCCAGGATGATACTGAAGGTCGAAGTCATAGTCCTTCAAGAACTCAATCCATCTCCTCTGCCTCAGGTTTAATTCCTTTTGGGAGAAAAGATACCTCAAGCTCTTGTGGTCGGTAAACACCTCAAATCTGACACCATAAAGGTAGTGCCTCCAGATCTTTAGTGCATGAACCACAGCTGCTAACTCCAAATCATGAGTCGGATAGTTCCTCTCATGCTCCTTCAACTGACGAGAAGCATAAGCTACTACCCTCTCTTGTTGCATGAGCACACAGCCTAAACCAATCTGAGATGCATCCGTATAGATGGCAAAGCCCTCTAGACCACTAGGCAATACCAATACCGGAGCAGAAGTAAGCTTAGCCTTCAATAGCTGAAAGCTACGCTCACATGCCTCAGACCACACGAACTTCTCACCTTTCCGAGTCAGCTTTGTCAAGGGGGCGGCGATGGATGAGAAACCCTCAATGAATCGCCGATAATAACCAGCTAACCCAATAAAGCTACGAATCTCCGAAGGGGTCCTGGGAACTTCCCAATCCATAACTGCCTGGACCTTCGCTGGGTCAACAGCTACACCAGCGCCGGAGATAACATGCCCGAGGAAATGAACCTCGCGCAACCAAAAATCGCACTTGCTGAACTTCGCATACAGCTTGTGCTCACGGAGAACCTCTAAGACTAACCTCAAATGCTGGCGGTGCGTGGCCTCATCCGGAGAATAGACCAATACATCGTCAATAAACACAACAACAAAGCTATCTAAATACGGACTAAACACCCGGTTCATGAGATCCATGAACGCTGCAGGGGCGTTGGTCAATCCGAAGGGAAGAACCAAAAACTCATAATGTCCATAACGGGTTCTAAATGCCGTCTTGGACACATCCTCACTCCTAATCCTCAACTGATGATAACCAGATCGCAAGTCAATCTTGGAAAAGACTGATGCCTCTCGCAACTGGTCAAACAGATCATCAATGCGAGGTAAGGGATACCTGTTCTTCACAGTCACTTGGTTTAGCTTCCTATAATCGATGCACAACCGAAGTGACCCGTCTTTCTTCTTGACGAACAATACAGGTGCTCCCCAAGGGGAAACGCTAGGGCGAATAAATCCCTTATCAAGCAATTCTTGCAATTGCTTCCTCAACTCGGCTAATTCTGCAGGTGCCATCCGATATGGGGCCTTTGAGATAGGAGAGGTGCCTGGAAGCAACTCTATAGTGAACTCTATCTCCCTATCCGGTGGCAATCCAGACAAGTCATCGGGAAAGACATCTGGAAAGTCCTGCACCACATCGATCTCTGCAAGAGTCCGTGACGGACTAGCATCGGGTACTAGCATAACGCTGGCAAGAAATGCGTCACATCCCTTGTTCACCATGCGCATCGCCTTCATGGCAGAGATGACTAACTTTCCTGCTAAGTTCTTTGGCAAGGGATGAGAGAACTCGTCCTCGCCAGGAATGCGGAAAACAATCTTCTTCCTACGACAATCCACTAACGCATAGTGCTCCTCTAGCCAATCCAGACCAAGGATACAATCATAATCCTTCATCTTTAGCAAGAAGAAACAACCATCTAGGAATCTATCCTCAATGCACACAGGTAACGACGGAATGCACTTCCTAGTCGATACCGTACCCGCAGGGGTGTGTACAGACAAAGGGACCTCTAACTCCTCAGACTCTATGCCTGACTCTAGGGCTAACTGCCTAGCGAACCGCTCGGAAATGAACGAGTGAGTAGCACCCGTATCAAACAAAACCCGAGCGTGCACACCGAAAAGTAAGACTGTACCTTCGGTGACATGCTCCGCCTGCTCGGCGTCCTCACGAGCCAACGCAAACACTCGAGCTGGGGCTCGAGGCCTTCCTGGTCGTCCTGTCGCTGGCGCGGCTGCCGCCACTGCTGGTACTGGCGCTCCTCGCTGAGCTCCCTGCTGAAGCCTAGGGCAGTCCTTGATTTTGTGGTCGCTGCTCCCACACTTTAGGCATTTGCCCGCTATCATCCAACATTCCGTACCACCATGTGCCCTTCCGCAATGAGGGCACTCCTTCTTGTCACCAGAGGAACGTACAGAAGGTACCTGATAGCTGCTGGTTGCCGATGATTTCTGCGGTGTCTGGTACACCGTCTTCCTCTTATCTTGCCTCTGGAAAGCTGCTGCCGGCCTCTTCTGCGAAGCCTTCTTCTCCTCCAAGTATTGCTCCATTTCGCCTTCCTGTCTGCAGGCTGCGCTGAGAGCCTCGTCTAGCGTGCGGTGGTCGAACGCCACGAGCCTCGTCCTCAGTGATGGTTTGAGACCCATCACGAACTTCTTCGCCTTCCTGCGCTCATCCGCCACAATATGGGGTGCATACTTAGATAGTTCTGCAAACCTGGCCTCATACTCAAGTACGGTCATGGAGCCCTGAGTCAAAGTGAGGAACTCCTGCTCCATCCTGTCCTGGATGTGCTCGGGGACGAACTTGGCCCGAAAGAGCCTCACGAACTCGTCCCAAGCGACATCAATCGCGCCATCCTCAAACCGCGTACGTAGTAACGAAGCCCACCACACATCAGCTCTCTCCTGCAACATAACCTTCATGAGCACCGCTAAACAACTTCAACTTAACAGGGAATAGGAAACACATAACTAACACATACCTGTAGCATGTAGGTGGCTAAGGTAACCTTGTCCTCATCCACACACCTGATGGCCCGGAAGATTTTCTCGATCTCCCTCATCCAACTCTCTGCTAGCAACGGATCGCTCTCCCCCTTAAAAGAGGGTGGCTGCATCCTCTTGAATCTTTCCATGATGGAAGGTCCACCATGGTCCTGAGCTGGGGCCTGAGCCTGCTACATTAAACAACAAACGATATACAATAAACACAATAGCATACAATTCAATTAGCAGACTACTTAGTTATTCTATTAATTTACCTGGGCCTCCAACTGGGCCTGAAGTGCTGCCTGAGTGTGTGCCTGGGTCTGCATGGCCTGCACCAGACCTTGCATGAACACTCCATAGTCCACAGGCGGCGGTGGGGGAAGCACAGGGCCTCGTGGTGCTGGGGCCTGTTGCTCCGCCTGACCATCATGCCTCTGCTCGTCGTCGCGAGCTGGCGCACCTCCACGTCGCCCACGGGAAGCCATGGCTGTAATAAAATTTCAGCCACCATTAGAGTTAGGTTACTAAGTTTTCTAATCATTTTCTTGTCTATCTTCCATTCATTATTAGTCATTTCTACCCATGTGGACAATCTATAAGATTTAGCATGCAATGAGGATGATGATTCATGTATATTTATGTAAGATCTCAATCGGTTCTCTGATACCAATCTCTGTGACGACCCTCATTATACCGGTACGGTTATACCAACCCACGTCGGTATAGTAAAGGTTATCACAGTGGGACATTTACCCAACACTATCACATGATTGAGATATACACAAATATAGATACAGAGTCGCGGAAGTAAAGGACTAACTGTCATCACATTCCATCATCCACATTTATCATACATGATCCATATAACAAAATAAAAGACTAAACTTTCATAATTGAAATTAAACCAAGCTACATTGTCCACAAAATTAAAGTTCTACATTTAATACATAGTTTGCCCACAATTACATAATGATAACTCTAATACAAGCTACAATTCACATACTATGAAACAAAAAGGGACACTACGTCAGCTCCACCAGCTAATCCCCACGCTCGGAGTCGCTCTCCACTGTCTCCTCCAAAGGTGTGTCACCAACTACACCTGTACGCCGAAGCAAGGAGTGAGTCTAAAGGACTCAGCAAGTAGCTCCATACACATCATTCATGCATACATCATAGTAGGGTCTACTATTCCAATTTGCAAGGCAACATATAGCATGCTTGAACATTTATGAGAGACAACCTATCATGGTATTTCTACAAAATCAAAACACATGGTACATGGTTTAAGATGTTTCAAATAACACTTCCTATCACATGCTTTCTACTCATTTAATCACATGAAGACTACACTTCCAATTTGACTACAACATGATAGCAATTTATATGGGATTAGAAATATCATAGCATGAATTTACGTAACATATCCTAACACATTCACTTCACATGGTTACACATTCCCATATTTCACATGGTTCATTTTTCAAGCATTTCACATGTACATATGTTCACATTCTAACATAAATGGTTCACATGATTTCACATTTCACATTTGCATGCTCACATATATACACAATTTACACATGTTCACATATACACATTTCACACATGTTCACATATACACATTTCACAATTTATTTGCCGTGACACATAGTCCAAACCACCACTAGAAGGACACATCACATACACATAACACATAGCACATCACCTAGGCAATACAGTGATGACTCTTGGCACTGCGCAGACCGGGAGAACACGTCTCCACCCTAACCAGTGGTACTTGTCCACCTCCAGGATTTCATCCTAATGCCCTTAGGATATCTTAACACATTGAACCTTCTCATGGGGACTTTTCCATGATACAGTTCCACAGCCCTCTATGGAAGCAGTGTCACACACGGCACATTTTACACATTACACATTCCGATTTAACACATGTTTCACATATGATTTTCACACTTTCTTGGTTATGCACATGGTTCTGTTCATCCCTAGCATGATGCTACTAATAACAGAATTCAAGCATTTAGTAGCTCTCATGGATTAATTGGAACACACCTTATCTAACCTTAATCATGATACATGTGTTTATACTCATTTTCACATGAAAATCTCATAGTGTAGGCTACTGTTATCAAATTTTCCCGAAAATTTTACCACATGCTGTTTTCGGGTATAATAACACACATACAAATTTTCACATTTTTCTGAATTCACATGCATTTATAGAAATTAAAACATTCAGTTTCATGCCATTCTTAAACTAAGTCCACATAGAACATGACATGGATTTCAGATTTGATCATGCACAGTCATGAACCACACATACATGTTAGCACAGAAATTTTTCCCGAATTTATTTCCCCACATATGATTTACTAAAATTTTCACAAGGTCTACACATGCTTTCTATTTCTCATTTTAGGAATTATAAGAATTCACATGGATGTGGGAAAAATTCCTAAATTTGTAGGGCATGGACTGATACATATAAACATGGTTCATAAAATTCTACAGCATTTAACTCCTCAGAAATCATGGAAAACAAATTAACCAAGCATGACCTCTTTCCTACACATGCTTTTCAATAATTCTAATAAATTATGCCATCTACAGAAAAATACAGTAAATTCCACACACATCACATTACCTATTTTACATAACATATAAAATTTACATTATATCCTCATGCGTAGAAACCCGGAAATTAAAGATATAGGGCAGAACAGTTCACTGCTCTGTCAAGAAGAACTAAACGGCATACTACGGACGTTTACAAGAGTTGGCGGCAACATCGTTGGCCGCTGACTCAAGATCTCAACGTCAATGGATCTTGCCGTCAAGTTCGGACCTGTGTAAAAACACAGTCCGAGCTCTGAATAATGGTGAATGTAGGGGATCCAGGACACGAGGAAAATCTATAAAAATGATAAAAACCTCCTAGACACATACATGGACAATGTGAAAGGGGTACTTGCCTTTGGAAAAACTCCTAAAGGGATCAAATTAGTTGGAGAAGCTCTCCTTGGGCAGTCCCAAGAAGCCTCCAAGACGCCTCCACTCCGGCTTCTGTGATGCTCCCCTCTGAAATACAGGGCCGGGGATGTGTAGCCGGTTATGTTGTCTTCCTCCTTGTCGAAGTAGATCTCCAGAAGAAGCCTTGGATCGCCGGATCAGAGCCTCCAAACTTCAGGTTTTCTCACAGGAAGCTCTAGGGTTTTCTCTCCTCTTCTCTCTTCTTGCAAGTGTGAAAATGGGTAGTGGGGAGAGGCCATTTCGGGTTCAGGAAGTAGGGAAAGCCTTCACCCACTCACCATGCCGACCTGACAGCTTTGGAGCCGTTGGGGGACATCCCCCCAATGGTTGCCATGCCTTGTTTCAGAAGACAGCAGCTCTGCTGCGCATGCAGGGCAGAGAAGTTGACGTCCAGATCGCTGGACGCCGGAGTGAGTGTTGGCGTCCATGGTTGGACGTTGACACCACCTCAGCGGCCAGGGGTTGACGCCAATAAGGCCTTCGGCCAGAACCCTAATTATGCAGAAAACCATGCACACCAAGCTTCTATACATGCAATATGTACATGGTATTATATTCATACTATCACCATGCAATACATACCTTATTTATGTTTAATATAAACACATGTACACGTAATTATACTATTTTAATACCTACGTAAGTACGTACATACATACACAAGCACAATATACACACATAAATACGAAAGAAATACTACGGAAATTCGAGGGTCTTACACCCTCTCCCCCTTAAAGAAAACTTCGTCCTCGAAGTTAGAACGACACTACTCAAACAAAAGGGGATACTTCTTCTTCATCGCATCCTCAAGCTCCCACGTAGCCTCCTCACGTGAGAAGTTCCGCCATAGAACTTTCACCGACGCGATACTCTTGTTCCGGAGATGCTGCACCTTCCGGTCAAGAATGGCTACTGGTTGCTCGACATACGAAAGATCTGGCTGGATCTCCACTGGCTCATGACTAATCACATGAGACGGATCTCGGACATACTTCCTGAGCATAGATACGTGGAATACCGGGTGAACACTAGCCAAAGCTGGGGGTAAAGCTAGCTCGTACGCCACGTTACCCAAACGTCTGAGAATCTCATACGGGCCAATGAACCTAGGGCTTAGCTTGCTATGCCTGCCAAACCTGACAACACCTCGAGTAGGCGATATCTTTAAGAAGACATGATCACCAACCTCGAACTCCAAATCCTTTCTCCTGTTGTCGGCATAACTCTTCTGCCTATCCTGTGCCGCAACAAGCCTTTTCCTGATAAGCTGAATCTTATCCGAAGTTTCCTGAACCAACTCCGGTCCGATCAACTGCCTATCACCAGTCTCCTCCCAACATAGCGGAGATCTGCAAGGCCTACCATACAACGCCTCGAATGGAGCCATTCCAATACTAGCATGAAAGCTGTTGTTGTATGCGAACTCCACAAGAGGTAAATGACGCTCCCAGTCATCCTTCCAATCCAGAACACACGCTCTCAACATATCCTCGAGCGTTTGGATAGTCCTCTCGGACTGTCCGTCGGTCTGGGGATGAAACGCCGAACTGAGCTTAAGCTCCGAACCCAACGCATCTTGAAGACCCTTCCACAACCTCGAAGTAAATCTCGGATCTCGATCCGAAATGATCGACTTCGGCACACCATGCAACCTAACGATACCACTAACATACAACCTAGCTAAGCTCTCTACTGACTGCTTCTTCTTCATAGGCAAGAAATGAGCAGTCTTCGAGAATCTATCTACAACTACCCAAATCGAGTCATTGCCCCTTCTAGATCGAGGCAAACCCGATACAAAATCCATAGTGACAGCTTCCCACTTCCATACGGGGATATCCATCCTCTGCATAAGGCCGGATGGTCGCTGCCGCTCGGCTTTCACCTGCTGACACACTAGACATCTAGATACATAATCCGCAACATCCTTCTTCATGCCGGACCACCAAAATGATCTCTTCAAATCCTGATACATCTTAGTGTTACCCGGATGAATAGAGAATCGCGATCTATGAGCCTCCGCTAACACATGCTCACGGACATCTACTACATCGGGGACACAAACACGGTGCTGAAATCTAATCACACCGTCCTCATCACGAGCAATGCCCGCCTTACCTACTAACTCTAACAATCTAGGATCGGCTTTCTGCTGCTCAATCACCTCATCCAAGACTGAGGACCTAAGGGATAGCTGAGCTACAAAAGCCTGACACAACGATGGCTCTAACTCGGTCATAGAGCACGCTGCATCCTCCAACATCTTCCAATCCTGCTGGAGCGAAGACCTCTTTCTACTAAGAGCATCCGCTACGACGTTCGCCTTTCCAGGATGATACTGAAGGTCGAAGTCATAGTCCTTCAAAACTCAATCCATCTCCTCTGCCTCAGGTTTAATTCCTTTTGGGAGAAAAGATACCTCAAGCTCTTGTGGTCGGTAAACACCTCAAATCTGACACCATAAAGGTAGTGCCTCCAGATCTTTAGTGCATGAACCACAGCTGCTAACTCCAAATCATGAGTCGGATAGTTCCTCTCATGCTCCTTCAACTGACGAGAAGCATAAGCTACTACCCTCTCTTGTTGCATGAGCACACAGCCTAAACCAATCTGAGATGCATCCGTATAGATGGCAAAGCCCTCTAGACCACTAGGCAATACCAATACCGGAGCAGAAGTAAGCTTAGCCTTCAATAGCTGAAAGCTACGCTCACATGCCTCAGACCACACGAACTTCTCACCTTTCCGAGTCAGCTTTGTCAAGGGGGCGGCGATGGATGAGAAACCCTCAATGAATCGCCGATAATAACCAGCTAACCCAATAAAGCTACGAATCTCCGAAGGGGTCCTGGGAACTTCCCAATCCATAACTGCCTGGACCTTCGCTGGGTCAACAGCTACACCAGCGCCGGAGATAACATGCCCGAGGAAATGAACCTCGCGCAACCAAAAATCGCACTTGCTGAACTTCGCATACAGCTTGTGCTCACGGAGAACCTCTAAGACTAACCTCAAATGCTGGCGGTGCGTGGCCTCATCCGGAGAATAGACCAATACATCGTCAATAAACACAACAACAAAGCTATCTAAATACGGACTAAACACCCGGTTCATGAGATCCATGAACGCTGCAGGGGCGTTGGTCAATCCGAAGGGAAGAACCAAAAACTCATAATGTCCATAACGGGTTCTAAACGCCGTCTTGGACACATCCTCACTCCTAATCCTCAACTGATGATAACCAGATCGCAAGTCAATCTTGGAAAAGATTGATGCCTCTCGCAACTGGTCAAACAGATCATCAATGCGAGGTAAGGGATACCTGTTCTTCACAGTCACTTGGTTTAGCTTCCTATAATCGATGCACAACCGAAGTGACCCGTCTTTCTTCTTGACGAACAATACAGGTGCTCCCCAAGGGGAAACGCTAGGGCGAATAAATCCCTTACAAGCAATTCTTGCAATTGCTTCCTCAACTCGGCTAATTCTGCAGGTGCCATCCGATATGGGGCCTTTGAGATAGGAGAGGTGCCTGGAAGCAACTCTATAGTGAACTCTATCTCCCTATCCGGTGGCAATCCAGACAAGTCATCGGGAAAGACATCTGGAAAGTCCTGCACCACATCGATCTCTGCAAGAGTCCGTGACGGACTAGCATCGGGTACTAGCATAACGCTGGCAAGAAATGCGTCACATCCCTTGTTCACCATGCGCATCGCCTTCATGGCAGAGATGACTAACTTTCCTGCTAAGTTCTTTGGCAAGGGATGAGAGAACTCGTCCTCGCCAGGAATGCGGAAAACAATCTTCTTCCTACGACAATCCACTAACGCATAGTGCTCCTCTAGCCAATCCAGACCAAGGATACAATCATAATCCTTCATCTTTAGCAAGAAGAAACAACCATCTAGGAATCTATCCTCAATGCACACAGGTAACGACGGAATGCACTTCTAGTCGATACCGTACCCGCAGGGGTGTGTACAGACAAAGGGACCTCTAACTCCTCAGACTCTATGCCTGACTCTAGGGCTAACTGCCTAGCGAACCGCTCGGAAATGAACGAGTGAGTAGCACCCGTATCAAACAAAACCCGAGCGTGCACACCGAAAAGTAAGACTGTACCTTCGGTGACATGCTCCGCCTGCTCGGCGTCCTCACGAGCCAACGCAAACACTCGAGCTGGGGCTCGAGGCCTTCCTGGTCGTCCTGTCGCTGGCGCGGCTGCCGCCACTGCTGGTACTGGCGCTCCTCGCTGAGCTCCCTGCTGAAGCCTAGGGCAGTCCTTGATTTTGTGGTCGCTGCTCCCACACTTTAGGCATTTGCCCGCTATCATCCAACATTCCGTACCACCATGTGCCCTTCCGCAATGAGGGCACTCCTTCTTGTCACCAGAGGAACGTACAGAAGGTACCTGATAGCTGCTGGTTGCCGATGATTTCTGCGGTGTCTGGTACACCGTCTTCCTCTTATCTTGCCTCTGGAAAGCTGCTGCCGGCCTCTTCTGCGAAGCCTTCTTCTCCTCCAAGTATTGCTCCATTTCGCCTTCCTGTCTGCAGGCTGCGCTGAGAGCCTCGTCTAGCGTGCGGTGGTCGAACGCCACGAGCCTCGTCCTCAGTGATGGTTTGAGACCCATCACGAACTTCTTCGCCTTCCTGCGCTCATCCGCCACAATATGGGGTGCATACTTAGATAGTTCTGCAAACCTGGCCTCATACTCAAGTACGGTCATGGAGCCCTGAGTCAAAGTGAGGAACTCCTGCTCCATCCTGTCCTGGATGTGCTCGGGGACGAACTTGGCCCGAAAGAGCCTCACGAACTCGTCCCAAGCGACATCAATCGCGCCATCCTCAAACCGCGTACGTAGTAACGAAGCCCACCACACATCAGCTCTCTCCTGCAACATAACCTTCATGAGCACCGCTAAACAACTTCAACTTAACAGGGAATAGGAAACACATAACTAACACATACCTGTAGCATGTAGGTGGCTAAGGTAACCTTGTCCTCATCCACACACCTGATGGCCCGGAAGATTTTCTCGATCTCCCTCATCCAACTCTCTGCTAGCAACGGATCGCTCTCCCCCTTAAAAGAGGGTGGCTGCATCCTCTTGAATCTTTCCATGATGGAAGGTCCACCATGGTCCTGAGCTGGGGCCTGAGCCTGCTACATTAAACAACAAACGATATACAATAAACACAATAGCATACAATTCAATTAGCAGACTACTTAGTTATTCTATTAATTTACCTGGGCCTCCAACTGGGCCTGAAGTGCTGCCTGAGTGTGTGCCTGGGTCTGCATGGCCTGCACCAGACCTTGCATGAACACTCCATAGTCCACAGGCGGCGGTGGGGGAAGCACAGGGCCTCGTGGTGCTGGGGCCTGTTGCTCCGCCTGACCATCATGCCTCTGCTCGTCGTCGCGAGCTGGCGCACCTCCACGTCGCCCACGGGAAGCCATGGCTGTAATAAAATTTCAGCCACCATTAGAGTTAGGTTACTAAGTTTTCTAATCATTTTCTTGTCTATCTTCCATTCATTATTAGTCATTTCTACCCATGTGGACAATCTATAAGATTTAGCATGCAATGAGGATGATGAATCATGTATATTTATGTAAGATCTCAATCGGTTTCTCTGATACCAATCTCTGTGACGACCCTCATTATACCGGTACGGTTATACCAACCCACGTCGGTATAGTAAAGGTTATCACAGTGGGACATTTACCCAACACTATCACATGATTGAGATATACACAAATATAGATACAGAGTCGCGGAAGTAAAGGACTAACTGTCATCACATTCCATCATCCACATTTATCATACATGATCCATATAACAAAATAAAAGACTAAACTTTCATAATTGAAATTAAACCAAGCTACATTGTCCACAAAATTAAAGTTCTACATTTAATACATAGTTTGCCCACAATTACATAATGATAACTCTAATACAAGCTACAATTCACATACTATGAAACAAAAAGGGACACTACGTCAGCTCCACCAGCTAATCCCCACGCTCGGAGTCGCTCTCCACTGTCTCCTCCAAAGGTGTGTCACCAACTACACCTGTACGCCGAAGCAAGGAGTGAGTCTAAAGGACTCAGCAAGTAGCTCCATACACATCATTCATGCATACATCATAGTAGGGTCTACTATTCCAATTTGCAAGGCAACATATAGCATGCTTGAACATTTATGAGAGACAACCTATCATGGTATTTCTACAAAATCAAAACACATGGTACATGGTTTAAGATGTTTCAAATAACACTTCCTATCACATGCTTTCTACTCATTTAATCACATGAAGACTACACTTCCAATTTGACTACAACATGATAGCAATTTATATGGGATTAGAAATATCATAGCATGAATTTACGTAACATATCCTAACACATTCACTTCACATGGTTACACATTCCCATATTTCACATGGTTCATTTTTCAAGCATTTCACATGTACATATGTTCACATTCTAACATAAATGGTTCACATGATTTCACATTCACATTTGCATGCTCACATATATACACAATTTACACATGTTCACATATACACATTTCACACATGTTCACATATACACATTTCACAATTTATTTGCCGTGACACATAGTCCAAACCACCACTAGAAGGACACATCACATACACATAACACATAGCACATCACCTAGGCAATACAGTGATGACTCTTGGCACTGCGCAGACCGGGAGAACACGTCTCCACCCTAACCAGTGGTACTTGTCCACCTCCAGGATTTCATCCTAATGCCCTTAGGATATCTTAACACATTGAACCTTCTCATGGGGACTTTTCCATGATACAGTTCCACAGCCCTCTATGGAAGCAGTGTCACACACGGCACATTTTACACATTACACATTCCGATTTAACACATGTTTCACATATGATTTTCACACTTTCTTGGTTATGCACATGGTTCTGTTCATCCCTAGCATGATGCTACTAATAACAGAATTCAAGCATTTAGTAGCTCTCATGGATTAATTGGAACACACCTTATCTAACCTTAATCATGATACATGTGTTTATACTCATTTTCACATGAAAATCTCATAGTGTAGGCTACTGTTATCAAATTTTCCCGAAAATTTTACCACATGCTGTTTTCGGGTATAATAACACACATACAAATTTTCACATTTTTCTGAATTCACATGCATTTATAGAAATTAAAACATTCAGTTTCATGCCATTCTTAAACTAAGTCCACATAGAACATGACATGGATTTCAGATTTGATCATGCACAGTCATGAACCACACATACATGTTAGCACAGAAATTTTTCCCGAATTTATTTCCCCACATATGATTTACTAAAATTTTCACAAGGTCTACACATGCTTTCTATTTCTCATTTTAGGAATTATAAGAATTCACATGGATGTGGGAAAAATTCCTAAATTTGTAGGGCATGGACTGATACATATAAACATGGTTCATAAAATTCTACAGCATTAACTCCTCAGAAATCATGGAAAACAAATTAACCAAGCATGACCTCTTTCCTACACATGCTTTTCAATAATTCTAATAAATTATGCCATCTACAGAAAAATACAGTAAATTCCACACACATCACATTACCTATTTTACATAACATATAAAATTTACATTATATCCTCATGCGTAGAAACCCGGAAATTAAAGATATAGGGCAGAACAGTTCACTGCTCTGTCAAGAAGAACTAAACGGCATACTACGGACGTTTACAAGAGTTGGCGGCAACATCGTTGGCCGCTGACTCAAGATCTCAACGTCAATGGATCTTGCCGTCAAGTTCGGACCTGTGTAAAAACACAGTCCGAGCTCTGAATAATGGTGAATGTAGGGGATCCAGGACACGAGGAAAATCTATAAAAATGATAAAAACCTCCTAGACACATACATGGACAATGTGAAAGGGGTACTTGCCTTTGGAAAAACTCCTAAAGGGATCAAATTAGTTGGAGAAGCTCTCCTTGGGCAGTCCCAAGAAGCCTCCAAGACGCCTCCACTCCGGCTTCTGTGATGCTCCCCTCTGAAATACAGGGCCGGGGATGTGTAGCCGGTTATGTTGTCTTCCTCCTTGTCGAAGTAGATCTCCAGAAGAAGCCTTGGATCGCCGGATCAGAGCCTCCAAACTTCAGGTTTTCTCACAGGAAGCTCTAGGGTTTCTCTCCTCTTCTCTCTTCTTGCAAGTGTGAAAATGGGTAGTGGGGAGAGGCCATTTCGGGTTCAGGAAGTAGGGAAAGCCTTCACCCACTCACCATGCCGACCTGACAGCTTTGGAGCCGTTGGGGGACATCCCCCCAATGGTTGCCATGCCTTGTTTCAGAAGACAGCAGCTCTGCTGCGCATGCAGGGCAGAGAAGTTGACGTCCAGATCGCTGGACGCCGGAGTGAGTGTTGGCGTCCATGGTTGGACGTTGACACCACCTCAGCGGCCAGGGGTTGACGCCAATAAGGCCTTCGGCCAGAACCCTAATTATGCAGAAAACCATGCACACCAAGCTTCTATACATGCAATATGTACATGGTATTATATTCATACTATCACCATGCAATACATACCTTATTTATGTTTAATATAAACACATGTACACGTAATTATACTATTTTAATACCTACGTAAGTACGTACATACATACACAAGCACAATATACACACATAAATACGAAAGAAATACTAAAAATTCGAGGGTCTTACACCGACACCACTGGCTACTGCTTCAGAACTGGCTTACAGGAGGGACAATGAGTGTCGACACAAAGATTGGCTGTGTCGATACCACTGGCTACTAGCTTCAGCTTGTTCACTGGATGTAGTGGCTATGTCGACACACTCTACAGTGGTGTCGACACGACTGAAAACTTTTCTTCTTCACTGCTTCCTAGATACAATGCATGTGCCGACACACACTTAACATGTGTCGACACCACTGTGACAAGGTTATGTAAACCTGAAAAATAAAGTGTGAACCATTAACATAAGTCATTATCATCAACATAAGAAATATTAACATGTCATTTAGTCATCATTTTAATATGTACAAAGTGCAAAAAATGTCATCATCAAAATCAAATTATGAGTGATGTCAAATAATCATGATTAAAATCATCATTAAAAGGTTTCAAATACACACTCAACACAACAGTCTCCCCCTTTTTGATGATGACAAAATAAGTGCAATTTTCATTCATGTCTGCAATTTCTCCCTCTTAAATCTTTGCAATTTCTCCCCCATTTTTTGACAACATCAAAAAGATAGTCATGAAAGAGATCAAGGAATGGTAGGAGATCAAGAAATGCAGTTGTAGAAATGAAGGTTCAGGAATGATCAAAATAAGTGAGGCAAAGTGATATTGACATATGAGAGAAGTTATTGTGTGTTTGGTATTGTGCAATAAAGTTTAATCATAAAGACACACTCAACACAAGGTATAGCAAGATATAATCATCTGAATGCAGTTAAAATAATGATGCAAATGTGAAGTAAAGTGACCTATATGAGTGAGTAGAAGTATTTAACAAGGATGTTAGGAGCTTTAATTTTAACACAATGTAGAATAATAGGTCTAAACTCAGTATACATGAACTTTATTAAGGTCTTAAGTTTTTCCGTCCTGTCAAGTTGATTTTCTTTCATTTTGAACTGGGACAGAATACAAGAATAAATTAGTTAAATCTCACTTTTCAGTGCAAGAGATCACATTGATCAGATGCAAGACCTCCTGATTACTCGGTGGTTTAACTTTCATTATCCCATACAGAGTTGAAAATTTTGATTTCCACTTTTTGACGTGAAACAAATCACTTTTTAGGTGAAATGGCCCGGTTACTCAGTGGTTCAAGAATTTGCATTGCTCTGTTTGTATCTTTCCAGATTGTTGATCATTTTCTTTTGATGTTTTGCAGGAATATGTTTGCTTTAACTAGAAAAGTCATGACTACGAATTTAGAAAAAATATTCTTAACATGTGGTAAGAATGAAGCTTAAGCATGCATATGTTAAATAGTAAAGCCACTCATGTGCCTACAAGTGTTTTGCAAGTCATTTTAAAGTCATTCAGTATTAAGATTGCTTAACCTTGAAATGATAATGAATCTTTGAAATTAAACTAAATGTACAATGAGTTTAGTTTCAATGTCTTAATTCTCTCATAAGAAAATAGCACAAAGACTCAAAATTCTGATGAGTTTGGGGTTCAAGATAGACATGTAAGGTCAAGGAATGTGACAATGACTCCCCCTTTCATGTATCTCCCCCTCACAAGGTGAACATGAAGATTATTGAAGAAATATGAATGGACTGAAGTGAAAATAGAATGAGCAAGAATGTTTTCTTGAAAGACAATGACTCCCCCTCAACAATTGCATACAAGGCTCTTAATACTTGGCGGAGACATATACTCACGCATAGTGAAAGTATCCAGACAAGCCTGACTTATCTTTCTTCAAATCACCATTTGATATACCAAGAATGCGAATGCAATGTGAGAGTGAGGAATTTATTTGCAAGAACAAGAAGACTTTTATTTGCAAAAAGATATAGAAGATATCAAGAATGTGGAAATTTGCACAAACCATGCTCTCTTCTTAAAGATGAGAATTTATTTTCTGGAAGAGGCTTAGTGAAAATATCTGCAACTTGTTTTTCAGTTTCAATGAAGTGAAGTTCAAAAGATTTTTTAGCGACCTCATCTCTTAGAAAATGGTGAAATGCTTTGTTCGTGAATGCTGAATTGGGTTTTTAGACAAATTAATAGCACTAGTGTTATCACACAAAATAGGAATACAACCCAATTTGTGATTATAGTCTAGGAGTTGATGTTTCACCCGAAGAACTTGAGTGCCACAACAACCAGCCACAACATATTCAGCCTCTGCAGTGGATAGAGCTAATGAATGTTGCTTTTTAGAAGCCCATGAAATTAGGCATCCACCTACATATAAACACAAGCCACTAACACTTTCTATCAAGCTTACAACCAGCATAATCAGCATCACAGTATGCAATTAAATCTAACTTGCAACTAGCAGGATACCAAATTCCAAGTTCACATGTTCCAACAAGATATTTAAAAATCCTCTTGACAACTAACATGTGACTTTCTTTAGGATTGGCTTGAAACCTAGCACACATGCACATACTATACTGAATATCTGGTCTAGAGGTTGTGAGGTAAAGTAGAGAACCAATCATACCTCTATAAGTCTTTGGATCTATTGACTTACCAAATGAATCTTCCTCTAGCCTTACATTTATTGCCATTGGTGTGCTTGAATGCTTGAGGTGATGAAAGTCAAGCTTTTTCAGAAGTTCTTTCACATATTTTCTTTGACTTATGAAAATCCCTTCACTGGTTTGATGTACCTGCAATCCCAAAAAGAATTGTAAGTCTCCCATCAAACTCATTTCAAACTCAATTTTCATAAGATCAGTAAATTCAGTGCAAAGAGCTTTATTTGTAGACCTAAAAATTATGTCATCAACATGGATTTGGACAACAATGATTTGATTATTAACAACTTTAGTAAATAATGTCTGGTCTACATTACCTCTTTTGTAACCTTTATTCAACAAAAATGAGCTCAAACGGTCATACCAAGCTCTTGGAGCTTGCTTAAGACCATAAAGAGCGTTATTGAGTTTGAAAACATGATCAGGATATTTTTTATTTTCAAATCCGGGAGGTTGTTCTACAAAAATATTTTCTTTGATGTATCCATTCAAGAAAGCACTTTTTACATCCATTTGATAAACTTTAAATTTCAGGGATGATGCAAAAGCAAGAAATATTCTCACAACTTCTAGTCTAGCTATAGGGGCATATGATTCTTCAAAATCAATTCCAAACTCCTGATTGTACCCCTTGGAAACTAGTCTAGCTTTATTCCTAACAACCTCTCCATTTTCATTCAATTTATTTCTGAACACCCATCTAGTCCCAACAACAGATTGGTCACTAGGTCCAGGTACTAACTCCCACACTTGATTTCTGTCAAATTGATGAAGTTCATCATGCATTGCATTGATCCAATCCTCACTAGTTAGAGCTTCATCAATTGACTTGGGTTCAATTTTGGAAATTAGTGCTAGTGGGTCTTCATTTATTACATTCAGAAAAGATGATCTAGTTCTAACTCTATCATGCACATTACCAACTACATTCTCAATTGGATGATCTCTTAAAAATATGTTTTCAGGAATTACCTCTTGAGGTTCATTCAGTCCTAGAATAATATTACCTGATCTACTTGTAGTAGGTGACTGATTGTCCAGATTCTCAATTAGATCTTTATCCTCTTCAATAGTTGGTGAAGATTCGACAATGATGTCATCTTCTTCATTACTTTGAGGAACCCTGCCAGATGTAGAATCATCAGTTTGATACGAATTTCATCAAAAACTACATGTGGAGATTCTTCCACAATTTTATTCTTGAGAATGTAAACACTATAAGCTCTAGAAATTTCTGAATAGCCAAGAAAAATGGCTTCATAGATTTTGGCATCAAATTTATCAAGATTTTCCTTATTTTTGTTATGTACAAAACACTTGCAACCAAAGATTTTAAAATAAGAGAGAGTTGGCTTTTTGTTCTTAAAAGTTCATAGAGGGTTTTTCTAATTTTTGGTCTGACCAATGCTCTGTTCAAAATGAGATTTGCTACGTTCACAACTTCAGCCCAAAAGATTTGGGTAATTTACTTTCCAGAAGCATGGATCTAGCTATTTCCACAAGGGTTCTATTCTTCCTCTCCACAACTCCATTTTGTTCTGGAGTTCTTGGAGAAGAGAAACTGTGAAAAATATTCAGTTCAGCACACAAATCAGAAAAAGCCTTGTTCTCAAATTCTCCCCCATAATCAGTCAAAATGGATTTAATTTTATATGAAAAACCCATTAAGGTAGTGGTGCAGAAATTCCTGAATTCTAAACAAGTATCACTTTTGTGGAATAGAAAGATGACCCAAGTGTATCTAGTAAAATCATCAATGATGACAAATCCATATCTTTTACCACTAAGACTAAGAATTCTTGTTGGCCTAAAAGGTCCATATGAAGTAATTCTAGTGGCCTAGAAGTGAGTACATCATTGAAAATTTTAAAAGATTTTCTGGTTTGTTTTCCTTGAGCACATATCCCACAAAGTTGATTTTCAACATTTGCGAAAGATTCAGGAAGTCCTTTAACCAGATTTAGCCTTAAGAGTTTATTTATTGTGTTGAAACTTGCATGACCAAGTCTTTTGTGCCATGTCCATGCAATTTCATTTTTATTTGCCACCAAACAAATGTTTTCAACAAAGTTTTTATCAAGATTGATCATTAGACATTTTTTTCTCTTTTACCAAAGAATTTTATTTTTTCAGTTGAAGAATCAATTATTTTGCAGAAATCAGATTCAAAAACAACCTTGTGACCCTTGTCATGCAATTAGCTTATACTCAAAAGATTGTAGTCTAAACCATCAACTAACAGAACATTTTCAATTGAGTTTGAGGGAGATTTACCAACCTTTCCAGATCCAATGATTTTCCATTTATTTTTACCTCCAAATGTGAGATCCTCCTTCCTTTTCAATCAGAAATGAAAATTTTGTTCTATCTCCTGTCATGTGTCGTGAACACCCACTTTCAAGAAACCACACATTGGAGCTGGGTGCATGACCTCCTGCATAAATCAAATCAGAGAAGAAAAGATTTTGGTACCCAAACATTGTTGGGACCATCAGTTTGTTTGAGCAAAAACAACAAGTCTTTTTGATCCATATTTGAGTTGTTTTTTGGTTTTTGTTTTGTTTCAGAAATGATTTCCCTTTTTGACATTTTAACATTCTGATTTGGAATGAAAACATCAGTGTTCTTCCTTTCATAAGCATGGAAATTATGCATTTTGGCATGATTGTTCATGTATGGAAATCCAAACCAAGAATTTTGTTGATATCTTGGAAATTTTGGATAAAAAGATTGTGAATAGTACCAATGAGGATTATGATACCATTGATTCCAAGAATTGATCCAATTAGATAGATATGATGTCTTGAATCTCCAATAATCATCATGAAAGTTTGTTTTTGTGTTTTTATAATTTTCATATTTTTATTTGGATTTTTGTGAAACATCTTTTTGTTGTTTAGAAACGGGTAGGTCGACCTGTGTTGAGGTAGTGTCGACTCAGCAGCCACAGTTTTCAACTTGTGGTATTTGGTGTCAACCTAACATCAATGTGTGTCGACCTATTTTGTTTCTTTTGATTAGAAACATTCTTTTCACTTTGGTTTTGATTATTACAGATGTTTTCTTTGACACTTGTTATTTTTATTTTCTGCACTAGTGCTTTTGACAAATTTTATCAAAAGAATTTTTGAAGATTTTCTTTCTTTTCACCAGATTTATTCGTCAATGATTTTTCTGTGGTGAATCCCAGTCCATGTTTTCTGCATTCATTCTAAGTCCTAACAAGGCATCAAGATTCTTTTTCCATTTGTGAAATTTTTTATCACTGTTCCTTTCACCAACAACTTCTTAAGTTTTGAATTTCATCAATAGCTTGTTACTTTTCTTTTTGTTGCAATTCTATTCTTCATAAAAGCTTTTCAAAATCATTGTTGGCCTTTTGAGATACAATTTTAAATTCATCAGTTTCATTCAGAAGGTCTTCCTTTTTCATTAAGTTCAGATATTTCATTTTCCAGTTCAGAAATTCTTCTATTAAGGAAGTATCATGCATTAAAATTTCAATTTTCTTTTCAGATGTTTATTTTCTTTTCTTATTTCAGAATATTTTTCAACCAACTTAGCATATGCATCTTGCCAATCTTCAATAGTATATTGTTCAAAAGAAGAACATACCTTTCCATCACTGCTATTGGCCATAAAGCATAACTCCTCATTTACGAACTTGACGAGTCTCTTCTTATCCTCACTTTGGTCTTCATCTGACCAAGTTGCTATCATAGCTTTTGGCTTCTTCAATTGGTTGTTCTTCTTGTATTTGTCCTTTTTTATCTTAGGACGCTCATCCTTCATGTGTCCTGCCTTGTGCACCTGTAGCAAATAATACCTTCATCAATTTTTTCATTTCTACTAGAATTAAAATTTGAAGAAGAAGCATTCCTTTTACCAGAGGAATATTTTTTCTTTCCATTGAATTTTCCTCTTCATGATTTTAAAAGTTTTCTGAATTGCCTAGTCATAAGGGCACGTTCATCCTCATTGGACGCAGACTCATTAGAACTGATTTTCTTGATTTTCTCTTTGTTGGTTGATGAAGCCTTAAGTGCTACTGGTTTAGCTTTAAGCATATGTTCTTCACTTCTTTTCAGATTTATTTCATAAGTCATTAAAGATTCTAAGAGTTCATCCAAAGAAATTTTGGATAAATCCTTAGAATCTTCAATCATGTAGCCTTTGTGTGCCAAATAGATGATAGAGAATGCAAAATTTTTCTTACCAGATCAGCATCAGTGTATTCCTTACCTAGTGCCTTCAGTCCATTGACAATTGTCGTAAAACTAGCAAACATTTCAGAAATTGATTCATCAGATTTCATCATAACAATTCATATTCAGAAATAATTATGTTGCTTTGGTTTCCCTAAATGAGATGTTCCTTCATACATTAATTCAAGTTTATCCCACATTTCTTTAGCTGATTACACATGGATATTCTAGAATATTCTTTAGGGCGGACAACACACTGAAGCATATTCATGACACTGTAATTAAGAGTAGCTTACCTAATCTGCTCTCTAGTCCAATTCTCCTCATCTCCCTGATTTTCATAAGGACCCACTTCAACTATCCTTCAGATATCATAGTTTGAGCCCTAAGAAAAACATGCATGCGATTTGTCCAATAAGAGTAATCAGACCCATTAAAAAATGGTGGTCTATTAATGGAATGGCCCTCAGCTACAAATCCTCGAGATCCCAATCACAATGAGAGACAATGAAAGAGCAAGCAAACAATTCAAGCAAGAACGACATAGAGATCAAACAGAAGCTATTAAATCAGATCAGAAACAGATATTAACCCGCTCTGATACCAATGGAGGAGGCTGAGTGGTTTTTTTTAAGAATCTGCTATCTTTAGAGCCTCATAGCATTGATACTAATTTGTTAAATACCATTCCCAGTCTTATTACTGCTGAAGACAATCATATGCTTACTGCCATGCTTCCCCTAAGGAGGTTAAATCAACTGTTTGGAGTTTGAATGGAGACAGCGCTCTTAGTCCGGATGGATTTTCAAGGAAATTTTATACTCACTGATGGGATATTATCGGCCAGGATGTAATTGATGTTGTTCGTGGCTTTTTCGTTGGTTTTCCACTTCCAACAAGAGTCTCCTCTTCCATTATAGCTCTCATTCCAAAAGTGGAAACCCTACTAGCTATAGCCATTACCGACCAATTAGTCTTTGCAATTTCTGTTATAAGATTGTCTCTTCTATCATATGAACAGGCTGTCAACTATTTTACCTTCTATAATTTCCAGGAGTAGGGTGCCTTTGTGAAAGGGAGGAAAATCATGGATAAGGTATCTGGCTCGACCGTTAGGATCTAATCATGGCAGGAAGTTCGTAGTCATAATGTTATTCTCAATAGATATGATGAAAAGCATATGACAGGGTGGAATGGGACTTCCT